>BPTQ01000005.1:184693597-185293597 GCA_019973895.1 Chrysanthemum seticuspe
GTTTGTAGCAGTGAAAAACACATCTTGAGCAATACATTCAGAAATCAGATTCTCATTCAGTGTATGCAAGTTCTTCCTCTCAATCTCATTATATTTTAATTCTCTCTCATAATCACTAACCTCAACAATCATTGCATCAAATTCCTTTTCCATTTCTTTAATGTCTGAATTCATTCCTTTTTTAAGACTCTCAAAATGATCTTTTAGTTGTTTAAAGAAAGGCATGACTTCAGTTAAATAACATTCTTTAGTTTGCTCAAAACCCCTTTCTCCTTCAGTAATACCAGTGGGTGTGATCCTTTTCTTGCAAGTTTTCTCAAAATCAACAAATAGTTGAAAGATAACATATTGACTAATTAAGGTCTTGCTTTTAGTGGCAATTGTTCTAGGAACAAGATGCATTGGTGTATTCGGAGGATACACAGTCGCTCTAGGCATTTTCCTAAGGGGAGGGTTCGTTACAACAAGATTCTCTGCTTTTTGCTTATCTAAATCCTTTTTCCAGAACACTTGTTCAGGGGTTAATAGAGTCTGAGGCTTAAACTTGTTCAAGGAGATCCAATTTTCTTTAGTGTAATTATGGGGTTTGATCGTTATGTTATTCTTTTTACACTCAGGATCTTCTAACTTCTTATTCATTTTCTCCCTAGTGACTTCATCAGATTTCTTATCTTCCTCAGTGCACTCAACGCAACTAGGTTTCTGCCTAGGCTTAAGGATTTCATTACCATCATAAAGCACCTTATGAGCATTTCTAGCCTTTTTAATTACCTCTGGATTTGGTTCCTCAACAAGGGGAATGCTATGCTTATCGCTTAAGACTCGATGCTTAGTGATCATGTGAGCAGTTTGAATGGTATTCCCTTGTACGTACAACTTATTTTCAAGCCTGTTTTTCAAAGTTTTTAGATTGGAAAAATCATTCAAAAGTTTTGATTCCTTAGCCTTGAATTCTTGCTTAAGCATTTTAACATTTTCTTGAAGTTCGTGTTTTTGCTTAGCAGTTTTGGAAAGCTTTTCTTGTAAGGAGTTTAACTCTTGTTTTAATACTTCTTCTCTAAAATTACTTTTTCTAATAATTGTACGCATTTGGATATCCATCTCCTGCTCACGAGTGGTAAGTTAAAACTTAGCACGCTGTTCGTATATGGCAACTTGATCCTTATAGGTATTGAGTTCAGTGGTCAAGGAATCATCAGGCACAAATGCAGTGTAGTCATGCAATTCATAATCATCATTTTGAGAAGAAGATGCATACCTAGGTACTGCAGAAACTTTCATGCAACTTTCCTCTGCATTAACGTGCACAGGTTGTGTCCGGTGCATCTCTATCTTGGGTACATCCGAAGCTTCCATGGAGCGTTCCTTTGCATTAGCTTGCACGGGTTGTGTTAGCCTTGATTATTTTTATTAGAAGTGATGGTCATTCACGATTAGGAACTTTGTAATGTGTGTTAGATATCGTGATAGAATAGTCAACGGGCTCGTGGATTGGGCTAAGCTAATTGGGCATTAGTTAAGTTAAGCTAGCCTTGTCTAGTTCGTGTAACCCAAGCCCAATCCAAGTCCATCTCAAGGCCCATGGCCAAGCCTTAGGGCATCATCCTCTCTTACTATAAATACCCCTCAAGTATGTCATTTGAGGGGTGTGCTTGAGTGTGTGTGTGTGTTTTTCCTTTGAAGCAATATACAACTTATTGGTTCATCTTTCTTCTCTCTACCTCTCTAAACATATACACGAATATACATCAAGTCACCAAGTTCTTTACTTTATCTTTCTATTCGTATAGCATAACTGTTACGTATTTGTGTTGGGTTTGCTTGGTAATTTGATAAGGTTGATATATCTAAGGTCCTACAGGTTGTGACTGGTGCACCTCTCTCTCTTGTGAACATGAGCATGAAGATTCTATTTTAGCATTGTCCGACTCATCATTATTTGTTTTCTCTAACATTCTGCATTCAGCAACACCCGATTCTTCCACAGATACATTACCCAACTTATCACAACAATCTCTCAACTGCACCTGACACTCATTCACTTTTTCATCCTTTTGTGCAGTTTCCTCAATGTACTTTTTCACATTATCCATGAGTTGGATAAATGTCTCAATGAATTCCTGAATTTCCATTCCAGTATGTTTTTTGAAGGAAATTCCAGTCAAGTATTGATCGTAATCTGCTGAATATTCCCCACTGATGAATGGCTGAAATTGTTTGTAGATTACTTGAAGAGCTGCACTGGAACCATCCTTTTGAACTTCTTCATTGGTAAGTTGCAGCTTTAAATGCTCTAAGTTCAACAGCAAGCTTCTTGTCAATGTAGGTAAGTCCTGGCGGAAAAGAGCACTACATGTTCGATCCCCAGCTATGGATAACAACTGTATGAGGTGCAGATGAAGTAGTTGATAGGGCTCAATGCTGCATTCCATTTGCATGGCATTCTGTAGCAGGTGCAATTCATTCTCATTGTACTCAGAACATGAAGATCTCACATCCTCGTTGTTTAATTCAAACATCTTTAATCGTTCAGTGTAGCATCCATTATCATTATTATCCATAGCATCATACAATTTAAGCACTTCTGAAATCACTGGGTCAGTAGAGTAAGACATGATGTGGTAGAATGCACGGGATTTTACAAGTCTATGATTTAAACCGAGAAATAGAATCTTTCGCGGGATTTTACTAAAATCAAGACCAAACCGTTAAGCAATGACCAATGGAATGTGTTAAGATGACTGATGGATTGACACAATGATAGACAATTGTGTGTTAGGTCTTATGATTGTTTGTGGGATAAGCAAAGATGTTGTTTGGTTGTGATTTGGGTTGGTTGTTGCACGATTTTATGGAGAAATTTAGGTCTAAAAACTTAAAAGCTCAATAACTTCCTTTCGGAGAGGATTTTGTCCTCGAAAAATTCGTTTCACGACATCGTGGTGAAACCTCACAATATTCAGGCTGTTCCGGTCGTTTTGACAGGTATTTCACTGAAAACGGAGTTACGGATCAAAAGTTATGGCCGTTTGAAGTTTTGACGTAAAAAGTCAACTTTGGTCAAACCTCTTCTTCGTAAAAATCAACCAAGTCGCTATAACCCTTGAACCAAGTCGCTAAGCACCAAGTCGCTAACACCTAATTCGCTATACCACCAAGTCGCTAAAGTCCCAAGTCGCTAAACAAAGGCAAGTCGCTAAATAGTAACTCGCTAAGCCTCAAGTCGCTAGCAAAAATTTGGCAGTAATTCGCTAATCAAGTCGCTAAATAGCAACTCGCTACTGACCAAGTCGCTAACACCAAGTCGCTACCCGTAGTGGAGAGTCCACTACTTGTACTGTAAGTCGCTAGCTCCAAAAACTGCAACTCGCTACAAAATTGTAAAGCAAGTCGCTACTAAGAATAACAATCCGTGGCTCAAGTCGCTAGCAAGAAAATCTCAAAAACACCACTTTTCAATCCAAAAACAACCAAACCACGATGATTCAAGCTTACCAAATCAAAACCTAAACACTTGTGATGATTCTAAACACAAAAGTACTATCAAAATCCAAACTTTAACACTAGAAATCACCCAAATGATGCAAAAACCACTAAACTTTTTCAAACTCAAAAACCACCTAAAAACCACTAGAAATCCAAAGATGTGTAAGATATGATCTAACCATGGCTCTTGATACCAATTGTAAGATATTAGTTTTCACATACACATCAAACCATAACAACAAGGTGGCGTATAAGTGGAATTCTAGAGAGAGAAAGTTAGAGGTTTAGGGAACTTTAGTGAGAGAAAGAAAATTCTTATTATGAGCTCCAACTCTCTACCTTGGGAGGTTGAGAGTATTTATAGTCTTACATAAAACGCCACACATCGGGCTGTGGATCAGGCATACAGTGGGTAAAGACCCGTCCGTCCTCCACGGTGTTACTTTACTAAATACTACTTGACTTAAATGAACTACGACTACGAGCTCTCTAACGATTACATATACTTGAGGTGACCGACTCTTTAACACCTGAAATTTCTAATTCCTAACAAATTTCACATGAACATTATAGAGTATACTTTTATATGAATTGGCGTAAAGCTTATATAGTACAGTTCGTTACATATTATCCATTTGGCTGGCTAAAGTAGAAATTTACAGCTTTCAAGTATACATACATATGTACATAGGAATTGGGTTCTCTTGGTTGGATTTATATTTTACAAAGGGTATATTTTGCAAAGGGACAGGGATAAATTTATAACTTGGTTAAGACAAGAAAAGTGTAGAGATAAAAAGAATTGTACAGGTTGTTAAAATTTTCATTTTCACAAGGCATTATATGAAATCTTGGCACATTGTAAGTTTGTAACCAAAACTCATTGGACGACCTAGAGTCCTAGACTACCAATCTAACGAAATTCGGCTGTCATAAGCTATTGCATCTCAAACATTGGGGTTATATGCAGAATAAAACAATCAGGATTCAATGGTATAATTTTCCATGAATTCTATAAATAAGTAGTGTCAAAAAACAATCATAAAAATGCTTAAATAGATTTGTATAATATTTGGTCTTAATTTTCATTGACACACATGTTTCAAGAACATGAGTAGTTGCACTCTTTTTATGCATGGTTTTATACAAAAAATGTTGTCGTTATAAGTCGTTCCAACCTAAAAGGCTCCATCTGTAATTGTATTGTCACGAAAAACGTATAATAAAAAGACATAGTTTGCGAAACCTTTAATTGCAGGGTACCCGCCCCTGCTAGTTACTAATAAGGTACTCACTTCGTTGCAAAAAGGGAATCCACTTAACAAGGTTTTTCTTTTGAGAAAGTCTTACACTAATATTAACATTAATGCAAATTTGCTGGTTCTGAATGTGTAACATGAGACATCTTCAACTTCCCCAACACTATCTTTAGAACAACATTTCATTACTAACTAATAAATGTAAGTAAAATGGTCCACTCTGTATTCCAAAGACAAGTGGACCCTTTAACTGTTTTTTTTAGAACGTACTACTTATGCTGTTGCGCTTCACACTCACACGGAAGCCTACTATCTTGTTTAGTCAAATAACGGAAATGAGTCATTACTACTGCTAATACAAATAAGCCGTAAAAACGTTTATTTATATTTTACGATCTTCTAATGTTTTGTCGATAACAAACGTAAAATCATTTTAACGAAACAAATAGAATACGTAAATGGTTTGAGTTAATAGTTTCCTAACACACTTACGTTTTCACATAAAACACTAAAACAAGTATAAGTGATTTTATGATTTAGATACATATGTACAACAACTAGTGTTTACATATTGGGTTAGCATATACTTAAACTATGTATACTAAAATGGGTAAAAACATGTATATACTAAAATGGGTAAAAACTAGCAAATGGTATTGACCCATAACCCATGGTTTTATATATACCACTTAACCAAGTTCATTGTATCCTTAAGATACATTGTATCTAGAAAGAAAACCATGGATCAACCCATAACCCATGACCCATGACCCATAACCAAAAATACCCATGGGTAAAGAGGAGCGTTCCACGGATCCCTAGCTTTGTGCTAGCCGGATCCCTTGTGGTAGGGATCCGTGGGATCCGGGCAACAGTAGAGAATTTTCTCTATAAATAGAGAGCCATTTCTTCCTTTCTACTCACCACTTTACACACATATTTTCCCCAAGTATTATAACTCTCTAACCTCATATCCAAGTGATCTATGTAGTTTGTCTTTTGTTTTTGTGTGATCTTCTAGGTTCCTCTTAAAGGCAAGATCACCACTTCTTGAAGACGAGCAAGCTCAAGTCCATGAGTTGCCATGCTTCGTCATCATCAAGACAACTAAGGTTCTCTTGTTGATAGTTCTTCATTTCTCCATAGATGTTGGGTTGAAGGCATTAGTGAAGAATGCCAAAAGTGTCAAGATGAAAGCATTAGTGAAAGGTGCTCATCATCCGTGTCAAAGCATTAGTGAAGAATGCTAAAGGTGTCAAGACGAAGGCATTAGTGAAGGGTGCCAAGCGTTGTGTCAAAGGCATTAGAGAAGGATGCCGAAGAATCAAATCAAGTAGCATTTGGGAAGAATGCCTAGGTCGTATAATTGATGAGATGCATCGTTATACATATAAGTATTTGTTTATTTCCAAGGATGGTGATATCCTTGATGGTGTTGTAACAAGGAGTGGATCTCCTTGATATTAGGTGTTGCATTGTGAAGGGTAGTAGTTCCTCCATAGTAATGGAACTAGGTGCTTAGCCTAGTACCTAATAAAGGGTAGGCGACATTGTGATAGGATTAGTTCTCCTTGGTGTGAAAGAACTCGGTGGTTAGCATAGCACCGTATAAAGGGTAGGCGACGTTGTGTTAGGTGTGGTTTACCTTGGTGTGAAGGAACTCGGTATTTAGCTTTGTACCAGAAAAAGGATAAGCGACGTTGTGAAGGCTTCTTCGCCATAAGGAGTTGGTGTAGTGCTTACGAACTCTCGAGTAGGTGACTCGGGGAGTGGAGTAGGGCAAGGAAGGTGTCCTTGTAGCCGAACCACTATAAATACTTTTGTCGTGGTGATGTGCTTCTTACTCTTTATCTTTCATTACACGTTTATATATCTATCTATCAACGTCCAACATAAACAACCAAATAGATTGACATAAGTCGATCTAAATATTTAAAAGGAAGTTTTAAATTGGTAAAACTATTCAACCCCCCTTCTAGTTTTCCACAGCTACCAAAAAGGTAACTTCAAAAATACGCCTATCATACAGCCCGGTCCAAACTAGCATGATGCATTAAGTCATTAACATTACCAATCATTACATCCTAACTATTTAGGCTATAACCTGTGACCCGTCCGAGTTAGACTATAACATGTCCAAAACTTTGGATCAACTACTTTTAAAACAGCTAATATTTTGGTTATACAAGTTGTAAACTGACGATATTACTTATTTTGCCATACCATCTTCCTCCTCTTGTCTATTCTTCCTAAATGTGTTTGTTCATGCTTTTTACGCATCATGGTTCAAAAACCTGATAGAAGAAAAATGCTAAAGCATGTAAATACCACGTTTACTTTCTAAAACCTAACTCCTAGTCAAGGCCACTACATAAGACATGTAAGTTGCAATACAAGCATACACACTGAATAATGCTTAAAAAGAAGTAAGGAAAAATAACTTTCAAGTATCGCAGTCATAGCTCGGAGACAGGGGAATACAAACAAGAAGGTGGAGTCGAGAATGTCTAATAGGAAACCATTATTATAGAATTAAATTTCAACTAGCGTTCAAACATGCGAAATTGAATGGAAAAGTTGTAGTATATATTAAATAGTTACCGCAGCTGCAATTTTGTCAGCATATTCAGACTGTGCCGTAAACAGCCTCACCTGATGTAAAATACAAACATAATAAGTCTAGACATAATGAAAACTAGAAGTATATGTTCCAACTGTATTTTCATTTAAAGTCGTGTGATTTCATAAAAATAAATAATGCCCATGATACGGGGGTGTTTGGGATTGCTTATTAAAACTGCTTATCTGTTTAAATTAAAAAGAAATTATTATGAGTTTGGAAATTCAAACATTGACAAGTTAGTTAACGAAAGAAAAGAATAAAAGAAATCCAGCTACCACTTCTCCTCAAATCCGCCCATAAATCAAACACAATCGTCCTCTCTACCCTTCCTGGGTATGAAATACTATTTGTGGGTTGTGTTTAATATCATATAGGTGGCGGCTAGTTTTTGATTGACCGAAACCCTAATTCTCTTTATTTTCAATTGATTGCCTTTAATGATGATTTGATTATGCTTAGGGTGTCGTTAATTGTTCATAACCCTTACTATCCTCAATCGTATTCATCAAATTTCGGGTGATTTGTTTTTTTAGGGTTTTGAACCGACTCTTGGGATATGAATCGTTCCAATTATTCTTATGATTATAAGTCGGTTCCATACCGATTTATCTATATATAAAGGACGATATGTTGATTTGGTTTTGTGCTTAACGAATATTAAACCTTGTTTGATGTTATTGGGTGCGATCTGGGTTGATTGTATCTGATTGGTGGGCTGTTCTTTGAATGATATATCAAAGTTGATTGCTTTGATTCTTTCTCTTGTTAGTGCATTCGCTGGTTGGTGACTATGATTCTGATTGTGACTATGCATGTTAACCTTTTTGGGTTGTTTGTCGATTGCAAGTTCTAGTCCAGATGTGCGTTTGATGTATGTGGGTTTTAGAGAGAGATGTAAGTCAAGTTTGAAGGTAAGCTTATTCAAAAAATTTCCAAATTTCACAGATCTGTATTCGACATCTTCATTCGTTGGTCTAGTGATCGTTCTTTGTGGTAATTGGAAGTTAGGGTTTGGGAAAACCCTAGTTTTGAGTCTATGGCAGGTTGTGTTCAAATCGAGTTGCATTCTGATCCTAATTGCTGGTTTGGTGCACAGAATCGTGTCATAGTGTAGGTTAGATCGTAGGGGTGTGATTGTATTGGTCGCTTATTGTGGCTGATTGGGAAGTCGTGCTCTTGCTGGGTTTGTATGAACTTCCTCGTATCTACTAAGGGACTGAGTTGCACGTGATTTTTACTTTGGTATTAATTCATTCCGAGTAGGTCAATAGGGGTTGTTCATTGGAAGTTAGGGATGTAATCCCTATGTTTTTGGTATGACCAGAATCACATCTGCGTTCACGTTCTTCGTATTCTTTGGTGATGCTTATTGGGATTTGGTTTTGCATCTAAACATACACCTTAGGAGCGAGTTTGCCCTTGCTGCTCTATCCATGGATTTAGAGTCCCTCACCAACCGTTATGTGTAATTTGTGAACTGATTTCACATTTGACGAACCATGAATGTGGAAGTTAACAAGATCAAGATGTTGGGAAATTAGGGGGTTCACCCTATTTGTTACCGATCCCCTTTCTTGGACATCATTCTGATCATGAGGTCCTTAAGGGTTGGTTAATTGGAAGTTAGAGCTCTATGACATCTTTGGAAGAATCAAGTGTTCTACTTGAAGCGGTAAACTTGTTATGTTTATTAGGCGTCGTAGTTTTATGTTCTATTATTTGTTATAAGTGTGGTTTGTCACTCTTATATAGTGGTTAGTGGTAAGTTATAAGAATGTTTTGTCATTCTTATATTTGTGTCTGTAAGTATCCTAAGGGACTGTAGCGAGGGACATCACCCTCATCCTTTGTACTTCAATGTTTTTTGGATAATATATTTTACCAGGGTGAATTCACCCTTTTACCCAAAAAAAGAATAAAAGAAAGGAGTAAACCTGAGTATAAATGAAAGCAAACGCAACAAGAAGAAGTAAACATCTGAGAAGACTACCAGACCATCTCACCATTTTCACCATAAAATCAACTAACCGATCCAGACCGCGTAAGTTATAACCACTGACTTAGGAGAGGTGTTATGTTATGGATCCAGATTCATCTATAATACATTATAAGAGGATATTTTTAAAAAGAAAGGGTTAAAAAATTAATATTTTAATACTTGTTTATAACGGCAAATTTTAATAAGTACATCTATAATAGCATTTGTTGCTAATATTTTTTGTAGACATGTTTTTAAAAAAATACAAAATAATTTAAGATAATAAAAAAAAGTCAATAATAATAAATACCTAATAAATATTATTTTTGAAACACCCCTCATATGAAAAATACTTGTTATTATACATATTATACAAACTAATAAAATACACAAATTTTCATATAATTTATATATAAACAAGTTGATGATACATATGACACCATGACTTTGTTGCAAAAGTTATGATCAAAGGAATACGGAGAAGGCTCTAAAGCAAAGATGAAGTTTGCTAGACGGGATAAGAGAATTGCATAAGGGAGTACCATCTTGCCCATGCTTTTCACACTCGCCATTCTCTTTACCATGTAATATGCGAGGTTGAAGCGAGTCTCGGTCACAAGGCAATAAATCATGAAGCTCAAGCACGCATTGGGATGATCCTTGTTCCCTCCCAAGCAAAGCACATTCTCCCTTACCACGAGTTCCCATTTCTTGTACAACGGGAACATTTCGGAAAGCTCCATTTGAAATGGATCCCTATAGATCCCTTTGGAATTTCTAGTGACCCTCGATGGAGATGCCCTTTCTATGAATACGGTATCCCTTACTGTAGTTGCTTCCGGGATTCTCTTGTAGTAGACTTCATGATGATCTACCATGTCGTGTAGCTCCGCCAAAGACCATTCATTGGAAAACATGCAAACTCCTTGATATAGGACAAGGAGTATTCTTCCAAATTATACAAGAGAGAGGGTGTACTCATGCTCATTTATGATGAAGGCTAATGAGATGGTCCCATTATCATTCCTAACGATTCTCGTTGTCTTGTAAAATTCAAGCACGAACACCGGACAAATTTGCTCGTTTATGTCCAAAAGGCAATCAAATCCAATTGCTTCAAAGACTTGTTGAATGTTGGTGTTAGCAAGGAATGATGGTTCTACCACATGGCCTTCATGAAAAAGTCTCTTTTCAAGCAACTTGAAAGCTTTCCTATCCTCCGGGCTAACGCCATCCTTTCGATGGTACATTGGGATGTAGTGGGCGGTATCATGATAATCTTGTTGGTAGTTACTAGGCATGATTGTTCCTATACAACAAAACCACAATGTGGTGTTAATTGTGTGAATAGTAGCCTAAAGGGTTTGATCACAATTTTTCTCAAAACATCTTCAATGAATTCAAGGAATGAGTTTAATTTGTATTAACAATGTTAATTCTTTGATTTAGATTATCTTAAAAAACAATGTGGTAACAAATTATGACAAACCCATTTGAACCCAACTTCTAAAGATGAAAATTGTAGTCCTAGGAATCAAGGAATAGAAATAACAATGTAGTGAAGATTATACTTACACAAGAGATTGTTTTGTGTTGTTCCCCGTTCACTATCGTTTAAAACAGTTTAAGTATATAAAACAAGTTAATAGTGAACTATGACTGAAATTAACATAAGAAAAACACACTAATAATTTTCAACATCATATTCTTATTAGAAATAAATCAACAAAGAATACGTTACCCAAGTACTTGCGGAATAGTACTTGGGATTGAAATGACAAAGTTGAGTGACTCCTCTCTAAGCTCAGGCTAAGTCTGAGCACAACTCTTAGAGCTCACTGAGCTATCTCAGGAACTAAGTTGTATTTGGAGGAGTGAAAAGATGGCTTGCGTATATGTGTGTTTTTACAATTCACAAGCTTAACCTTTTCACTCCATCTCTTATGCTATTTATACATGTATGATATTTGACTCTTTCCTAAGTGACAAACTGACATTATACAGAAGACAAAATACTAATGTATTTTGTCTCTGTTTACAAAGAATATTCTAGGTAAGAGACAAGACTACTTTCCTAAGTTCAGAGATGACACTGAGCCTGATCTTTTGCCATTCAGGGAAAGTTGACTTTGGTTGATAAGGACTTCGTCTTATCTGATTCAACTTTTTCCCGCCTAGTCCCGCTCTTTCTTCAGTCTTTACTTCCTTCAGTCTTCTACTTTAGTTTGTCTTCAGTGTAAGTAGTTGGAGAGGAGTCTTAGGGATTCAGTGAGTTATTGTCATCACTCACTGAATCCATCATCTTCTTCTTGACTGAGTCTTCACCCTTTAAGTTTCGCCTTACTGAGTGGAGAGACTTCTTCTTCGCCTCATACTGAGTATCCTGAAGATGACTCACTGAGAGACTATGCACTCAGTGACCTGTTAGTGTTAACGGATTAAACACTTGGGCTATTTTCTATTCAAATCCTAGATTAAGGGGTTTGGGTATTTACTGAACCCAACAGTCTCCTCCTATTTGGATATACAAATAGCCTAAGTGGTTGAACAGTGTAAGTGAGCAAGAGGCTTCTTCTTACAATGAATGTACTAATGAATACAATAAGGAACACTGAGTAAATGAATAAAACATACATCTTTTATTGATCAGATTACATAGTTCCTATCATTAGTACAAAAGATAAAACAAAATGATGTCAATCCAGATGGATTCCCAATGCTTCAAGATTGACTTTCTTTGTTATGAGTGTTTCTCTGTCAGGATGGTCTCTTATCTTGGCATTCAGGTCTTGGCAGAACCTGATGTTTGCAGGGGTTTGGATCTGAGAGGCCACTGGTATGTAGCTCAGCATTGTAGCTACACCAGCCTGATCAATATCACTCCATCTTTGAAAAGCAGGGTTTCCATAGACATCTATGTGGAATAGCCCTCTTTCAGGCTTCTCGATCACTAGAAAGTTCACAAACTTAACACCTTCAGGTAGCTCCCTGTTGCATTCCAGTCCATGCACTTTTATTTCAGGTTGGAACTCAACTCTCTTCCTTTTGCCAGTGGATGATTGTGGTTGAGATCCTTGAGGTGCAGTTAAGACGGGCTGAATTCCTAGTTGGGCTGGACAATCTCTCAGTCTTTCATATCTTTTACTGAGCATCTTCATCAGGTCCTTAACCACCGCATTCTTCTTCTTTTCAATAATTGGACCAAGCTCATCAAGTTCAGTGATCCCAAAGTCAGTGAATTTGAGGGGATCATGAACTTTGAAGTGTCTTTTATCAACCCCTCTATAAACGTTCATGGCCAGTGGTTTGGTATTGGGGATGATTCTGACATCTGTGATCTTTTCAGGAAGCCTTCGGCTTGTCATTGTCCAGTTGTAATGCTCAATTCTGCTTTGCCTGATGGCTTCAGTTTTCTTCTTCTTTTCTTCCAACTGTTTTCTCATTTCAGCCATCTGAGCAGCCTGAGCTTCCTTGAACTTTTGTCTTGCCTGACACTTTTCGAGCTTCTTTGCATTTATCCCAATATTTTCAGCTTCCTCAGCAACTACTTGTACCAGTGCTTATCTGCTCTTTCTTTCTTCTTCAGCAAGTTTCTTTTTTCTTTCCTCCTTAGCAAGGTGAGCACTTAGCTGTAGTGGTGTGAGCAGATACATGGTGTTGCCGATTTTAAAGGGAATATTCTCAGGCTCAGAAGTTGTCTTTTTGCCTTTTCCTTTGTCCTGGCCTAGGGAAGATGAAGTTGCTACCAGGGGTGGTGGTGTTGTTGTTATTGGTGTGATTACTGTCAGTGTTGTTGAGACTGGTGGTGATGATGAGATTTGAGCCACTGATGTTGTTGGTGTTGGCTCCCCCTCAGTGTGAGAAGGAGTTTCTTCAGCAATATTCTCCCCCTCAACTGTTGCCGGAGCGTCAGTGAGGGCAAGAGTTGGAGTTGGTGCTGAAGGGGACGGAGCCGCTTGACCCTTGAAGGCCTGATAAATTTCAGAGATCATTTCCTTGATGTCTGATGTGTCGGTTTGAATACCAGTGACCTTTGCTTCCAAGTTAGCATGAGATAATTCTAAGGCGGTCATCAGAGGCCCAAGATTCCAAGCCATGGAGGATGATGCCTTAGCCAGATTAGCCTTCTGAGTATCAAGAGAGCCCAATGTAGATTGTAGAGACTGAACAGAACTCTGTAGGCCTTGAACATTGGCAGACTGAAGCATATCAACCAGGTCAGTGAGACGGGAGGAATTCTTCATATAAACTTCAGTGGCTTCCAGTACTTTAGAATTGAGTGCTGGGTCCTCCTTGATAGTCTCTTTGATATCATCAATTGATGAGCTACACTTCTGAAGATACTCTCGAATCTTCCAGGGTTGTATTCTGTTCGTCAATCTGTTGATACATAAGATCCCTGTGTTTGTGAACATTTTCATTGAAGGTGAGCACATCGGATTTAAGATCAGCGTAACTGGCAGCAACCTCAGTGTGTTGTTCCCACAGTGTTTCAGTGACCCCAAAGTATAACCTTCTTGAAGCTTTGGTGATCCACTGAACAAGCTGCCTTTCAGTAAGTGGGAGAACATTATCAAATCTTTCAAATTCATCAGTGGAGGAAGAGGAGTCATCATTTTCATGCTGGAATGGTGATTCAGTATGTTCCTGTGGATCAGGCTGAGGCTCTTGTTCAGCTTGAACCTCAGCATCCACTTTTTCCCCAGCTGATAAAATTTCATCATCAGTCTCAGCAAGCTCATCTTCCGAAAAGAGTATTCCAGTGACATCAGCAACAGTTAACAGGGGATTGGTGATGGGTTCCATATCAGCGGGTGGTATGTTTCCCTCTGAGTCTTTGTCCCCCGTTGACCCCTTGGACACTGGTGGGCGTTTCCCAGTGCCTTCGCTGGAGTCAGAATTGGTTGTGGGTTCCATATCGGCGGGTTGTTTCTTTCCCTCCGAGTCTTTGTCCCCTAGTGACCCCTGAGACACTGGTGGGAGTTTTCCAGTGCCTTTGGCGGAGTCAGTGATAGTTGTATCCCTATCAGCGGGTTGTATTTTTCCCTCTGAGTCTTTGGGATCGATCAGTGTGTCCTCAGACAAAGGCTTTGATTTGCTAATGTCATCACTGGGCGTAGTGGAAGGCGCTCCCCTACCAGCAGGTTGTTTGTTTCCCTCTGGATCTTGGGGAGTAGTGGTTGTGACCAAGGACACTGCCTGTGATGTATCAGTGTCCTTCGTTGTCACGGGGGTGGATGTGGCCTGGTCATCAGTGGGTGTCTTTTTAGTCTCGGGCCTTTTGTGCCTTTTAGGCTGTGTTCCTGAAGCCTCAGGGCCCTGGGACTTGGGTTTAGTCTTAGTCCCAGTCTGAGAATTCCCCTTTCTCTTTTTAGGAGCAGGGTTTAGAGACACTGATCCCTCCTGGTTGTTTACAGCAACCATATGGGCCGTCAATTCAATAGGAGTGACAAGGAATGGGTCTTTTTGAAAATTTGATTGGCTCAGGATGCCTGGTAAAGCACCAAAATTTTCTTCCTGAGGATAATTTGAACCCAGTAACACTTGCAAAGCGCAAGAGACAAACCTAGGATACGAAAAGTATTTCGTTCTAGTTTTGCTCTGTAGCTTGGTTACGAGATCACTGTAAATGATCTCCCCTATGTCCCCATTCATCAGGCAGTATGCCATCATCAACTGAATAGAGTTAACTTGTTCAGTTGATGAGTGATTCCTGCCGAGGACCTGAATCACAAATGTGAATAGGATCCTCCAAGCCACGGGAAATGAACTCTTGGTGATTGGGGTTCTGTCCAAAAACGTTTGATCTAAAACGATTTGTTTTAACCCATCCTTCACTGTGGAGGGTTCAGGATGGGCGACATAAACTCCTTTGTTGTAATCCAACCCTGTTGAAGTGCAAAACGTTTTGTAATCCAGGGTCAATCGTTGTTGCCCCCCGTGAAGACTGAATTTGATGAGATATTCCCTGAGAGTTCTGAGGTTGTTCTCATCAGTGGAGGGTGTCGGGTCATAGGCCTTGGCTGTTGCCCAAAACTCCCTGAGGAGATTTTGGTAAACAATGGAGGGACATTGAACAAAGGCCGTTTTCAGTGGGCAATTAAACAAAAATTTCATAATGTCTTTGCAGGCTGGGACAGTTTCAGGGTATTCAAAGTTGCCTATGACATTATTAGTTTTAAATTCAACATTTGTAAGATCCCCTACCCACTGAGAAGCAAACTGGAGAGATTGAGTTCTAGCCATTTCTATTTAAAAGATTTTAGGGTTTTGAAAATATTTTGACTAGAATAATCAAAGTTTTTTTTTGATCTCTCAAGTTTGTGATGAAAACCTTTTGTAAATGTTTACAAGAAGGGTTTTCCAAAAGAGGTTTGAAGAGTTTTTTGAGCACACACAAATAATTCTGAGTTTTAGAAATGATTTTGACAGAGTTTTGTTGCAGAAAATAATTTGTGTGTGTTTGTTTGTGTTGGAAGAGGGTATTTATAGAGTGGTAAGAGGGGTGATTTGTGCACAAATGGGAATATTAAGAGTCGGTTTTTGAAGAACGTTCGAATTTCCTCATTTAATGCTACCACTCCATTACCCGCAGTAAAATCCCGTTTTTCAAGGGAACAGTTGCAGTGCACAGTAAAAGTGCACTTTTGCAGGGATAAAATATCAATTTGATATTTTTGTGAGAGGCATTAAATGCCAAGTGTGATGACAGTAAGACAAAGAGACATATATTCCTGTATTAAATTGGCATAGTTACCAACCTAGGACATTTAAGTAACTGATAATTGGATCATTTAGTTACTCATTCAATGCTCTTTGTGAAGTGCCAGGGACCCTGAAGAGTCTTACTCATTCAGTGAGAGGTTGGTTTTGGATGTTCAGTGAGGATGAACCATTTCAGAGAACTTACTGATATTGGTTTTCAGATACTTGGCTTTCAATGTCAAGCATTTCCAATTCAGCTTTCAGTCTCCTGAAGGGAGGTTCATCCAAGGGTTTGGTGAAGATATCAGCCAGTTGATATTCAGTAGGGATGAAATGAAGTTCAATGTCTCCTTTCATTATGTGATCCCTGATGAAGTGATATCTGATATCAATGTGTTTGGTTCTTTGGTGGAGGACAGGGTTGTTGGAGATTGCAATAGCATTGGTGTTATCACAGAAGATGGGCACCATTTTGTAATGGATATCATAGTCACTGAGTTGACTCTTCATCCATAATACATTGGCACAACATCCTGCTGCAGCTACATATTCAGCTTCAGCTGAGGACATAGCCATTGATTGTTGCTTTTTTGCACTCCAACAAACCAGTTTTCCTCCAAGAAATTGACAGGACCCTGAGGTACTTTTTCTGTCCATGTTGCAGCCAGCATAATCAGAATCAGAGTAACCCTTGAGATCAAACCCTGAGCATTTTGGATAATAGAGCCCACAGTTTGGGGTTCCCTTCAGGTACCTGAGTATTCTTTTTGCTGCAGTGAGGTGAGATTCTTTGGGATTGGACTGATATCTTGCTATTAAACAGACTAAAAATTGTATGTCTGGTCTAGTAGCAGTTAGATACATCAGTGAGTCAACTATCCCTCTGAAATGGGTTTGATTGACTGATTTGCCAGTGAGATCAGGTCCAAGGTTGTTAGGTGGGACCATTGGTGTCTTCACTGAGGCATAGTCAGATATCTCATATTTCTTCAAGAGATTTCTTGTGTATTTCTCTTGACTGATGGATATTCCTTTATCAGTTTGCCTGATTTGTAGTCCAAGAAAGTATGTGAGTTCCCCCATCATGCTCATTTCAAACTTCTTTGTCATCAGTTTTTCAAACTGTTTGCAAAGTTTGTAGTTTGTTGAGCCAAAGATGATATCATCAACATACACTTGGACTAGAATCACATCCTGTTGAGTTCTGTAGATAAACAGTGTGTTGTCTATCTTTCCTCTAACAAACTTGTTTTGTATCAGGAAGGCTGAGAGAGTTTCATACCATGCCCTGGGAGCTTGTTTAAGTCCATAAAGGGCTTTGTCAAGCTTGCAGACATAGTCAGGGAATTCACTACTCTCAAAGCCTGGAGGTTGCTGAACATACACATCTTCCTTGAGATCACCATTTAAGAATGCACTTTTGACATCCATTTGGTAGACCCTGAAGTTCATGTATGTTGCATATGCAAGGAAGATCCTGATGTCTTCCATTCTTGCAACATGAGCAAATGTCTCATTATAGTCAATGCCTTCTTGTTGACTGTAACCTTTGGCTACAAGTCTGGCTTTGTTTTTAATGACAGTGCCGTTTTCATCAGTTTTGTTTCTGAAAACCCACTTCATTCCTATGACTACTACATCCTGAGGACATTTGATCAAGGTCATGACCTTGTTTTTATCAAACTGTTGCAGTTCTTCTTGCATAGCCTGAACCCAGCTTGGGTATTTTAGAGCCTTAGTGACACTTTTGGGTTCTATATCTGATAGGTAATCAGCATATAGACATTCATTGGCTGAGGCTGCAGTTAGACTAGCAGCCATGCTTCTAGTGAGCATGCCCTCAGTGGGTTCACCAATGATGTTTACAAGCTCAATATACTGAGTTCTTGTCCACTTACTTTGTGGTCTGGGATCTGAGCTTGATGATGTCACTGGGTGTTCAGATGTGCGTTCAGGTGCAAGAGTCACAGAATCATTTAGATCATCTGTAGAGATGTCTAGTTCAGGTTGAGGTTCATGAGTTACAGGTTCTTGATTATTTGGATCAGTGTTCCTTATCCCAGTAGGGATTGATTGATTATCAATGAACTCACTGATAGTTGGTTGGGGTAGGTTGTGAGGTAAGACATAATATGAGATGTCAACATCAGCTTGATATGAGGAATTAAATTCAGTGTTGTACTCATCAGGAGGATATCTTGATGAGTTATCAATTCCTATTTCCTCCACTGAGGTGTTGGTGAACCTGATGCTTTCAACACTTTCATCAAAGGTAACATGAAAGGTTTCCTCAACTTGTTGTCTCCTTGTGTTAAAAACACTGAAGGCTTTGGAGATCAGTGAGTAGCCTAAGAAGTATCCATCATCAGCTTTTGCATCAAACTTGCCTAGATGATCCTTGTGGTTATGAATGAACACAGGACATCCAAACACATGAAAATAGCTGATGTTAGGAAGTCTACCTTTGAAGATCTCATATGGGGTTTTATTATGTCTTTTGACAATGATTGACCTATTTTGTATGTAACAGGCAGTTTTGACTGCTTCAGTCCAGAAATGCTTGGAGAGGGCTGAGCCATTTAACATGGTTCTAGCAGCCTCAATGAGGGTTCTGTTTTTCCTTTCAGCAACCCCATTTTGTTCAGGGGTATATGGAGATGAGAAATTTTGAGAAATTCCTTTTTCATCACAGAAACTCTCAAGCGCTTGATTTCTGAACTCAGTACCATTGTCAGTCCTGATTTGTTTAACAGTAATGTCATTCTGGTTTTCAATCTTCCTGATAAATGACATTATTGTATCAGTTGCCTGACTCTTTTTTGAAAGAAAGTATACCCAAGTGTATCTTGAGAACTCATCAACAATGACAAGTGTATACTTCTCATGTTGTATTGATCTGGGACTGACAGGTCCAAAGAGATCCATGTGCAGGAGGTGAAGGCAGCTTTTGATGGAGAAATTTTGTTTGGTTTTGAATGATGCTCTGTGGTGTTTACCTTTTTCACAGGCAGAGCATGGTTTATCTTTTGCAAAAACCAGTGATGGTAAGCCAAGGACCTTGTTTTGTTTTGCCAAGTTGTTGAGGTTTTTGAAGTTTAAGTGTGAGAGTCTCTTATGCCACAGCCAATTGATAGTTTCAGTGGCTTTAGCAAAGAGACAAGTTCCATCTTGAGAGAGTGTTGACATGTCTAGCACATAAACATCATCTCTCCTTGGAGCTATCAACACTACCTCCTTGTTGGCATTGAAGATGGTACCTTGTTTGTCATTAAATTGCACAATGTACTTAGCATCACATAGTTGACTGACACTGATGAGATTGTATTTGAGACCATTGACGTAAGCAATTCTAGAGAAAACTATTCCATTGCAGTTTACTAAACCATAACCTTCAGTGGGACATGATGAGTTATCACCAAATACTACCTTGGGTCCTGGTTCCTTTACATACTTGTGCAGATACTCCTTTACACCAGTCATGCTTCTTGAGCATCCACTGTCTAGATGCCAGATAGGCTCCCTGGCGTGTCTCTGCACAAGTAGTAAACTAAATTAGTTTCTCTTAGTGACCCACTTGCTAGTGGGCTTGGGTCTCAAGGTTTCTTTGAATTTTGCAATCGACTCATGGTCAGTGGTTGTGTGCATTGTGCTACCACAGGTTTTGCATTTAGAGACTGAGGAAGACTCAGTGATTTTGGGTTGTTTTGTGTTTCTCCTTGCATGAATGACACTGTCAAGTTGGGATGTCTCATGAGCTGGATTTCCATATATATCACAGCATGTATTCATGAGACAGTCATCCTGATGATGATCATTGAACCCACAGTGAGGGCAAAGAGGAAAAGGTTTTGCTCTATTCTTGAGAGCTGTTTTGGAGGATGAAGCATACTGGTGACCAACTTTGGTGTAGTTTGCTTTACTGACAGAGCTTATATACTGTAAGTGGTCTGCAGTTATGTGATCATCCTTATTGCAGATCATGCAGTAAAGGATTCTGTAGCAGTTGTGAGTGGTATGACTGGTGTAATGACACAGCTCACACTTCTGCTTGGGTTTGTTGGTGGATTTTGATTTTGATGAGCTAGATGAGGCTGACTTAGCTTCCTTGATTGGAACAGGGGCTTTTTCGATGGAGTCCATCTTTTCTGTCAGCTTCCTCACAAGCTCAGTAAGTTGCTGAATTTGGTCAGCTTCAGTGGGGACAGAGGATGTTGAAGTCTCAGTAGGAGTAGATTCTTGTTGGATTAGTTTTGCTTGTCTTTGCAGGATGGTTCTACCAAGTCCAGACATTTCTTTTGGTGAATGAGGATTGAATTTTAGAGGAGTAAGCTCAGAGCTTGGATCAGCACTCTGAAGAGGTTTCAGGGGTGGAAGCGGTGTTTCAGATTCTGCTTCAGACTCATAGATGTGTTCAGTACCACTGGTCACCTCAGGGAGTCCTAGCATGCTCTTAAGAGCTTGGCTCTTAGGCTCAAGAATCCTTCCAGAATCGAAATTTGGAAGCTTACTCTCAGGATTAACCCGTTCAATCCAATCACTGGAATTTGGAGTTGTCAGCATATTGGTAATCATACCACCAGACACAAATGGTTTCGAACTTTGGTCTTTTTTGCGAGAGTCAGGGAGATGATCTTCACCTATGACTCTCTTTTTGCTACTGGGGGCACCCACAACATCAAAGACCCTGGGATTCTTAGCAGTCCAACTATCAAGAATATCTTGTTCCTTTTTAAGTTCATCTTGAAGAGCCTGATTTCTCTTAACTAGTTTAGTGTTTTGAATTTGCAAGGTGACAACCTCAAGCTTGGCTTGTTTTAAAATAAGCAGTTCATCTCTATACTTGTTTAATTCAAAACTTAGCTTGTTGTATTTTGAAAAGAGATTTAATCTTTGCTCTTCTACGAACTTAAGGTCAACATTAAGATAATTCATATAAGACTGCCAATCAGAGTCATCATCCATAGATAGTAAGACGTTTACCTTCTTCATAGTGATGTTGACCCATTCCCCGTTTCTGGCATGATTCTTTCCAACAGCTAGCTTGTCCTCTTCTGAGAGGGCCATCAGTGCACTGACATGCACCATTTCATCATTTGATGACACTGGCTCTTCATCCCAGTCGAAGGTCTCAACAACAAGGCCTTTGTTTTTACCCTGCACAGATTGAACATTTTTTGTTGTTTCTGAGGGACTAGCCTTGAGCAATGCAAGCTTAGCTTTGACTTTCTTATACTTAGCTTCAAAATCAACAGTTTTGTTTTGATCAGATTTGTTTTGAAAGTTTTGATGAGACTAATAGATTTTTCGTTGAAATTTGCTAAAGCCTGAGGACTGATTTGACCCTGATGGTTTATAAGAGGGTTCAGAAATTGTTTTTGAAAAACAGTTGATACGCTTACGCAGCGCGTTCGGGGTCAAAGGAACTTCCTTTTCGTCGAGCAAGTTTTTCAACACCCTAGGCAGTGAACCTAATCGTTGTAGTGTAGTATTAGGGTAAGCCACGGGTATTGATATCGTTCTCTAGGGGAATAGGAATGCTAGTGAGAAGTTACTACGCTAAGGTTAAGGTTAAGGAAGATTATTTTTTTATCTTTTTTATGTTTTTAGGAAATTGAAAAGTACGAATCTCGGGTATTGGATTTGGGGGGTTGGTATTTCTACCGATTACTCTACTATTATCTAATTATCTAAACTAAGGTGGTGGTAGTCTATGTCTAATTAATGTGTGCTCGTATGATAGTTTAAAGATGTGTTTACTTAGGTTTTATTACTCATTAATTATCTCCTATTGATGGTTGAGTTGTCACGTCCTTATTCTTAGTTGTGTTGTGTGTCTAAAGTTGTAGGGTATGTGTTTCTCCCTAACTCTTTGAACTTACCCACTAGGAATAATAAACTCTTACTCTAAGGCACTCTTTGGATGGTTTAGCTTACAACTACTCAGGTAATTATATTCTAAGGTTTACAAAGATGAATCAAGCATTAAGTACACAACGAATGACCTATCGCATTACTAGATCATTAATCAACTAAGATAAGAAACAACCAATCAATATTTAATAATTAAGTTTCATATTCCCTAAGCAAACACACAAATAAATTAGCCGGACATGGAGAACATGCAAGCATACACACAAATAATCAAAGACATAATTGAATTGATGAAGTAAATACTTATCTTGATGTAAGATAGGGTTTGGAACCCTAAAATACTGTACAAGACACCCTTGGTTCGGTTTTAGGTTTTTACTCCAAAAAGACTCTCTAAAACTGAAAAATTCGGATTCTATATATAATATTATATATGCGACGGCGTCACCTTATGTTTGTGACGCCGTCGTGTCGCCGTCATTAGGGTTTCGTCTTGGCCACGTTAACCTTGTGACGGCGTCACCTTATGTCTGTGACGCCGTCCTCTTCAGCTTCTGACGCCGTCTTGGTCGCATCTAGGCCGTCTGAGTTGCGACGGCCTACTCTTTTAAAGCCCGACGCCGTCCTTCAGAACTAGCATTTTCTCTTCTGAGCCGTCACAAATTCCTCCGACGGCGTCGCAGTTAAGCAGTGACGCCGTCGCCTTCTGTTTTCAGCAGCTTTGAGTGTCTCAATACTGACTTTGGCCATTTTCTTCGTATATTCGCGCCTTTTCGTCCAAATAAGTGCTATTCCAGCATTTTTCCTTCAAGAGACCTAAAAAGTGAAAAGGAACGATATTAAGCAATAACGGATACAAAAGTGATCAAATAAGGGTTAAAACGACCCCTCAAAATGGTACCTTTTAAAACCTTATCAAATATCCCTACACTTGTTATTTGCTTGTCCTCAAGCAAATGTGCTTTTCGCCAATTAATTTATAAGTTAGGGGTCATGAAGCATTGATTTAAAACGGTCCACAACACATATAAGCCTCGCAAAAGTCATAACAAGCACGGAAATTACATACTAGCACCTCACATGGGGTGTTTGGATACTCACATCTCTCTCGGGTGTATATATGAAATATAACAAATAGGAAATGGAAGATAAACACTCATTAACCGGTCCTAGTACATAGATTACCATAGGCTTGAGAATAGATCAAACCTCCATCGCTTTGGCGTAAGCACCTAGGAAAGACTATCAAAGAGGTCTTTTAAAGGGTTGTAATGTTAGGCTTACGGTGGGGAAACAAGGGTTTAGTGGGATAGGTTATTTAGTGGTGGCAAGTCAAAAATCTCTATGTTAAATGCATACGAAGAATGGCGTTACTAAGCCAAGACTCGACACTCTAAAACTCTAGGTAACGTATGTTTTTTTTTTTTTTTTTTTTTTTTTTTCATACACTTTTACTCTACCATCCCCTATGGTAACATCAAAATGATAGGGATTTATAGGCACATCCCTACACTTGAGTTTTTATTACTCTAACACTAATTTGACCCGAATTGAAAAGATCAAAACACTTGGGGTACATTATTACGCAAACAAAGGGAATTTGAATTTAACGTTCCCTTCCCGTCATTTCATAAACTTTAACTTTTCCCATGAATCCCAATCGTCCCAAAACTGTATACAAAGGAAATGACTCGACTTAGCAACTCATGCAAGCAACCAGATAATTGAACTAAGGGTTTAGGGTGATAACAAACATTTGCACTAAAAGTGAGTGCATAAGAGGTAGGCTAAGGCGATTTGGGTGTATATTTGGGGGTGGGGTGTAAACAATGCTCTTCATTGATATTCCGTAAAAACCGAAACATCACGAGAACCGCGAAAAGGATAGGCTCTGAGGGGTTAACTAGGGGTATCGTGTACTAAAGATGAGTACAACGCAAAGGGTGTGGGGGAATTATTCAACCGATGTGGAAGAAATAATTATATTACGGGTATCAAACAAGGGCTATCCTAATGCCTCTTATCATTTAGTTATTCCTAACTACACAAGTGTAGTCTCACTTGCGATCTCGGAATGCATCACAAAACAAGTTCTAGAATCTAATATACTACCGGTTCACACTCTAAGCATTGAAGATGAATGCTTTTAATTCCTACTAATCTAAGGGCGATCCTCACATTTTGGGTGGAATTTGGGTGGTAAAGGGTTTTTGTGCTAGTCATATAACTTCCTATCCGTGAGACGCTTTTGTTAAGACTAATGGCCCACTCCTATATGTCATTAAAAATTTTAAATTTGGTGCCAAAATTACCCTAACCGACATTTTCTCATGGTTTATTACACAAATACAATTGGACAAAGCAAATAATCAAGGATAAGCATAGTTTCAAAGTTCCCGTTTTATTTTCCCTCCCTACACTTAAACTGAACATTGTCCCCAATGTTCCCCGAAAGTATCAAAGTTATGATAAAAGAAGGTAATAAAAAACGAAAGAAACTAATACTCCCCTGATTAGCTCGGTAGGATCCGTGTAAAGTGGTGGTTAAATCCTTTCCAAGAAGAATTATTGCGTGAAAAGTTCCTTCCAATCTTGTGTAACTTCTTCTTGACAAACTAAACCTGCACACTTGAAGAAAACAAACGAAACCTTCGCGTAAAATCGGCGGTAATAAAATATATAAGACTCGATTTAAACTAGGATATAATGCTTGTGGAATGGATGTTTACAGAATTTCTAAGAAAATTAAGACCTGGAAAATTCCAAAAATTTATAAGTAGCTCAGAAAACGAGAAAAAATTATCTGATGTTTTTACTCCTTCCTGACGTCGTCAGGTTGCAATCCTAACGCCGTCAGGTTATCCTGACAAAAACTGTTCTGCGCTTTTTTGAAAAAATTCTAGAAAATTTACATCTTTAGAATCTGGAAAAATTTCTGCAAAAACATCCATTATGACTCGATACAAGCATTTGACTCGAACAATCAAACATACATATCTTTTAGTTAATTGTTATTCTCATGTTTACGTTTCTTTTGAAAACGTGTGTAATCCTCCATACACTTATCCCTTATGTAAAATACCTTTATATGCAATTAAGACGAGGTTAAAAACAAAATAAAGCATTTTTACAAATTTAAACATGAGGATAAACAATTAATAAAAGATATATGACACTAACAAGCAAACAATTAAGCATGGGTTGCCTCCCACGAAGCGCTTTTCTTTATTTAAGAGTCTCGTAGTCGTACTCCTACGTTTTCTCATTACCGCCCTCTTCTTCTAAAACAATATCCTCATCGTTCACCATTTCAATATTATCCAATTGATAATGCTTCACCCGTTGTCCATTAACGGTGAATTTTCTTCCATCTTGGTCAAGTAGCACCACCGCCCCATTGCTCATCTGCTTTCTTACTGAAAAGGGTCCATACCATCTGGATTTGAGTTTTCCCGGGAATAATCTTAGTCTTGAATTATACAAGAGCACCTTATCTCCTTCCAAAAACTCTTTAGGATTCTTTATTCGTTGATCATGCCATCTTTTTGCCCTTTCTTTGTAGGTGATTGATGATTCATACGCTTCCAGCCTTAGTTCATCCAATTCTTGAAGCTGTAAGAACCGATTTGACCCTGCTTCAAAATAATCCATATTACAGGCCTTAAGTGCCCAATATGCTTTCTGATCAAGTTTGATAGGGAGGTGGCACGCCTTTCCGTATACCAGGCGAAAAGGGGTTGTTCCGATAGGTGTTTTGTAAGCAGTTCTAAATGCCCAGAGTGCCTCATCCAGTTTGAATGCCCAATCTTTCCTATTTTGGTGGACCGTTTTTTCAAGTATCCGCTTTAATGCCCTATTTGTGTTTTCTACTTGTCCATTTGTCTGAGGATGATATGCAGTAGAAAATCTATGTGGGACGCCATACTTCTTCATCACCTTTTCCATTTGAGCATTGCAAAAGTGAGTCCCTCTATCACTGATTAATGCTTTAGGAATCCCGAATCGTGCGAAGAGCTTTTTAAGAAAGTGGATAACTACCCTCGCATCATTAGTTCTAAGGGCATGAGCCTCTACCCATTTGGATACATAGTCGATAGCTACGAGAATGTATTCATTTCCTCCGGAAGATGGAAACGGTCCCATGAAGTCTATTCCCCAAACGTCAAATATTTCGCAGACTTGGATATAGTTCTGAGGTGACTCATCCCGTCGCTAGATATTTCCTGATCGTTGGCATGCATCACACGTTTGAACTAATCTCTTAACGTCTCGAAAAACAGTAGGCCAATAGAATCCGGCGTCGAAAACCTTTCGTGCCGTGATATTCACACCGTGATGTCCTCCAGATGGTCCCGCATGACATTCTTTCAGAACTCGATCAATCTCTCTACCGGCCACGCAACGTCGAATGATTTGATCGGGACATATGCGGAATAGGAAGGGTTCATCCCAGAAGTAATGTTTTAGCGTAGTGAAGAACTTCTTTTTATCTTGCTTGGTCATGTAATTTGGCAAAACCCTACTGGACAGGTAGTTAGCATAATCCGCATACCATGGCTCAATTTCCTTAATCGCCATTAGCCGTTCCTCGGGAAAAAAGTCGCGAATCTCGTTGTGATCTAACTTCTCAAGATCAGGGTTCTCCAAGCGTGATAGATGATCAGCAGCGATATTTTCAGCCCCCTTTTTATCTCAAATTTCAATGTCGAATTCTTGAAGTAATAGGATCCACCTAATAAGGCGGGGTTTAGCATCTTGTTTTGAAAACAAGTAGCGTAAGGCGGAGTGATCGGTGAAGACGACAGTTTTAGAGAGAACGAGATATTGCATGAACTTGTCGAAGGCAAAAACAACGGCTAAAAGTTCTTTCTCAGTGGTCGTGTAATTCTCTTGCGCTACATTCATGGTTTTGCTAGCATAGTAGATTGGTTGAAAATGCTTCTCCTTCCTTTGGCCGAGCACAGCGCCGACAGCATAATCACTAGCGTCACACATGATTTCGAATGGCTGAGACCAATCAGGGGTGACCATTATAGGCGCCTGAGTGAGATCCTTCTTTAGTCGGTTAAATTCTTCCTTGCATTCTCCAGAAAAATCAAAAGGGGCATCCTTAACAAGGAGTTGTGTCATTGGCCGGGCAATTTTCGAGAAGTCTTTAATAAACCTTCGATAAAAACCTGCATGACCAAGAAAGCTGCGGATGGCTTTAACGGTGGTAGGATAGGGGAGTTTGGAAATTGCTTCGATTTTTGCTCTATCGACCTCAATTCCATTTCTTGAGACTTTATGCCCTAAGACAATTCCTTCTTTTACCATGAAATGACATTTTTCCCAATTTAAGACCAAATTAGTTTCCTCGCACCGTTTCAACATCTTCCTAAGGTTGGAAAGACAAAGGTCGAAGGAATTTCCAAACACCGAGAAATCATCCATGAAGACTTCCATGTTGTCCTCAATTAACTCGTGGAATATGGCCATCATACATCGTTGAAAGGTAGCGGGTGCGTTACATAACCCGAAGGGCATTCGCTTGTAGGCGAACGTTCCGTAAGGACATGTAAATGTAGTTTTTTCCTGATCTTCAGGGGCAATGGGAATTTGGAAGTATCCTGAAAAGCCATCAAGAAAATAGTAGTATTCATGCCCGGCTAACCTTTCAAGCATTTGGTCAATGAATGGCAGAGGAAAATGATCTTTCCGGGTGGCATCATTCAACTTTCTGTAGTCAATACAGACACGCCATCCAGTAACCGTTCTTTGCGGCACCAACTCACCCTTTTCATTTTTCACAACCGTCATCCCTCCTTTTTTTGGAACCACCTGGACTGGGCTGACCCATGGGCTATCTGATATGGGGTAGATGAGACCTGCGTCTAAAAGCTTGATGACCTCCTTTTTCACTACCTCCTTGATGTTAGGGTTAACCCGTCTTTGCGGTTGAACGGTTGGTTTGTAATCTTCCTCCATGAGGATTTTGTGAGTACATAATGTAGAATCAATTCCCTTAATGTCGGCAACACTCCACGCGATCACTCCTTTGTACTCTTTTAAAACTTCTAAGAGCTTCTCTTTCTGACTAGTGGTTAGCGAAGAGCTTATGATGACAGGGAGTTGGTCCTCTCCTTGAAGGAAGGCGTATTCCAGGTGACTCAAGAGATCTTTCAGTTCTAAGGTAGGAGGCTCTTTGATTGATGGTTTTAGCTTGTTCTCCGGCCTCTGAAGCTCAATAGGTTCAATTTCATCCTGACGTGGATAAAAGGAAACAGCTCCAACCATCTCAATTTCTTGGTCGTCGTATATTGCGTTGTTATCATTATTCATGAATTCGTTTAATAAATACTCGTCAATGCAGCCATCTATGTCATCAACAAATTCATCAACTTCCTCAACTAAATATACTGTGCAACCGCAGGAAGAGGAATGTCTCATAGAATCCTTAATGTCGAAGGTCAAGCTCTCGGATCCCACTCGTAAAGTGAGTTTACCATCATGAACATCAATGATGGCACGAGCTGTAGCCAAGAAGGGTCTTCCAAGGATTATTGGGACGGAATTATCTTCCTCCATCTCTAAAATTACGAAATCAACTGGAAACTTAAATTCTCCCACCCTTACAAGAACATTCTCACAAACTCCAATGGGATACTTGATTGATCGATCAGCTAATTGGATACTCATCCTAGTTGGTTTCAGCCCTGAATATCCGAGTTTAAGAAACAGGGAGTGAGGCATCAGGTTAATGCTTGCCCCAAGATCTGCCAAGGCGTTTTTCATAGAAAGCGCCCCTATAGAGCAAGGAATGGTAAAACTGCCCGGATCTTCCTTCTTCTTGGGCATGCTTTTCTGGATGATAGCTGAACATTCTTCTCCTAATGATATCAATCCTTCAAGCTTCTTCCGATTAGATATCAACCTCTTGAAGTATCTACTATGTTTAGGGATGTGATAGAATACATCGAGGAGTGGTATGTTGACGGATGTTTGTTTCGAATAAGACAATATTCTTTCATTGTCTTCTTCAGCCATTTGATTCTTTAGACGAGAAGGATAGGGAATTCGTGAGAGAGTTGGTCGTTGGGCCGGTGCTGGTGTTTGTGGAGGAGGATCGTGAGGAGTTGGAAGGGGTTCAGGAATTGTCTCATTTCCTAACACGGGTTCCCTTGTGATGGGGTTCCGGTTAGGATGTGGGGGATCCTTGGTAGTAGTTCCTGATCGAGTAGTGATTGCGCAAGTTGGATCGTGAGGGGCTGGGCCAGATCCACTCATTCTTTCGTGGAGGTTGGTGAACTGACTTTCTAATTCAGCTTGCTGCTCTCGGATAAACCCCTCAAGACCTTTTAAGAGTGCGGTCCCTTCCATGGTAAACTGCCCGAGTTTTTGTTCAAAAGAATCACGGATGGTGTATTCAGATCCTTCCTTTCCTTCAGTTTTCCATTTCAGATTGCCCTAGGGATCACACTCATCGTTTTGATAGAACGCGAGGAGTGAAGGGTCATCATAAATATCATGACTAGAAAGGAAGACGCTCTCTTGGTGTGTGTCATCGCACTCATCGCTCTCATGTGGTCCTCTACAAATGTCGCATATGAGGTATGGGTTAGTTAGCCTTTTTGGTTCTGGTGATTTTGTGAGGTAAGCTAGCTTCTTTTGTGCTTTCTCAATCCGATCATCGAAGGATAACTCTTCAGTCGATAAAGTAGAGATGTTTAACGCGTTTACTGGCTCATTCCAATGGCTGTCTTGGTATTGAATGTATTCCTCTATTCGGTTCCACCCTTCTTCTGCAGTGAGGTTCGCAATTCTTCGGCCAGTCGAGAAATCAATCCCTTTTTGATCCTTTCGGGAGACATTGTCGTAAAATATTTGAACAAGCAACCAAAGGTTGATACCGTGGTGTGGGGCTTGTTGAATAAGATCTTTGTAACGACTCCAGGAGTTGGTGATAGATTCTCCATCTGGTTGATGAAAGTGCAGAATTTTGCTCCTAACTTCTGCAGTTCTTCCAGGGGGAAAGAACTTTTTGGTGAACTTGGTTGTGAGTTGTTCCCATGTGAAAATGGACCTTGGAGGGAGCTTATCGAGCCACTCCTTGGCTTGCCCTTGAAGAGAAAATGGGAAAAACCGGAGTCTAGATGTCTCCTTAGATGCTCCACAATTTTTAAAAACTGTTTGATGTGGTGGATTGGGTTTTCGCTGTGGGATCCATGGAATTGACATGCCTTTTGGATTAGCCAAATGTCAGACGCATGCAATACCTCATTGACCTGTTCCGAAGGATAGACAATGGCACTGGTGAATCCAGATGAAGAAGGGGAAGAGTATTCCCCGAGGGTTTTTGCTTTAGGAGGATTTATGGGTCCATTGACTGGAGTGGCAGGAACTTCCTCGCCATTTTGACTCAGATTGTCAATGATGATGGTTTCAGGGGATTTTGGGGAATGAGGGGACTCTTCATCAGATGTGACTTCATCAAAATTGATGGAAGTGCCTTGAGGTGCTGAATCGTGGAGAGCTTTTCTTCGCCTATTGAGCTCTCTTTCGGGTTCTGCAAATGGTTCAAGAAGAGTTTTGGTGGAACTGCGGGTTCTAAGTTGCTTAAGGGGGTTGGTATGGGGACGTGGTTGTTGGTTATCACCTTCCATGATGAAAAGTGATGGGTGTTACGAACAAAGGTCACGCAGAAGGGGGATAGACTAAGAGGAAGCTAAAAAATGAGAAAAAAAAAAATTACTTGATCGGAATCAAGCAAAGAAACCTAAACGAGGTGGACTACTAACTAGCTATTCTATTCCCCGGCAGCGGCGCCAAAAACTTGATACGCTTACGCAGCGCGTTCGGGGTCAAAGGAACTTCCTTTTCGTCGAGCAAGTTTTTCAACACCCTAGGCAGTGAACCTAATCGTTGTAGTGTAGTATTAGGGTAAGCCACGGGTATTTATATCGTTCTCTAGGGGAATAGGAATGCTAGTGAGAAGTTACTACGCTAAGGTTAAGGTTGAGGAAGATTATTTTTTTATCTTTTTTATGTTTTTTAGGAAATTGAAAAGTACGAATCTCGGGTATTGGATTTGGGGGGTTGGTATTTCTACCGATTACTCTACTATTATCTAATTATCTAAACTAAGGTGGTGGTAGTCTATGTCTAATTAATGTGTGCTCGTATGATAGTTTAAAGATGTGTTTACTTAGGTTTTATTACTCCTTAATTATCTCCTATTGATGGTTGAGTTGTCACGTGCTTATTCTTAGTTGCGTTGTGTGTCTAAAGTTGTAGGGTATGCGTTTCTCCCTAACTCTTTGAACTTACCAAAGGGTCTCGTCTACAAAACCCACTAGGGATAATAAACTCTTACTCTAAGGCACTCTTTGGATGGTTTAGCTTACAACTACTCAGGTAATTATATTCTAAGGTTCACAAAGATGAATCAAGCATTAAGTACACAACGAATGACCTATCGCATTACTAGATCGTTAATCAACTAAGATAAGAAACAACCAATCAATATTTAATAATTAAGTTTCATATTCCCTAAGCAAACACACAAATAAATTAGCCGGACATGGAGAACATGCAAGCATACACACAAATAATCAAAGACATAATTGAATTGATGAAGTAAATACTTATCTTGATGTAAGATAGGGTTTGGAACCCTAAAATACTGTACAAGACACCCTTGGTTCGGTTTTAGGGTTTTACTCCAAAAAGACTCTCTAAAACTGAAAACTTCGGATTCTATATATAATATTACATATGTTACGGTGTCACCTTATGTTTTGTGACGCCGTCGTGTCGCCGTCATTAGGGTTTCGTCTTGGCCACGTTAACCTTGCGACGGCGTCACCTTATGTCTGTGACGCCGTCCTCTTCAGCTTCTGACGCCGTCTTGGTCGCATCTAGGCCGTCTGAGTTGCGACGGCCTACTCTTTTAAAGCCCGACGCCGTCCTTCAGAACTAGCATTTTCTCTTCTGAGCCGTCACAAATTCCTCCGACGGCGTCGCAGTTAAGCAGTGACGCCGTCGCCTTCTGTTTTCAGCAGCTTTGAGTGTCTCGATTTTGACTTTGGCCATTTTCTTCGTATATTCGCGCCTTTTCGTCCAAATAAGTGCCATTCCAGCATTTTGCCTTCAAGAGACCTAAAAAGTGAAAAGGAACGATATTAAGCAATAACGGATACAAAAGTGATCAAATAAGGGTTAAAACGACCCCTCAAAATGGTACCTTTTAAAACCTTATCAACAGTCTTTTGCAAAATGACCTCTTTTGTGACACTTAAAGCATTCAGTGTCCTCATTTGCTTTGGCATTTGAAAAACCTTTGTTTCTTTTTATAAACCTTCGATAGTTAGCAAGGAGTGCCCTTTCCTGAAATTCAGTGTTCAGGTCATTTAGGTACTCCTCACTTGATCTCTCATCAGGCTCATCATCAGAATTTTCCTGAAAATCTTGAACAACATTGTTAGAATAGAAAGCAGTTGATATTGGTGATGAGGTGGTGGTCAGGGACTTCTTGACTTCCTGAGACTTCTTTAAGTCAGGGTATCGTCTGTTGATGAGATTTTCCTCATAGACAAATTTCCCATAAATTTCAGGAAGCTCAAGATTTTGAATATGATTAGCATTCCTAAGTCCCTGAGAGAAATTCAACCACTTCTCAGGGAGACTGTTGACAAAACCAACATTGATTTCATGTTTGGACAACTTAACACCATCATTTGACAATTCATTTAAAAGAGTTTTATACCTGGTGTAAGTTTGAGAGAGAGTTTCTGAGTCCTTAGCCCTGAAGGTGTTATACTCAAGTTTCAGGTCCATTATCCTGTTTTCCTTGGTATCAGATGGTCCTTCATGACTATGAACTAGGTCATCCCAGGTTTGCTTAGCTGTACTACAGCTTATAACAGACTCCATAATATCATCGGGAAGACAAGATATTATGATACTTTTAAGTCTTTGGTCCTGGTTGACCACTCTCCTTTCATCCTGGGTCCACTGAGCTTCAGGTTTGGGCAACCCTTCAGCAGTCTTTGGGACAAATGGACCTTCATTTATATACTTGATATAATAAGGTTCCATCCCAATCAAATAGCAAAGCATTCGCTTTTTCCATTTGTTGAATTTGCCAACTTCAAGTCTAGGGGCAACAGCTGAATAAGCTCCACCCTTTTTATCGACTAGTTGGGGTACATCAATTTCAGCCATTTAGGATCCTAATTTAAAAACTTTTAGAGCGGCCTAAAAAACGAGTTTTATAATTAGCATGTCTCTGATACCACTTGTTGTTCCCCGTTCACTATCGTTTAAAACAGCTTAAGTATATAAAACAAGTTAATAGTGAACTATGACTGAAATTAACATAAGAAAAACACACTAAGTAATTTTCAACATCATATTCTTATTAGAAATAAATCAACAAAGAATACGTTACCCAAGTACTTGCGGAATAGTACTTGGGATTGAAATGACAAAGTTGAGTGACTCCTCTCTAAGCTCAGGCTAAGTCTGAGCACAACTCTTACAGCTCACTGAGCTATCTCAGGAACTAAGTTGTATTTGAAGGAGTGGAAAGATGGCTTGCGTGTATGTGTGTTTTTACAATTCACAAGCTTAACCTTTTCACTCCATCTCTTATGCTATTTATACATGTATTATATTTGACTCTTTCCCAAGTGACAAACTGACATCATACAGAAGACAAAATACTGATGTATTTTGTCTCTGTTTACAAAGACTATTCTAGGTAAGAGACAAGACTACTTTCCTAAGTTCAGAGATGACACTGAGCCTGATCTTTTGCCATTCAGGGAAAGTTGACTTTGGTTGATAAGGACTTCGTCTTATCTGATTCAACTTTTTTCCGCCTAGTCCTGCTCTTTCTTCAGTCTTTACTTCCTTCAGTCTTCTACTTCAGTTTGTCTTCAGTGTAAGTAGTTGGAGAGGAGTCTTAGGGATTCAGTGAGTTATTGTCATCACTCACTGAATCCATCATCTTCTTCTTGACTCAGTCTTCACCCTTTAAGTTCCGCCTTACGGAGTGGAGAGACTTCTTCTTCGCCTCATACTGAGTATCCTGAAGATGACTCACTAAGAGACTATGCAGTCAGTGACCTGTTAGTGTTAACGGATTAAACACCTGGGCTATTTTCTATTAAAATCCTAGATTAAGGGGTTTGGGTATTTACTGAACCCAACATTTTTCTAGAAGGAAATGATCACTTTGCTCCTATGAACAGTAACTAAGTTTATGTTCGTGAGTCTTTGATAGAGGAAAGTGATGATGGAACTTCCACAGTGACCATTTCTTACTTATGCTGTCTTCTGTTGCACGGATCCCATGGATCCCTTGTATGAGGGATCCAGCTAGTTCAAATGCCGGGATCCGGCATAACAGCAGTTAGTCAGCTTAAGTATTCCTTGATAATTTTGGTTTGGGAGTTCTAAATTGCCTAGGGTCAATTTTTATGCTCTATAACTTATGGTTTGGGGTTTTGACGGATTATACTAGTCCTTTTTGACGAGGTTCCCTCTTTATAAATAAATCATAATTCTTAGGGAGGTTTTCAAAGATTATGATAAAATCCCAATTTATCATAATGTAAGAAATCTCACATGGATACTCATTGACATAGATGAAATGTCAATAATCCTTTTGTGAGGAGTAATGATCAAGGCACTCGAATAGCCGAGATATCATTATCACTAGTTTGTACTTTTGTCTATAGAGATCAACGAAGAATACTATTCTTGATGATGAGTTTAATATAGATAACTACTTTAGTGATTATTAAGAGAGCGTAAAGATACTAGAAACACTTAATCAAGATTAAAGGAAAATGAACCAAAAACAATTTGTAATTTATTAAAGATCATACCTTTGCTAAATATTCTTTTTAAGAAAAGAAGAATTTAGAGATGGATTCTTTATGATCTTCTTAGGATGCCTAAATCCAAGTATGAAGAATTCTTAGCTAAATATTCTTTTTAAGGGAAGAAGTATTTAGAGAGAAATTCTTCATGATCTTCTTAGGATGCTCAAATCCGAGTATGGAGAATTCTTAACACAAAAAATTTTAGAAAATTCTATCATTGCCCAACATTATAAAATATGATGATTTTTAAAACATGACTTAAAAAAATCCTTCTTTGTAGTTTTCAAACATACACGGATCGTATCAAGTTATTAAAGTACAAAATACTCTAAGAAGCTTGGTCACGAGGCTCTGATGCCAATTGTGGAAAACTAGAAAGGGGTTGAATAGTTTTACCGATTAAAACTTTGTTTTAAAATATTTAGTTCGACTTATGTCAATCTATTTAGATGTGTATGTTGGACGTTGATAGATAGATATATAAATGTGTAATGAAAGATAAAGAGTAAAGAGCACATAACCACGACACGAGTATTTATAGTGGTTCGGCTACAAGGACACCTTCCTTGCCCTACTCCACTCCCCGAGTCACCTACTCGAGAGTTCGTAAACACTACACGACACCAACTCCTTATGGCGGAGAAGCCTTCACAACGTCGCCTACTGTTTTTCTGGTACTAGGCTAGACACCGGGTTCTTCCACAAGGTAGAACTACACCTATCACAACATCGCCTACCCTTTATCCGGTACTAGGCTAAATACCGAGTTCCATTACGATGGAGGAACTAGTACCCAACACTGTACACAACACCTAACCCCAAAGGAGACCAACTCCTTATTACAACACCATCAAGGATATCAATATCCTTGGTTACAACCTATCTCTATTTGTACATCGATGAACCTCATCGATTATACAACCTTGGCATCTTTCACTAATACCACTTGACTTGACTTCTAAGCATCTTTCACTAATGCCCTTGACATGGACGTTTGGCACATTTCACTAATGCCTTCGTCTTGACTCCTTTGGCATTCTTCACTAATGCCTTTGACACGGACTTTAAGAACCTTTCACTAATGCTTTCGTCTTGACTCTTTCGGCATCCTTCCCTAATGCCTTTGACACAAACGTTTCTATGGAGCAGAAAGAACTATCGACAAGAGAACCTTAGTAGTCTTGATGATGACGAAGTATGGCAACTCATGGACTTGAGCTTGCTCGACTTCAAGAGGTGGTAATCTCGCCTTTAAGAGGAACCTAGAGAATCACACAAAAACAAAACACAAACTACATAGAGAGATCCTTAGGATATGAGGTTAGAAGATAACAATACTTAGAGAAAGTATTTGTGGGATTGGCTGTCCAAAATGAAGAAATGACTCACTATTTATAGAGGAATTTTAGATACTGTTCCACGGATCCCACAGATCCCTCACTTGATGGATCCGTCCAGTGTAATCCTGGGGATCCGTGGGATGCTCCTCTTTGCCCATGGGTCATGGGTCATGGGTTATTGGTCATGGGTCCTAGACTTTGGACCATAGGTATCCAAGTAGATACAGTGTATCTACAAGATGCAATGTATCTAGTCCATGGGTCATGGGTTAAAACCATGGGTCATGGATAATATCCATATATGACTTATGCATGATGTTATGCAATGGGTTATGGTTATGGGTCTTGGACTTTGGGCCTTACCCTACAACATTCAATATATTTGGTCAATGGATCAAATACTTAAACTTCTACCCATTGTATTACCCATTATGATACATACTAGTTATGTATATATTTGCCCACTATGTAAACACTAGTTGTTGTACATATGTATTACAAAATCATAAAACCACTTTTACTTGTTTAGTGTTTTATGTGAAAACGTAAGTGTGTTAGTAAACTATTGGCTCAAACCATTTACGTATTTATTTGTTTGATTAAAATGATTTTACTTTTGTTATCGACAAAACATTAGAAGATCGTAAAATATAAATAAACGTTTTTACGGCTTATTTGTATTAACAATCTCCCCCTTTTTGTTGATGACAAAACATAAAATTATTTTAAGGAAAAACTAAAATTCGTAAAAGTTTGAATTGGAGTTTTTACTCTCTTCTCCCCCTTCTTGTCGAAACAAAAAGAGCGTCGAAAAGAAACTAACACATTGTTTTCAGAAAAAAACATGTAATAAGAAAAGAAAATATAGAGAGCAAGTGACAGGAATAGTTCTCGTCTTAACTCCCCCTTGACAAGTCCATCCCTTTGTGAGGGCGTCAAGTAAGAAATCCTACTAAGCTAATGCATTGCAACTATGTTTGCAAATAGTTTCGTCTTTGTAATGATAATGCTCCCCCTTGATGATTGCAACTTTGCAAAGGGAAATGAGGATTATATTGCAAATGATTTTGCAATGTATTGTTTTGACACAAAGCTCCCCCTAGCTTAGGGTGTCAAAGTCTTCATGTGTATATTTGAAAATCTACAAAACAAAGGTTAGAAAACAAGTATATAATGCATAATTTCCTGCAAATAAGACTCAAGTTAGTAGAAAATAAGTCTTCTGTTGCACGGATCCCACGGTTCCCTCCTTGGAGGGATCCGTCTAGGCAAAATGGAGGGATCCGTCTGTCTGAAAGCTTAAAACAGCAATGGTGATGTAACAAATGATGTTAACATCAAAGTCAGATATGAAATTTTGCACAAAACATATACTCAAGATAATATGACATAAAACATGTAAATTCATTCAATAAAACAACGAGAAATGATCTAAAAATCTCTAAAAACTAAGAGAATGATTTAGCCATGTAATACACTTTCTACTATTTCTAATAAGTGACCAAAAACTTAAAAAGCATCAAAATGCTTGAATCTAAGGATGGGTAGACTTGTTGATTTGGTCCAATCGTTCAAGAAGATGATTAAACATGAAACGCAACTCATTTCGTACTTCTTGAACAAGTCCTTGGGTGATTAGACAATTAGAGCAATTATTGTCTTGTTTAGGAACCGGAGAAGATTGGATGTTTTGAGTAGGCTCTACAAATGATGGTGGAGGTACATTGAGTAATGTAGGATGAGGTTCCACTAAGAGAGGTGGTGGTAATGGAAAGTCCTCTATATGATCAAGTCCTTGATGGTTCATTGTCTCCAATGGTGGACAATTTGGTGATGTAGGTGGTTCCCTATTTAACAAGAAGGTTGGTGAGTGGGAGGTTCTCGGTGGTGAGTGCTCTAATGAATATAGATTTGGATGAGAAATAGGTTCGGTGAAGGAATGTTGTCTGTGTTCTAGCAATGAAGGCTTAAGCGTTTTACTAGAACTAGGTACGTTTGGTTTAGAGCTTGATGAACCCTTTTCTAACCCAGGAGGTCTAATACTAATTCTTGCGGTACTCTTAGCAATTGTTGATTGGGATTTTTGAGGTGGGATTCCAACATTATGACCTCTTACGGGTGATGATTCGGTGGATGATATCTCATGGATCATATGACAATTCCTTTTGGATGAACCTTTGGTTGAAGAGTTGTTGCTAGATGCTTTAGTCATAGTGATGGTGAGAATGCAATAGAAGTTCCTAACTACTGATTTTTAGGAATATGGTAAGAGTGATGACTTAACCTCTCAAGAGTGTTTGGTTTATAAAGGATGAATTTGAATTAAGGAATTAAATTCATGACCACTAAGGGAATTAGGCATGCAACAAGGTCAACTATGATGTTGTTCAGCTCTAGGGAATCATTAGATGGTAACTAAAAGTGTTTAGTTTACCAAAGATGGTTTAAATTTGAAAGAAAAGCTGATTAGAAGCTTTCTGTAGACACGGATCCCGCGGATCCCTCTCACTAGGGATCCGTCTGGTTATAAACCAGGGATCCGTCTGTCAGACCGAAATATGGTGAAGTGATTATGCTCTTGTAGGGTCTAAAGTCTATAAATCTTGAGGTTTTGACTTTCCTTAGATGTCTTAAGTGATAGGTGACTTAAATGTCCAACCACAAAGAGCGAAGATACTTAATGATAGTGTTGGGTAGGAAATTGAACTTTTTGATAGTGTAACAACATGTTTAAGGATGATACTCATTAATTTGAGTATGAAAAATGGTGGCAATTGATCCTAGAGATAAGATGATGGCTTAAGAGAATTTTGAAAAATTCTTAAAAAATAAAGAAAAATGAAAAGCTAGTTTTAAGCCTATTTTAAGGTAAGAATGACTAAAATCAATTTACTAAAATTGATAGAAATATCAAACTAAGTGTTTTGAGATGTGCGGAGTAATGTGTGAGCATTGGAGCAGAAATATGGTGAGTATTGGAGAGTTGATAAATCAAAAGCACTTAGAATTTGATCCTAAGTTAGCTACGGGGTGAATGTGAGACCTACTGAGCTTGAGGAAGACTTAAGTGGTCTCAAAGAATCATGTTTAGCTAAGATTATGTTATATAGGAGACAAATTTGATGTAATGTGATCTGTATCAGGTCTCTGTTTGCCCGGATCCCACGGTTCCCTCATTGGAGGGATCCGGCTACTGCAGACCAGAAGCCTCTCAGCAATTGTGCAATATTTGCACTCTTAGAAAATGCTTATCCTAGTCATTTCTACAATCAGTAAATGCATGCACACAACAAGTATAACGCATAGCAAGTGTGGGGGAACTAAAAAGGTAATCAAAGATGAGTGACGACGACTACTTGAGTGAGATCAAGCTGTCGTAAAATCTCATCTTACTCGTTCCTAAGTTAAGTTGTTCAATGACAAATCATGGCAATTCCTACACAATACATCCTACTCTACATAAGTATTGTTTAAGATGTTACAAACCATTGTTTTGGAAATTTTTCTCACAAATTAAGGTCCTATGACCTTACCTTCCATCTACACCACCATCCATTTCACTCCCATCTTCATCCTCATCTTCATCTTACCATCTCTACTTCTTTTTCTTCAAGAAGTTAGCGAAACACTTGAAGATCCCTTTAGTTTGTTGCCACTCTTGTGATGGACTTGGAATATCCGGCAATTGATTGATGTAATCTAAAGGGTCGAGATCGGTGTTGCCAAGGGGGTTGCTACTTCCTTCTCCTTCTCTTTGTCTTTCCCTCTCATCCGATGAATCCGTTGGTGGGTGAGGTCTCTTGCCATCCACCATGAACCTTGTAGTCTTTCCATCGGATAACGGCACCATGACTTTGTTGCAAAAGCTATGATCAAAGGAATACGGAGAAGGCTCTAAAGCAAATATGAAGTTTGCTAGACGGGATAAGAGCATTGCATAAGGGAGTACCATCTTGTCCATGCTTTTCACACACGCCATTCTCTTTACCATGTAATATGCGAGGTTGAAGCGAGTCTCGGTCAGAAGGCAATAAATCATGAAGCTCAAGCACGCATTGGGATGATCCTTGTTCTCTCCCAAGCAAAGCACATTCTCCCTTACCACGAGTTCCCATTTCTTTTACAACGGGAACATTTTGGAAAGCCCTATTTGAAATGGATCCCTATAGATCACTTTGGAATTTCTCGTGACCCTCGATGGAGATGCCCTTTCCATGAATATGGTATGCCTTACTGTGGTTGCTTCTGGGATTCTCATGTAGTAGACTTCATGATGATCTACCATGTCGTGTAGCTCTGCCAAAGACCATTCATTGGAAAACATGTAAACTCCTTGATATGGGACATGGAGTATTCGTCCAAATTCTACAAGAGAGAGGGTGTACTCATGCTCATTTATGATGAAGGCTATTGAGATGGTCCCGTTATCATTCCTAATGATTCTCATTGTCTTGTAAAATTCAAGCACGAACACCGGACAAATTTTCTCATTTATGTCCAAAAGGCAATCAAAGCCAATTGCTTCAAAGACTTGTCGGATGTTGGTGTTAGCAAGGAATGATGGTTCTACCACACGGCCTTCATGAAAAAGTCTCTTTTCAAGCAACTTGAAAGCTTTCCTATCCTCCGGGCTAAGGCCATCCTTTCGATGGTACATTGGGATGTAGTGGGCGGTATCATGATAATCTTGTTGGCAGTTACTAGGCATGATTGTTCCTATACAACAAAACCACAATGTGGTGTTAATTGTGTGAATAGTAGCCTAAAGGGTTTGATCACATTTTTTCTCAAAACATCTTCAATGAATTCAAGGAATGAGTGTCATTTGTATTAACAATGTTAATTCTTTAATTTAGATTATCTTAGAAAACAATGTGGTAACAAATTATGACAAACCCATTTGAACCCAACTTCTAAAGATGAAAATTGTAATCCTAGGAATAAAGAAATAGAAATAATAATGTAGTGAAGATTATACTTACACAAGAGATTGTTTTGCTTGAAGGAAATGATCAATTTGCTCCTGTGAACAGTAACTAGGTTTATGTTCGTGAGTCTTTGATAGAGGAAAGTGATAGTGGAACTTCCACAGTGATCATTTCTTACTTATGCTGTCTTCTGTTGCTCGGAACCCAGGGATCCCTTGTATGAGGGATCCGGCTAGTTCAAATGCCGAGAACCGGCATAACAGCAATTAGTCAGCTTAAGTATTCCTTGATAATATTGGTTTAGGAGTTCTAAATTGCCTATGGTCAATGTTTATGCTCTATAACTTATGGTTTGGGGTTTTGACGGATTATACTAGTCCTTTTTGACGAGGTTCCCTCTTTATGAATAAATCATAATTCTTAGGGAGCTTTTCAAAGATTATGATAAAATCCCATTTTATCATAATGTAAGAAATCTCACATGGATACTCATTGACATAGATGAAAAGTCAATAATCCTTTTGTGGGGAGTAATGATCAAGGCTCTCGAATAGCCGAGATATCATTATCACTAGTTTGTAGTTTTGTCTATAGAGATCAACGAAGAATAAAATAGAAATATAAATAAAAAAACCCTAAAACTCTATCCCTAGGGGAGATTTCCTGCCACCCTTACCCCTACAAATCCGGTCAATAACAACCTTCAATCCACCTCTCTATCACTTCGCTTGAATGATATGCAATCGGATCTTGATGGTTTGTTAATTTTCTGGGTAATGGTGCGTTTGAAATCGTCCTTATCATGTGGCCGTTACCCTAACTATTTTTTAGGGTTTCGTTTTTTCAAATTGTCCTTCTAATTTTTACTGGTCTTACATATATTATGGATCGATTTGTTGATGTGGTTTGCGCTGAAAGATTATAAACCTTTTAGGTTTTACTTGTGTCGATTGTGGGTAAACCCTCGCTAGGGTTTTCATCATCTGCTCGTTAACCCTCTTAGGGTTATTATATGTTTTTGTTTGTAAGTGGGTTTCTGGGAGAGTTGGCCATCGATACAAGTTAGGGTTCATCTTTTCGTTTATCTCATGGGATCCTGCTACTTTTGTATCATTTTATTGATCGCTTTATGATCTGATCTGGATGTTAGGGTTTTCATAACCCTATTCAAGTCTAATATGTTCTCCTTACAACGTTGGTGTTTGATTCCATTATGGTTTCTTGAGTGACGGCTATTTGGATTGCATGTTGGTGATGCTAATTTGTGGAATGACGACCTGATTAATGGGTATTCATTTGCCGGCAGCATTGGTGTGGTCATGTTTACAGGTTAGGGTTTGTTGCGACCCTACTTCTTGTGTGTACGTTAAGGTTTTGTAATCCTATGGTTAGTTTATTGGATCGGCAACTGATATGGATGCTTGATGCTATTGTTGCTGTTTGCAATGGAGGTTGTGATCAGTTAGGGTTTCGTTAACCCTATGTTTTGCCACTATACACAAGTATTGATCGATACTGGTACTATGATTTGTGTTATGATGGCATTGTTGGAAGTTAGGGTCCCAACACCCTATTAGCATTATTTGTTGTTCTTATTCATGGCTTAAGGATCGTGATTTATTTCATGTCCTTGGTCGTTATTTGGAAATGATGCTCGTCGCTTGTTAAGTTGCTGGATTGGTTGCATTGTATTGTTGTTCATCTGGATTTGTTCTTTGCTCGACATATTGTTGATGAATTGATGTTGCTACTGTGGAAATGTCTTGGCTGTCTACATATTCTTTGGTTCTTCTTATTGGTATTTGGTGTTGCATCTAAACATGCACATTTGGAGCAAGCTTATGCTTGCTGCTCTATCCGTGGTTTTAGAGTCTTTCACCAAATGTTGTATGAAATTTGTGCACTGCATTCAATTTTGTTGATCCATGGATGTGTGATGACCGTTTACACTTCTGGGTGGATATCAATCGTGTCCAATGCTTTGGGAGCTTTTCTGGATCACATAGATGTTTATTTGAAGTTCTACGATGGCTATGTGCTTGGTGCTACTTTAGTGAATCATATTTTAATTCCTATTTGTTATTCACTTGTATAGCCAGTGTAGGTGGTAAGTTGTTTTATGTAAGTTATAAGAATGGTATGTCATTCTTATATGAGAGTCTGTCAGTGTCCTAAGGGACTGAGATGAGGGACGTCACCCTCATCCGTTGTACTTCAATGTTTTTGGTGTAATGTATTTTACCAGGGTGAAAAATCCCTTTTACCCAAAAAAGATCAACGAAGAATACTATTCTTGATGATGAGTTTAATATAGATAACTACTTTAGTGATTATTAAGAGAGCGTAAAGTTACTAGAAACACTTAATCATGATTAAAAGAAAATGACCAAAAGAAAATTTGTAATTTGTTAAAAGATCATACCTTTGCTAAATATTCTTTTTAAGAAAAGAAGTATTTAGAGATGGATTCTTCATGATCTTCTTAGGATGCCCAAATCCAAGTATGAAGAATTCTTTGCTAAATATTCTTTTTAAAGGAAGAAGTATTTAGAGAGAAATTCTTCATGATCTTCTTAGGATGCCCAAATCCAAGTATGGAGAATTCGTAACACAGAAAATATTTGAACATTCTATCATTGCCCAACATTATAATATATGATGATTTTTAAAACATGACTTAAAAAAATCCTTCTTTGTAGTTTTCAAACATACACGGATCGTATCAAGTTATTAAAGTACAAAATACTCTAAGAAGCTTGGTCACAAGGCTCTGATGCCAATTGTGGAAAACTAAAAGGGGGTTGAATAGTTTTTTTTGGGTAAAGGGGAGTAATCCTACACCCTGGTAAAATATATTAACCAAAACATTTAAGTACAACGGATGAGAGTGAATCTCTCACCTCGGCCCGTTACATGGGCAACACATACACACTTAAAGTGCACTTAACCAAACATATTACATAAGAAAGACATGCCAATCTTATGGACTACCAAACATACAAATTACTTCCTACCACGACCTAAGAGATTAACATCATACATGTCACAAAAATCCTCCAAGTGTCCCAGTAAATTGTAGACTTGAGCAGCATAATCATCAGATATGAGGTCTTCTAGCTCAAATCCCCCACCTCCCCAGAAGCAATAAATGTCGCCATAGGGTTATCCGGCTCCAAAACCTCATCCTCTTCACTATCAGAACAAATCACATTCCCGACTTTAGAAAACGGATTACTTGCCTTAATAGCAGAAAAAGTCATAGTCTCCGGAGGCTTAATAGCCGCATCTTTAAGACGAGATTCCTTCCCCTGAGAACCATCCATAACTGCTTCCTTAGTACAACCAGAAGAATTCTCTATCTTCGCCTTGTCAGTAGAAGAATCAACCACAGTACTTGGGATGCCCGTGTCATCTTGCACCTCAAGAGTCCCAAAAGAGTTAGACATAGTAATAGGTGTACCTTTAGTACTAACACTAGCAGCTTCCGGTGTCTTCTTCTTTGCAACATATACCTGCTTCCTAGGTGCAAATCTAGGTCCCTTACCCATATTAATACCACTAGACATCCTCGTACCTTTGGGTTTGGCTTTCTGATTCTGCACCACCTTAAACCCATCGTCATGCTCTTCCAAAGACGAGGTGGGAGAAACATCATTTTGCTCCTTAGTACTCTTAGGACAACAAGCATTAACATGCCCAAACACTTTACATTCCACACAATGTGGAGGTTTCCATTCATATTCAACCTTGATACATGCCGTAGTAAAACCACTATCGTCCTTTTTAGGGATCGCCACAGTCACCACATGTTTTAGATCAGATTCCGAGGATAATTCAACAAGAGCACGTGCAAAACTAATGCGACCCTATGAATCAACGCACATGGAGCTAGTGAAAGCATCTAACATAATCGGCTTACCCACCTGAGTAGCAATAAGGCTCAACCCGTCTTCCGAATATGCAAGTAATGGCACATTATGCAATTTAATCCACACGGAAACTTTGGTAACCTCACTTTTAGACAATAGCACATCAGGAGTCCATTTAGTTAGGATGAGAGGAGAATTACGAATAATCCAAGGGCCCCGTTGAAAGACAGTATCAACACCCTCTTTAGAATCAAACTTAAAGCGGAACACACCATCGTCATTCTTCATAAGTTTCTTTAACCCAAACTTACCCCACGTGTTAGTGACATAATTTTGGACTAAAGGAAAGGCAATATTCTTGCCAACAAAGAAGCCAACAAGATTATTATCATAACGGTTAAACACTCCCTCCATAGCAGCCTTAGGAAGAACCGTATCATGATTATCAATACGATTCTCATTCACTAATGGTCGAAAATTAACTTTCCTTGTGACTTGTTTCGGCTTTAAAACATTAGCAAACGACCTTGCGTTATTAGACACATTTTCACTACCATTGACGACATGACCAGAAGTAGATGCCTTCACCACATTCGTAGAAGCAATGAAATTACCATCCATCGAAGCAACACTAGGAAATACCAAATTCGAAGTCACACAAGTATCCGAGGCAACATCATTAATAGGAGTCGCATTAGTGCTCGAATCCACCCCACCCATAGATGTACCAGCCTTATCACAATCAAGCCCCAGCCTAGAGTCACCCTATGGGTTAGGACGAGATGTTTGTTCCAGGTTAGAAGTGCTCCAAGCTGATTCAAACGGATTTTCCCCAAACAGATTACCATCATGAGTGCTAGGGTTTCGAACAACCCTAGCAGCTTTACGTACCTCATGAACAGTAGTATCACCATCAATAGCATGCTCACCTTTGAGACGTTTTAACCTAGCATCCAACGCATTAATATCCAGCGTAGCATACGGATTGGATTCCTTATTCAAGCCAACTTGATCGGCCAAGTTGGTGGCTGCTTTTGCAGCCTTCTTTGATGAACCATCCTTGTTAAAAAAAACCCTTTCTCCATCTCTCGAAACCCCATAAACAATCACTCAATAGACAATCAAAACGAATTTAGACCAGAAGCAACCATAAAACGACTAATAATAAGGAGAAAACCCTAACTGAAAGTTAGGGTTTATACTATAATGCACCAAACAACTAATGTAACAATTCGCATTTTCGGGTTGTTACTATTCATCTCAGGAATTTACTATTCACTCCCGATACCTGCACCACCTTTTGACTAATACAGTTTAATTTACCTTGCCTAGTCATATACCTAGTCATCAACTAGATATTATTTACATAATACCTAGTTAAATATCTTACAAAATATCTCACTAAGAGAAGTAAAATTGAAATTCTCTTCTTAAATATCTTATCATTCTAGGTTTTAACAGCGTTTACGTGCTCCGTCAAACTTATCACTCATTTAATATGCTAAGATAGGTTATATTAATAAGTTTTAACATTTTTATAAGTTTCATATTTTTAAGATACCCGGTTTTAAGTTTCGTGACTTTACGACTTACGGTTAGCGATTAACGGGACCAAAACTCACTCTGTAAAAGCAAGATATTATTAAACCTCATATCTAATCATCCAAGATATACCTTGAACGAAATTGTATGCTAATTACAAGCCTTGTTGGCTTGTGATAAGCCTTGATGAGTTTAGATTTATACAAGTGTAATATGACCTAGCTAAGTAAACTTAACTTCTTTAGGAAGCCTTGCAAATATCTAGTGAAAGTAACCTCCTCATTTGGATATTTAAACAAACTCATCTCTTTCATTTCTTATTCATTCCAAATGCCTAACAAACAATTCACAACACCATGATTCTTTAATCTTCAAACTACAAGTTATATATCAAAGTTCAAGGCCTAGTTATTCCCTACATGAAACTAGTGTTTATTTGGTGATTCCATGGTTGAATTAGGAGCTACAAAAGGGTACTAGGGATGAATTCATATATTTTTCACAAGGGTTATATCAAGGGTTAGCATGATGTGTTAAGGATTTGGAAGCTCGGGTTCATGTTGAAAGGGTTTAGGTTTTGGTGTCCTAGTTCTGGGTTCTTGATTTGTTTCATCACAAGGATTGTAAGCAAACTCTTATGTTATCATTTGCTTACTGTAAATACTAGTATTTCATGTATATAATATGTTTTGTATGCTTATTATGGTTGATTATGCTTGGATAAATGGACTAAACCACTAGAAATTGTCAAAAGGACTAGTTTTGCAAAACAGAAACTGGACAGGGGCTGTAAACGTAGTTACTGGGTAAAATTCGTGGACCGAGAAACTTAGGTAGTAACATAGGATTATAGATAGATGTCTTGTGGTCGTTTTTCCGGGTGGCTCGTGTCACACCCCCAAATTACCTGTTTTGCAGCGGAATGGAATTCCTGGGGATTGACTGTCATAGCATCACAATCACAGTTATATTGAACGACCTAAAATGTCGTTTAAAAACACATCGTTTGATATTTAATTAAAACATCCAGAGTTACAAGATAGGTCCCAAATAAAAATCAACATGTGCGGAAAATAAGTTTGGTACAAGTCAAACGATGTTTTTAAAGTGTATAAATCCCATGTGAGACGCGTCGTCCCCGCGACCCTATAATATGTCCACATGCATGCCATGAAGTGAATGCCTTAGTTACCTGAAAATACATTGCTAAAAGTGTCAACACAATGGTTGAGTGAGTTCATAGAGTTCTTGAAAATGTTAAATACGACTACCACAAGTATAAATTATGTATGACAATGTCGTCACAAAATGATACAATTGCTATAAGTCCATGACACCGAAACTAGACTGATCATGATGTTCGCCCCAACAGAGTGTTTGCCAAACAACTCAAATAATGTTATTAAATGAAATGCATCCGTTTAACCAGTTGTAATCCACCAACCCGGATGGAGGAGTCACCCTCGATAGATCTATCCACTCACCCTCGCTTCTATGAAATTAACGGCTCATGTTATATAATGGGGACATTCAATTGGCATGAGGTAACTTAAGCAATGTAAATGAATTTGATATACTTGGTATCGTAATAAAAATGATGTGCAATGTATTCTCCCCCGTAGGTTTGAAATAAAGTAAAAACTTGAATAAATCGGGGCTATGAAAACTCACTTGATGAATTGATGCGATGACAAAAGTGGTTACACCGAAATGTAGCGTGAATCTCGAAACTGACCTATTATGAATGATATGATATGTAATAAGTCATGATATAATGTTATGCACGCAATTCGGATGATATTTATACCACTTATGAATTTTTGAAAATAATACTTTTCGTCGAAAATAAATCTTTTAACGTCTTGACCATTTTTAAATCACTTCACATGTATTTACGTTGAAATGATATCCGACGATAATCATTTAGTGATTTATTAAGAGAATATAACTTTTCGTCGTAAAATAATGTCGTTGAAATATCCATGAAAGTGACTAAAACGGCCTCTAAAAGCTAGTCGTAAAATGGTGCACGTCGAGCGTTAGGAATCAAACTCAACGGTTTTGGGAAGCTCGTATGATTATCTCAAAGTTTTAGTAAATGAGTTTCCATCCTAGAGGTTTCGAACATAAAGAAAAATAGAGGTTAAGTATGGTACTTATGTCCCAAAATATAATTTAGGGATGGTTTTCGGCAAAGTTTAAGTAAACGTAATTAATTCATTACAACTCCGCTTGACAAACGGTCGGACATTTTGGAAAATAGGCTAGGCGAACTTACTTTTACTAGAAGACATCATTTTTAGAAGAAAATGTACTCCACTTTAGTTCTCCAAATTTTGTTCTCCATTTTATAGTTCTCCATTTTTTTTAGTTCTCCAAAATATAGTTCTCCAAAATATAGTTCTCCAATTGTTTGTTCTCCAAACTTTTTGTTTCAAAGTAACTTATATATTTTTGATAAATCGACACATTTTATAACGCCTAAGCTTCATTTTTGACTCGTACAAATTTGACATAACATGCTGAAATTTTCAGAAATTATAGTTTTCGTCGCTTAACTTGAAAAATTCATAACTTCTTCGTTATAATTCCGTTTTAATCCGTTCAAGCGGCCACGGTTTCGTTTTATAGTATATTTTCGAAATATCTAGGCCAAAAAATTTTACCTTCTGTCGGATTTTCCAGATTTTGAAAATAAGGACAGACCCTTTTGCAAACTTGTCGAAATGAGTTTTTTTCGCGCCAAACCTATTCTAACCCATTCAAAACAACTCCTACGCTATTCTAATCCTACCATACACCTTCTTAGGGTGTCATGATTTCCTAGGCATCACCAAAAATAATATATAATCAAGGAGTAATTATAGGATGAATTATATATATATAACACTAAAAAAAAAAACTTAAAAAGTGGTATAAACATCACATAACTTGCATGTTTTACTTGTGTATAATAAAAATGATCACAGAAATGAATATGAAAAATAATTCATTTATATATATATATATATATATATATATATATATATATATATATATATATATATATATATATATATATATATATATATATATATATATATATATATATATATTTTAAATGTATAATGTAATGTTTAAGTAAGTTAATTGAAGTTAAATGATAAGTTGTAGTCACATTTGAGTATATAGGGTAGCGTTAGATAAAAATAAATTTTAACGGGTCAAGATAAAATATATTTAGGTCATAAAAATTATATAAATACATTTCTTGCAAAATTTGAGTGGAATAATAATTATCGTGTAGTATTTAAGAAAACCGTCGTAATTATATAAATATAACAATTTATATACAAAATAAATTTAAAACACTGGGTAAACTCATAATATTATTTTATAAACTTATTATGAGTATAAAAATATATCGGGATAATTTTTGGAAGTAACGGATCAATTGTTCAAAATAATTAATTACGCGATAACGTTTATTTAATATGAGATTATACGTTTAATGTAAAATGCAAAACCATGCATGAACTAATATGATGACAATGATATGTAGACTAAACTTAGTCTATATGAAATGTCCTCGATGATATGATCATGAATTCACAGCTAAACCATTACGGTTACGTGAATTTGATGCTCGTAAACCTAGTTTACGATAAACGATAAATGATGATGCATGAGTAATGTTTTGAGAATGACCTGAAAATACGAATTGTCACATTCGCTCAACCAAAAAGGAATTCAGTCCCTAAATTCAATCCATGTTAGGTTCTACGGTGTTACTTGTGAAAAAGTGAGGATAATTGAGTCGCATTGGGTCGTCCAATGTTTTTCTGAATCGTACCACGCCTTTCCAAGACGGGACTTTGAACATAAATTTGTTGCCAACTTGAAATTCTAATGGTTTGCGACTTACGGAACATACTTCCAATATTTTTGCGTCGTATCAACGTAGCTTATCTAGCTATATGTTGTTATTTGTAACTGATTTTTAATCTGTACGATCACTTTGTTGTTTCATGAATGAGTCATTGACTAGTGAGTTGGACTTTCCTGATTCGGCCCGTAAATAAGTGATTGACACCTAAATCAGAGAGTGCCTCAAATGGTGTCGTTAATTTGTTCATGTAATTACTATTGTTGTAAAGCAAATGGTTCGATGAAGTATGACTTGCCTAATCATTTCTAGAAAGTCACACATGCTTGAGCATATTATCAAATGTTTGAATTGTCCTTTCACTTTGACCATCGTTTTGCGGATGATATGTTGTGCTCATCTCTAATTTGGTTCCAAAAGAATCTTGTAGTGATTTCCAGAAGTTTGAAGTGAATCGACTATCTTTGTCGGAAATGATGGAAATTGGTGCTCCATGCCTCGAGACTATTTCCTTGACATAAAGTCTAGTGAGTTGTTCCATGGAATAAGTCTCTCTAATTGGTATGAAATGGGCTGATTTGGTAAGACGATCAACAATTACCCATATAGCGTCGTAACCTCCCGATGTCTTAGGAAGTTTCGTGACAAAGTCCATCGTAATGCGTTCCCATTTCCATTGGGGAATTTCTAGTTGTTGGAGTAACCCTGAAGGTTTTTGATATTCGACTTTTACCTTAGAGCAAGTAAGGCATCTGCTAACGTACGTGGCAATCTCCGCTTTCTTGTTCGGCCACCAATAAAGTTTCTTGAGATCCTGATACATCTTATCAGAACCTGGGTGAATAGAATACTTTGACTTATGTGACTCCTGCATAATCAATTCTCGTATCCCGCCATAAAATGGTACCCACATTCTATCCTTGAAGCATAATACTCCATCTGCTCTCTTTACAAAGCCATTTGCATTTTCGGGCATACCATAAAGCTTTTCACTTGGTCGGTTTTCCTCCTTGAGTGCCTCGATTTGTGCCTCGAGTATTTTTTATGGTAAAGGTGAACTGATCGTCATTCCTAATGATCGGACTCTTAAAGGTTTGGGTCTTTCTTTCCGACTAAGAGCATCAGCCACAACATTGGCTTTTCCCGGGTGATACTTGATTTCACAATCGTAATCGCTGAGTAATTCCAACCAACGACGTTGCCTCATCTTAAGTTCCTTCTGATCAAGAACATATTGTAAACTCTTGTGGTCCGTAAACACTGTGCACTTTGTACCGTAAAGGTAGTGTCTCCAAATTTTGAGTGCAAAGACTACGGCCCCCAACTCAAGATCATGTGTGGTGTAATTCTTCTCATGGACCTTAAGTTGTCGAGAAGCATATGCTATCACCTTCTCGTTTTGCATTAAAACAGCTCCAAGCCCTTTATGTGAAGCATCGCAGTATACTACGAAGTTCTCAATTCCTTCGGGTAGTGCCAAAATTGGCGCACTGCAAAGCTTTTGCTTCAACAACTGAAAAGCAGCTTCTTGTTTCTTTCCCCATTCATACTTCTTGTTTTTCTGTGTCAACTTAGTCAAAGTTTTAGCTATCTCTGAAAAAAACCTTCGATGAATCTTCGGTAATACCCGGCAAGTCCTAGAAATTGTCGGATTTCTGTAGGATTTGTTGGAGTAGCCCAATCTTTTACGGCTTCAATCTTTGTAGGGTCTACTTGTAATCCTTGACTATCAATGACATGACCAAGAAATTGTACTTTATGATTCCAAAAATCGTACTTCGAAAATTTTGGCATACAACTTCTCATTCTTGAGTAGTCCTAAAATCGTTCTTAAATGCCCTTCGTGCTCTTCTTCGCTCTTTGAGTAAATCAATATGTCGTCGATGAATACTATAACAAACTTGTCCAAATACGGTTTACATACTCTATTCATGAGATCCATGAATACTGCAGGTGCATTAGTTAGTCCGAACGGCATTACTTGAAACTCATAATGTCCATAACGTGTTATAAACGCTGTTTTCGGAATATCCTCCTCCCGCACTCTAAGTTGCTGATAACCTGATCTTAGGTCAATCTTTGAATAGATACTAGAGCCTTGCAACTGATCGAACAAGTCGTCGATTCTGGGGAGTGGGTAACGATTCTTCACCGTTAACTTGTTCAGCTCTCTATAATCTATACACATTCTGAAAGATCCATCTTTCTTCTTCACAAACAAGACCGGTGCTCCTCAAGGCGAGGAACTTGGCCTAATGAATCCTTTGTCTAAAAGTTCTTGCAACTGGTTAGACAACTCTTGCATTTCTGATGGTGCTAATCGGTAAGGTGCTCGCGCAATTGGTGCAGCTCCAGGCACTAAGTCAATATGAAATTCTACTTGACGTGCCAGTGGTAGTCCTGGTAAGTCTTCGGGAAAGACTTCAGGAAATTCTCGAGCAATCGGTACATCCTCAAGTCGCTTCTCCTCCGACTTCTTCTCGGTTATATGTGCTAAGAAAGCAAAACAACCTTTCTTTATGTACTTCTCCGTTTTGATGCATGATATAATACTGAGTCTAGTTCCACTTCGTTCCCCATGAATGATCAAAGTTTCGCCGTTGTAAGGAAGATGAACAACTTTTTCATCACAAATGATTCTTGCACGATGTTTGGATAACCAATCCATGCCGATGATGACGTCGAAACTACCAAGTTCTACGGCATAAGGTCTATATTGAAGGGATGATTTAGAAAATTGAGTGTACAACCACGGACAATGGTGTCGGTGCTAATTAAGTTACCATTAGCTAATTCAATATTGTATGATGTGTCTAATGTGGTTGGTTTTCAAGATTTGTTCCGATATTGAGTGCTTCTAAAATAGTTCATCACTTAGATTGTTATCATGCTAGCCAGAAATAGATATCAGCTCGTACTATGTCGAAGAATGTTTGTTCTAATTTCACTTGTAGGTGGAGAGTCATTGATTGTCCGATATGTTCAAACCTGTTGCATCTCTGGATATAGAAGTGAGGTTACTTGGAATTTCTAGGGAACACAATGCCTTAGGGGAAGGTTATATCAATAACCTTAATTTAACCACATTTTCCTTTAAAGGAAACTCATTGTAGGGAAGTTCAAATATTGTTGAGGCCATGTTTAGTGAAATGTTCTGTAGTCTCAGATAGAAGACTTGGTTGATCCCTATAGTGTTGCTTAGTGTTTATTCGCTTCGTATCAAATCTTGTAACTCGGTCTAGCTAGTACTTTTGAAATGATATATTTTGGCTTCTAGTCCAAAATAGTGGTTCGGAATGTCTCGTGATGTCTTAAGATTTTTGTTGAGTTTTGAAACGTCTTACTATATACTTCTAGTCCTTGTTGGTAGTCCTAGAATGCTTTCATTGTTTTCATGTATCGAGGAATCCTCCTCATAGATGGTATAGGAAGTTTTTCCTAAGAAAAAGTAACTCGTCAAATTCTAACTTATCGGCTTGAATGAGTCATGAATGGCGTAGGTTTCTGTAGAGTGTTAACAAAATAAATGTTTATGAAAAATTTATCTGATTGCAAAACTTTGCTTTTGAATGAAGATTGTTTTAGGGAGTTCGGAAAGATGCTTGTTACTTTCATGACATAATTCTTCCTGAATTATACATAGGTGATCAGGCCATGTATAATCAAGGACAAATGATGTGATGCTTGGTTTTGTTGAAATGGTATTATGTTCCTCCGAAGTTTTAGATGGTATTCAACGTTTTGTTTTGTAAGATAATGGCTCAATGATTTTTCGGAGTAACATGAAAATCGTTTCGCATGATGATATTAAATCGTTGATAAAATGACTGAAAATCAATTGATAAAGTGGTAATAAAACAACTTGTTTAGAACTTTATGAAACAACGTTTCTAAGATGGTGGTAAAATAGCTCGAAATAAAATTAAAAGAAATAATTTCATGAAATAGTAGCAAAATAGCTTGACATAAAATTTGTTGAATGGTTTGTAGGATACATGAGAGAACCTCATAGAATAGTACTAGTCTCCTAATTGGTCAAGAAATAAAGTTGGCCTAACCCCTAGTAAAATAGTGATGTATTGTCGCGAAATGATTGAAAAATTAGGCAATCGGAATGGGAATGAAATAAACGAAAGTTGTGATTATCGTGAAGATAATAAATGATAAAGATTACATTAGCTAGAAAGGTACTTATTATCGGTTCCTGTCGGTGATCTAATCATGTCTTAAGTGTAGGAGCAGTAGGCGGTCTAGTGGCAATGGCCCTAGAACTCTCACAGTCCTCAAACCTATGAGATGATGTAGTGTCTATAGTCTTAGTGATAGATGGTAATGATGTGTCAAATCCTGCACGCTTCCCAAGCTGCAAGTCAGGCGTATGAGTAGTGTCTATGAGATGTGATGGCACGGATGGTACTCTAGATGACAATGATGACGAAAATGATGACAATATAATGGAAATCCTTGTGGTGAGTTAAGAAAATAGGTTCATTAGGACTAAGCCTATAAGTTCTACCAAATGGTATAGACTGATCATGATGTTCGCCCCAACAGAGTGTTTGCCAAACAACTCAAATAATGTTATTAAATGAAATGCATCCGTTTAACCAGTTGGAATCCACCAACCCGGATGGAGGAGTCACCCTCGATAGATCTATCCACTCACCATCGCTTCTATGAAATTAACGGCTCATGTTATATAATGGGGACATTCAATTGGCATGAGGTAACTTAAGCAATGTAAATGAATTTGATATACTTGGTATCGTAATAAAAATGATGGGCAATGTATTCTCCCCCGTAGGTTTGAAATAAAGTAAAAACTTCAATAAATCGGGGCTATGAAAACTCACTTGATGAATTGATGCGATGACAAAAGTGGTTACACCGAAATGTAGCGTGAATCTTGAAACTGACCTATTATGAATGATATGATATGTAATAAGTCATGATGTAATGTTATGCACGCAATTCGGATGATATTTATACCACTTATGAATTTTTGAAAATAATACTTTTCGTCGAAAATAAATCTTTTAACGTCTTGACCATTTTTAAATCACTTCACATGTATTTACGTTGAAATGATATCCGACGATAATCATTTAGTGATTTATTAAGAGAATATAACTTTTCGTCGTAAAATAATGTCGTTGAAAGAGAGAAAAGAGAGATAGATTGATCTTGAATTTTGAATAAATGAAGTGAATTGTGGTTTGGTATATTAGTATAATACTAGTATACTTGGGATATTTTGCAAACACATGTGACTCACCCTCCCTTGTCGACAAGGGAGGTTAGTCATTCATTTATATATATATATATATATATATATATATATATATATATATATATATATATATATATTTTAAATGTATAAGGTAATGTTTAAGTAAGTTAATTGAAGTTAAATGATAAGTTGTAGTCACATTTGAGTATATAGGGTAGCGTTAGATAAAAATAAATTTTAACGGGTCAAGATAAAATATATTTAGGTCATAAAAATTATATAAATACATTTCTTGCAAAATTTGAGTGGAATAATAATTATCGTGTAGTATTTAAGAAAACCGTCGTAATTATATAAATATAACAATTTATATACAAAATAAATTTAAAACACTGGGTAAACTCATAATATTATTTTATAAACTTAATATGAGTATAAAAATATATCGGGATAATTTTTGGAAGTAACGGATCAATTGTTCAAAATAATTAATTACACGATAACGTTTATTTAATATGAGATTATACGTTTAATGTAAAATGCAAAACCATGCATGAGCTAATATGATGACAATGATATGTAGACTAAACTTAGTCTATATGAAATGTCCTCGATGATATGATCATGAATTCACAGCTAAACCATTACGGTTACGTGAATTTGATGCTCGTAAACCTAGTTTACGATAAACGATAAATGATGATGCATGAGTAATGTTTTGAGAATGACCTGAAAATACGAATTGTCACAGCTCGTGCCGTAACTCATCCCGATGAATAAACTAGAACCAAAACGGCTAAACGTGTCCAAATCTGAGTAACAGATTTCAAACGAGTAAAGCTCATAAAACTTGCATATAACCAACTGTTGGTAAAAGAATAAAAGTTGTAGCTAACACGCTAACTTGAACGTGGCCGCTGACCGTGCGTTAATCGGAGTTGTAGAACTCGACTTATGACCAAAACTGTGAGACAGTTTGCTGCTGATTGAAATAACTATTACATCCAACGGTAAATTAGTAATTTCACATTAGTTAAATAATTTCTGGGGCAGTAGGGCCCACTGATTTGTTTAGTACATTCAATTACCTTTTCGAGGACATAAAAACCGAGTCGTGATCATTTACGGTTTAGAAGTAACGGGTAGATTTAGACGGGGAAAACTTAAATATAAGAAACGTAAACACATATACGACTTCACAAATGTTAAGTATCCAAGCATAATTGATGTAATAACTATATAAGGCATGTTTATACATTCACTTCGTTGCGCGTAGAGGTTTCTCGGCTTATACATCGGTTCGTTATACATTGGATATCACATTTATTAAGGTGAGTCATAGCCCCTACACTTTTAATGCTTGTTTTACAAACTCTTTGGGGGAGATACATGCTCAACTACTTTCTTTTACTTTTACAAATACTCAAAACATTATACTTGATTGTATTATACTTGATTGCGTTATACTTGATTGTGTTATACTATGGTTGAAAGTCCCCTTGTTCGGATGACAAGTCTCCCAACATACACGGAGCAGTCCCCTTGTTCGGATGATAAGTCTCCCAACATACACGGAGCAGTCCCCTCGTTCGGATGATAAGTCTCCCAACATACACGGAGCAGTCCCCTCGTAAACTTGATAAGTCTCCCAACATAAACGGAGCAGTCTAACTGGAAAGTCTCCCAACATAAATGGAGCAACACTAAGTGCAATAATGTGAACTATTATGACTGTATGTGTGCTTGACTATAAAATGTATTATATTTTAGCAGTGGGTTGTAAACACACAGGTTGCAAGTTTTGTATGGGCGGAACTTAGAACTGAGTGGATTTACAATGCCTTTGCTGTGTGAACATTCTTTAAAGGCTTTTCAACTTATTCAAAACAAAATCTATGAACTCACCAACCATTGTGTTGACACTTTAGCATGTTTATCTCAGGACATAAGACGATAGCTGTTGCATGGAACATAGAGTCGCACGACACATTTTTAAGACTTATGCTTTTGTCATTTACCATTCGAAACATTTATGTATAATACTTTGGGACCTCATTGTTTGTAACTCTGATTTCATTAATCGAATGGTAACTTTTCAAAACGTCTCATTTAGAGGTCGTTTTCTATAACTTGTACTTTGTATTATGAAGTAGCACCCCAGTGACACAGTCTTCCGCTGCGATATTTTGGGGGTGTTACAACTAACCAGCCTCCATAATCAGATGATACACTCAAGTGTTTAATCAGGTAAATACGACCCAAGATACGTGATAAACCACCCTTGAGTGTATAACTCGACACAAAGAATCAGAATGATGAGCAGCAATTCAGAAAACCAATGGCGGTTTAAGAAAACCCTAACAATCGTTATATAAAAACCCTAACTGAGTGAACCTATTACGATCTGAGAATAAGTAATTAACACAAACGTGTAATCACTGATGTAATCAGAACGCAATAGAAAAAAAACGGATTAAAGTCTTTAGGATGAACGCATGGAGTTAGGGATACGTTTTTCTTTTATGTCGCCAAAGGAGAGAGAGCTTTTAGGGTTTTGTTCCTTTTCTATTTTTATTACCTCTAGTTACTTGAGGGGGGGGGGGTTGAATAGTTTTACCGATTAAAACTTTATTTTAAAATATTTAGATCGACTTATATCAATCTATTTGGATGTGTATGTTGGACGTTGATAGATAGATATATAAATGTGTAATGAAAGATAAAGAGTAAAGAGCACAGAACCACGACACGAGTATTTATAGTGGTTCGGCTACAAGGACACCTTCCTTGCCATACTCCACTCTCCGAGTCACCTACTCGAGAGTTCGTAAACACTACACGACACCAACTCCTTATGGCAGAGAAGCCTTCACAACGTCGCCTACTCTTTTTCCGGTACTAGGCTAGACACCTGGTTCTTCCACAAGGTAGAACCACACATATCACAACGTCGCCTACCCTTTATCCGGGACTAGGCTAAATACCGAGTTCCATTATGATGGAGGAACTACTACCCAACACTACACAACACCTAACCCCAAAGGAGACCAACTCCTTATTACAACACCATCAAGGATATCAATATCCTTGGTTACAACCTATCTCTATTTGTACATCGATGCACCTCATCGATTATACACCCTTGGCATCTTTCACTAATACCACTTGACTTGACTTCTAGGCATCTTCCACTAATGCCCTTGACACGGACGTTTGGTACCTTTCACTAATGCCTTCGCCTTGACTCCTTTGGCATTCTTCACTAATGCCTTTGACACGGACTTTAAGCACCTTTCACTAATGCTTTCGTCTTGACTCTTTCGGCATCCTTCACAAATGCCTTTGACACAAACGTTTCTATGGAGGAAGAAAGAACTATCAACAAGAGAAACTCAGTAGTCTTGATGATGACGAAGTATGGTAACTCATGGACTTGAGCTTGCTCGACTTCAAGAGGTGGTGATCTCGCCTTTAAGAGGAACCTAGAGAATCACACAAAAACAAAACACAAACTACATAGAGAGATCCTAAGGATCTGAGGTTAGAAGATAACAATACTTAGAGAAGGTATGTGTGGGAGTGGCTGCCCCAAATGAAGAAATGGCTCACTATTTATAGAGGAATTTTAGATATTGTTCCACGGATCCCATGGATCCCTCACTTGAGGGATCCGTCCAGTGTAATCCTGGGGATCCGTGGGACGCTCCTCTTTGCCCATGGGTCATGGGTTATGGGTCATGGGTCCTAGACTTTGGACCATGGGTATCCAAGCAGATACAATGTATCTACAGGATGCAATGCATCTAGTCCATGGGTCATGGGTTAAAACCATGGGTCATGGATAATATCCATATATGACTTATGCATGATGTCATGCAATGGGTTATGGTTATGGGTCATGGACTTTGGGCTTTACCCAACAACATTCAATGTATTTGGTCAATGGGTCAAATACTTAAACTTCTACCCATTGTATTACCCATTATGATACATATTAGTTATGTATATATTTGCCCAATATGTGTACATATGTATTACAAAATCATAAAACCACTTTTACTTGTTTAGTTTTTTATGTGAAAACGTAAGTGTGTTAGTAAACTATTGGCTCAAACCATTTAAGTATTTTATTTGTTTCGTTAAAATGATTTTACTTTTGTTATCGACAAAACATTAGAAGATCGTAAAATATAAATAAACTTTTTTACGAATTATTTGTATTAACAATATTGATGATTTATAAGCAAATATCCAATAAGTAGTAAAAAAATCAAGATATAACTGTTCTTGTGTTAAAGATTACAAAATCACAAAATGAGTACAAGTTGGCCTTAAGAAATAGATCTCATGAGATCAGGCTAAAAGCACGAACCACCAACCACATAAAGAAACATGTTACCAGCCAAAACCATGTAAGCCATGTAAACAGGTGGTTGTGACGACACGTGCTTTTACTAGCTGAGGTGGCAGAATCTCATCCAACACTCACTACAACAACAGCCCAATCAACAAACATCAACTCCAAATCAGCGACAACAACAAGAAGAAACACTAAAGACACTTAGCGGATAGTAAAAAGATTCACTAAATCAAGACCTTAAACAAAAGTAAAAAGATTCAAACGAAAGATATCGGGTTCTAACATTTCAAGATAAGATCTTTAAAGATCCCTAAGAACCCATCATCGATCTAAGAATCTTTAACAAGAAGCAACACAAAAGACACTTACCGGATAACATCAAGACCAATAACCGAGAAAGGTGTATCCGTTTCAGTTTAAATGTCAAGTATCAAGAAAGGTTTTTTGGATGTGGTTTGTAGATTGTGGCTGTGTTTTGTTATGAGAAACAAACAAAAAAACTCAAATTTGTCAGATAAGGTTTCTAGAGAGACAAAACCAAGAAATGTTTGTGTGGCTCCAAAAATGAAATGAAGGTGTGATAAGTGTGAGGCGTGGAAGTTGAGTTGTAGGGTTAGTGTTTTCTTTGGTTATGATGAAAGAGAGAAGATGGAAGATGGAAAAGTGTGTTTACTGTGTTATATATATATATATATATATATATATATATATATATATATATATATATATATATATATATATATATATATATATATATATATATATATATATATACTCCCTTAAATACACCAATATCCCCAACCAAAACCCAACCCTACATTTTAAGATTCAGCCACCCAAACCTAAACACAAGCCTAAATTTACACACAACAAACCAAAATCAATACCTAAAAATTCCCGAACCAACAAATACAAATTAAACTTACCAAATACACAATAACAAACAAACAAACAAATAGCCTCACGAAACACACTACTCTCTAAAACAAAACACACACCTGCACCCCACCCACCATACATTCACTTTTATTCTAAAAAATAACACCAAACCATTACTTCCACAGTTCCACTTATCTCCTCAAAATACCACCACCGCCACAACCACTCACACCAGCCGACCACCACCACTCACACCAGCCAACGAGACGCAAACCACCAGCCAACTACCACCCACGAGCCAACCACCATAAATGAAACTGCCAGCCTTTGTTTGAGGTTTTTTTTAGGATTTTATGGTGTTTAATCTTAGATCTATATTTATTTCATGTTTTGATTTTTTTTCATAGATTTATATGCTTTTTTTTATTACAGATCTATAGGTTTATAATGGTTTTGAAAATCTCTTTTTTTACATGTTTTCAGGTGGCCACCGCCTACTGCTGAGAAGCCCCTACCGATAGCCGTTTTTTTTTTTTTTTTTTTTTTTTTTTTCAGGTTTTGCGGGTTTTTCTTGAGTTTTGTTTATAGATCTTTGTAATATTTAGTTTCGAAGGTTCTTTTTCATTAAATCCATAAACCCGTTTACGTTTTGAAATATTTTTAATAATCCATTTGAGTTGCTATAACATTTGTGACATTTTTTTTAGATCCGTTGCTGCCATTGCCGTATTTGTTGCCGGAATATTTGCCGACGTGCGAGAATACTCAGGTCACAGTTGCCGTAAACGGAGACGGCTTCAGTTGCCGGAAATGCGTGTTTTTCTTTGAAACTGTGTTGGTAAACTATGTCATAAAGTTTATTGTGTTAATTTTTATAGATCTATATATTGTATTTACAGATCTGAGTTTTTAATTTTTTTTGACAGGTTTGTTTCAGCTAATCCGTTGTGGTTTTGGTTTTGTAAGTTTGTTATTTGTGGTTTTGGTTTTATAAATTAATGGTAAGGTTCATATATTTTTCACGTTTTCAAAGGATGAAAGTTTTTAATAAATAGATCCATATATTTTTGTACAAATCTCAATTTCATAATATATTTGATGATTTATTTAATATATGTTGTTGCCGATGCCGCTTTCGTTGAATATGAAAATTTCCGAGTGTGTTGATATGTCGATAATGACGAACTACTTCGAATATTCTTAGTTATGTAAATTGTTACTACACTTGAATTTGAAGACAACAAGGTAAGAACGAAGGAACAAATTCTTGCTTATACTTCTTAAATCGTTACAATTTGGACGTTACTGTCTACATAATTTGAATATATGGTAGCATTGGAACACTTATTTTCATTCGTGGGGAATGATATGTCGACAATGATGAACTACTTTGAATATATGGAAAGTGAGCTTTCATGTCAGGAGCGTGTACTTTAAACATAATTCTTGGAGAAAAAACTACATAATGTCAGAAAAGTATAAAGTAGAAAATGAGAACTCAGTTTTAGTCAAACTAAAATGTCCAAAAAATATATAAATGTACAAGTTTCAAATTCCTATAAAAAATATATAAAATTTGTGTTTCTGATTATGTTAGGATTCTGAAAACAACATTGAAAAGTAAAAACGAAAGGAAAAGGATTGCACGGGAATACAATGGGATTGAGTAGCTAATATTGACCGGTAAGAGTACAAGGTATTATGGATACCAATAACACGTTATTGCTATGTCATCTCAGCGCCACATAATACAACTCTTAATAACTCACCAATAACTAAAACACCTTCCCTCATAACACATCACTAACATGTTATTGGGTCTCACAAAATACCCCATTAAAAATACCCACTCACTCACTCACAATACACAAAAAAAAACACTAAACATCACAAATGGCTTGAGCCATTAGAATGACTCAAATCCCTTTGGCTCACAAATGGCACCAAGTGTGATATGATTTGGCTCACCAATGGCACGAAAAATGAATGTTTGGCATGTTAAATTCTCCCATACTATGTGCTCTGATATAATGATCTCACCTTTTTAGGTACCTGCAAAAAGGGTACAAACATAGTACATCAAGAACTTTAAGCCAAATGAACTGATGGGCATATCAAGTTTGTATTGTAAAGTCATTTAACTTTGAACTTGAAAATTTGTTTACAAGAAGCTAAACTGATAGGCAAATCAAGTTTGTATCATAAAGTCATTTAACTTTGAACTTGAAAATTCATTTACGAGAAGCTAAAGTTGTTGGTGGAATGAATATACAATATAGTCAAAGAATTGTTTTTCAGACATGCGAGATGAGCGATAGCTTTGAGCTGTGAGCAGTAGACACAGCTCACCGCTTTTTAAAAAAAAAAATTGAAAAATTAGCCTTTTTAAAAATTAGCCAAAGCTCAACGCTCTTTTGCCAAACGATTTCTCAAATTCAAAAGTTTCATTGCTCACCGCTTACCGACTAAAAAAACTTCACACCGCTTCGTGTCAAACATACCATACAAAAAGCTTTTTGGACTCCCTAAAGCTTTCTATACACGTTCAAAACTTAGTAATGACATTTCTATAGAAAAGACACACTCAAACACGGATCGACTCTATCAGAAAAAGAATAAACCATGACACTAGAAAAATAGTTATTCGAAAATTATTTCCTAACGATATATATATGACAACAAACAATTATTCGCCGTCGAAATATTGTCAAAACTAGACACCGCTGCCGCTAGGCGCGGGTACTCGGCTAGTGTATATATATATATATATAAATATATATATATATATATATATATATATATATATATATATATATATATATATATATATATATATATATATATATATATATATATTCTTTTTCTGATAGAGTCGATCCGTGTTTGAGTGTGTCTTTTCTATAGAAATGTCATTACTAAGTTTTGAACGTGTATAGAAAGCTTTAGGGAGTCCAAAAAGCTTTTTGTATGGTATGTTTGACACGAAGCGGTGTGAAGTTTTTTTAGTCGGTAAGCGGTGAGCAATGAAACTTTTGAATTTGAGAAATCGTTTGGCAAAAGAGCGTTGAGCTTTGGCTAATTTTTAAAAAGGCTAATTTTTCAATTTTTTTTTTAAAAAAGCGGTGAGCTGTGTCTACTGCTCACAGCTCAAAGCTATCGCTCATCTCGCATGTCTGAAAAACAATTCTTTGACTATATTGTATATTCATTCCACCAACAACTTTAGCTTCTCGTAAATGAATTTTCAAGTTCAAAGTTAAATGACTTTATGATACAAACTTGATTTGCCTATCAGTTTAGCTTCTTGTAAACAAATTTTCAAGTTCAAAGTTAAATGACTTTACAATACAAACTTGATATGCCCATCAGTTCATTTGGCTTAAAGTTCTTGATGTACTATGTTTGTACCCTTTTTGCAGGTACCTAAAAAGGTGAGATCTTTATATCAGAGCACATAGTATGGGAGAATTTAACATGCCAAACATTCATTTTTCGTGCCATTGGTGAGCCAAATCATATCACACTTGGTGCCATTTGTGAGCCAAAGGGATTTGAGTCATTCTAATGGCTCAAGCCATTTGTGATGTTTAGTGTTTTTTTTTGTGTATTGTGAGTGAGTGAGTGGGTATTTTTAATGGGGTATTTTGTGAGACCCAATAACATGTTAGTGATGTGTTATGAGGGAGGGTGTTTTAGTTATTGGTGAGTTATTGAGAGTTGTATTATGTGGCGCTGAGATGACATAGCAATAACGTGTTATTGGTATCCATAATACCTTGTACTCTTACCGGTCAATATTAGCTACTCAATCCCATTGTATTCCCGTGCAATCCTTTTCCTTTCGTTTTTACTTTTCAATGTTGTTTTCAGAATCCTAACATAATCAGAAACACAAATTTTATTTATTTTTTATAGGAATTTGAAACTTGTACATTTATATATTTTTGGACATTTTAGTTTGACTAAAACTGAGTTCTCATTTTCTACTTTATACTTTTCTGACATTATGTAGTTTTTTCTCCAAGAATTATGTTTAAAGTACACGCTCCTGACATGAAAGCTCACTTTCCATATATTCAAAGTAGTTCATCATTGTCGACATATCATTCCCCACGAATGAAAATAAGTGTTCCAATGCTACCATATATTCAAATTATGTAGACAGTAACGTCCAAATTGTAACGATTTAAGAAGTATAAGCAAGAATTTTTTCCTTCGTTCTTACCTTGTTGTCTTCAAATTCAAGTGTAGTAACAATTTACATAACTAAGAATATTCGAAGTAGTTCGTCATTATCGACATATCAACACACTCGGAAATTTTCATATTCAACGAAAGCGGCATCGGCAACAACATATATTAAATAAATCATCAAATATATTATGAAATTGAGATCTGTACAAAAATATATGGATCTATTTATTAAAAACTTTCATCCTTTGAAAACGTGAAAAATATATGAACCTTACCATTAATTTATAAAACCAAAACCACAAATAACAAACTTACAAAACCAAAACCACAACGGATTAGCTGAAACAAACCTGTCAAAAAAAATTAAAAACTCAGATCTGTAAATACAATATATATAGATCTATAAAAATTAACACAATAAACTTTATGACATAGTTTACCAACACAGTTTCAAAGAAAAACACGCATTTCCGGCAACTGAAGCCGTCTCCGTTTACGGAAACTGTGACCTGAGTATTCCCGCACGTCGGCAAATATTCCGGCAACAAATACGGCAAAGGCAGCAACGGATCTAAAAAAAATGTCACAAATGTTATAGCAACTCAAATGGATTATTAAAAATATTTCAAAACGTAAACGGGTTTATGGATTTAATGAAAAAGAACCTTCGAAACTAAATATTACAAAGATCTATAAACAAAACTCAAGAAAAACCAGCAAAACCTGAAAAAAAAAAAAAAAAAAAAAAAAAAAACGGCTATCGGTAGGGGCTTCTCAGCAGTAGGCGGTGGCCACCTGAAAACATGTAAAAAAAGAGATTTTCAAAACCATTATAAACCTATAGATCTGTAATAAAAAAAGCATATAAATCTATGAAAAAAAATCAAAACATGAAATAAATATAGATCTAAGATTAAACACCATAAAATCCTAAAAAAAACCTCAAACAAAGGCTGGCAGTTTCGTTTATGGTGGTTGGCTCGTGGGTGGTAGTTGGCTGGTGGTTTGCGTCTCGTTGGCTGGTGTGAGTGGTGGTGGTCGGCTGGTGTGAGTGGTTGTGGCGGTGGTGGTATTTTGAGGAGATAAGTGGAACTGTGGAAGTAATGGTTTGGTGTTATTTTTTAGAGTAAAAGTGAATGTATGGTGGGTGGGGTGCAGGTGTGTGTTTTTTTAGAGAGTAGTGTGTTTCGTGAGGCTATTTGTTTGTTTGTTATTGTGTATTTGGTAAGTTTAATTTGTATTTGTTGGTTCGGGAATTTTTAGGTATTGATTTTGGTTTGTTGTGTGTAAATTTAGGCTTGTGTTTAGGTTTGGGTGGCTGAATCTTAAAATGTAGGGTTGGGTTTTGGTTGGGGATATTGGTGTATTTAAGGGAGTATATATATATATATATATATATATATATAGCACTTCCTCTGGCAAGGTTCCTCATGTATAGTATTGCTTCATGGAATATAAGAGGAATGAACCAATTCCCTAAACAAAAGGAGGTTCGTCAGGTTCTCGGTGAGAATAATCTTTCTATATGTGCTATATTGGAGTCTCATATTTCTAACTCTCGTCTTCTGGTTTTATGTGCTAAGGTTTTTCGTAGGTGGGATTGGACCTCTAATGGTCATTTATGCGATAAAGGGTCCCATATCATTTTAGGTTGGAATATGGATGATGTTGACCTTAATGTGATAAGCATGATGGACCAAGTTATTCACACTTTTGTTCTGTTCAAGGGGGATAAAAAGGATATTTTTTGTTCTTTTGTTTATGCTCATAACAGGTACACGCATAGGAGACCTCTCTGGAATAATCTTGGTGCCCACAAGCAAGTTGTTCATATGCGTCCTTGGTGTATTCTTGGAGATTTCAACTCGGCTTTGAATTTGGAAGATAATGTTGAAGGGTCATCGGTTATTGATATAGCAATGAGGGAGTTTAAGGAGTGTGTTGATGAGATCGAGGTGTCGGACATTAATTGGACAGGGCTGCAGTTTACATGGAATCAGAAGCCTAAAGGTTTGGATGGTACTTTGAAGAATATTGATCGCATTATGGCCAATCTTGGTTTTATGGATTCTTTTGTTGGTGCTCATGCTATATTTCAGCCATACCATATTTCTGATCACTCTCCTGCTATTTTTAATATTCCTACTTCTTTTAAGTTTAAACCTAGGCCTTTCAAGTTTTCTAACATTCTTGTGCAGAATTCTCGGTTTAAATTACAGGTTCAGGAATATTGGAGTAAGCCGTGTAGTGGCTTTTACATGTTTCAAGTGGCCAATAAGCTGAAATCTCTTTAGAAGCCGCTTCGGAGATTGTTGTTTAATAAGGGTAAAATTCATGATAAAGTCGTGAAACTTCGCCATGAATTGGATATAGTTCAACGAGCGCTTGCTTTGGACCCATTTAATTATGATATTCGAGAAGAAGAAGCTTGTTACCTTAATGCCTATAATGAAGCTATTCTTACTGAGGAACATTTTCTTAAGCAAAAGGCGAAAGTTGATTGGCTTCATGTGGGGGATTCTAATTCTGCCTATTTTCATAAAGTTGTCAAAAGTCGAAAGGCGAGGAGTTGGATTGATTCTATTAGTGATGGTAATGGAGTTATGTATGTGGATGATCAAGTTCCTAATGCCTTTGTTAGTCACTTTACTTCGTTTCTTGGGCAAGAGGGGTTATCGGTTCCATTTGATGATTATAACCTTTGTTTTTATTTTTTTATTTTTTGGGTAAAAGGGTTAATTCACCCCTGTAAAATTCATTACTCTAAAAAACGTTGAGGTACATAGGATGAGGGTGATATCCCTCACCTCAGTCCCTTAGGACACTTACAGACTTGAATATAAGAATGACAACCATTCCTATAACTTACAATAAAATGAACCTACCAATAATGACAAAAGTACATGAAATTTACAATACTACTCAAGAAAAGCCTTGAGCCTTCTATATCACTATGGCAGTCCACCTTAACTTCCGTGAAGAATCCACGAATAAACATCCAAGCGATCTTCAACATATAATCCGTTTGTAGTAGCAAAGAACACCACAAACAAACCGTACACCAAACAAAAAATGTTTGAACTAGCAAACACCACAAACAAATCCTCCACCAACGCCATACCAACAGTAATAGAGAATCATAGTACCCAACGTGCATGGCATTGTGAGAATGGGGTGGGGTTTTGAACAAGAGTCCCCACCAACTTAACTTCCATCTATATCATAATTAACCACACTCATGAACCCTACTACAACAATAATCAATAGCACCATGAGCAGCATCATCTAAGTGTGATAACGAGCATAAAACATAAACATAGGGTGATTCAACCCTAACTTCCAGCAAGTGCAAGCCCAAGACCAAGATAAGAATCAGCAAAAAGGTCATTGACAGCAGGCACAAAGCAAGTAACAACGAATGCAAAACAACCAGGATTGCATGTAATACGAATCATTAACTACTACCAGAGAACATGAATAAACATGGCATTCATATGAGCAAGATTTTTCCTCATCATACACAACTAGTAGCAGCAGCGAACAATCAGCCATAGACAAAAAATAGGGTTAAGAAACCCTAACGTACAACCACCATATGATCCGATTGATGACCCAATCATAACCAACGTCCTTCTCTCCCATAACCCACTTACAAACACACTCATAACACTACCCATAGCGATCTTACCAGCAGATAATCAATACCCAACTGTGGGTATACTTCCAGCAAAAAAATAAACAAAACCCTAAGATTAGGGTTTCGTTCAACCTTGTAGCACCAAACACGATAGGATGTAAAAACCAAAAGATTTTATTATCATTCAGCATAAATCCAACCAACAAAGATCGATCTATAAAGAATAAGTCTGAACCGACTTATATCATTCATTGAACAAATCAAATCAAAAGGAAAAGAAACTCGGTATTATAAAAGGTGTAAGGTATTCTCACCTCTCGTTTTGGATCTATGTTTAGATTGATTATAGGGGTGTACTAAGTATGTTGAGCACATGGTTAATTATATGAAACATAAAGTAAATGGAACAACTGGGAGCGGTTATGCTAAGTGTTTAAGAAGGACAAAAATATTGGTAATCATTTTGGATTATTTGTTACATAGGATTAGGGGTGAGCATGGCAGATCCGAAAACCGACCGGACGGAAAAACCGGACCGTACCGACATAAACCGAACCGGACCAAAGGGTAGCCGGTCCGGTCTCGGTTCCATGTTTATGGTTTTATCGGTCTCGGGTCGGTTCGGTCCAAAACCGACAAAGACCGGCAAAAAACCTGGACCGACCGAACTTTTCAAACCCAAACTATTTTTAAGTTACATGGGCTTTTGTTGTTGTGTTGGAAACTTGGAATTAAAGTTATGGTAAATTTTAGGCCCATTGCTAATCTTAAGAGTAAAAATATCTGATATCACTTACCAAATTCCAAAAGACCATATCATTCACCATTTCATTCACCTAATCTCAAAAAGTCACAATCAACAAAATCCAAAAACCATTGCAAGCTCCGAATCTGCGATCATCATACATTCATAATCAACACTCAACAATCATCATCCAATGGAAGTAAGTGTGTTTCTTTGTAGTTTATATATGCATTTATATAACAAAAGTTGCATGTGTATAAGATTCATTTATATAAATCTTATAAATGATGATGACATACATTGATTTCATATTTTGATCATGTATTGTATAAGACAAAAGCTTATATTAATCTACTCTACATTTCTACAAGTCTACATGGATGATAAGTAATTGTATACTTTTAACTTTTAAGTAAGTATACAAATGGTTAAACAAACACCCTGTCGCAAGGTTTAGAAATATGTAAAACCAGTCACTTAATAAAACGAGCTGCTTGTATTGATGACCGAGATATGATACTTAAAAAAACAAACACCCTGTCGATGTGTATTTATTTATTTTTATTTGTTTGTTTAGGACCAAACTATCAACCTTAACAGTGATGATTTTGGCGATGAATCAAATGAAGATGACAACAACAACAAGAAGAAAGCCAAAAAAAAGAATGCCAACAAACGTAAAAGGAGACCAGGTGGAGGAATAGGAAACGAAAAAGCCGAATGTTGGAAGTATTTTACTCTAAAGATGGAACGACCGGATGGACCGAAAGGTGAGTTGATTAAGATGGCATACTGTAAATTTTGTCCTCAAGTTTATAGAGCCGACCCCGTTAAGAACGGTACGAAAAACATGAATCTGCATTACGTTATCTGTGAATTCAACCCTATGAATGAGGAAAGCCTAAAACAAAAAAAGCTGTGTTATACAAAGAAAGAAAACAATGGGGATGGTGGGACTTTGCAAAATTGGAAGTATGATGAGAATACGATAAAAAAGTGTTTGATTAAACTTATAGTTTTAGCCGAATTACCCTTTAAGTTTGTCGAACATCCGGCCTTTATTAAATACTCAAAGAGCTTGCAACCCAAGTGTAACTTGCCATCCCGTTTCACTATCTCTAGGGATGTTTCTAAGTTTTACCTAGAAGAGAAAAAAAGACTACTTAAGTTTTTAGGTAACCCGAATCACACTATCCACCTAACAACGGATACATGGACTTCTACTTGTCAAAAGATTAACTATATGGTGATAACGGCACATTTTATAGATGATGATTGGGTTATGCACAAGCGTGTCATAAATTTTCAAAGAATTAATAGTCATAAGGGAGAAGACATTGGGAGGAAGCTTTTAAAGTGCATAAATGAATGGGGGATTAAAAATGTTATGACCATTACGGTTGATAACATTACTTCAAATGATAAAGCACTTAGGTATTTGATAGAGCACCTCCCAAGTATGTATGACGATGGTAAGCACTTTCATATAAGGTGTATGGCACATATTCTAAACCTAGTTGTGAAAGATGGTTTAAAGGTTCACGAAAAAGAAGTTGAGACCATAGGTTTAGCGGTTAAGTACATAAAAAACTCTAGCCAACGAATTGAGAAGTTTAAAACGAGTGTTAAAAAGACTTGTGACTCAAAGCGGTTTTTGATTGCCGAATGCCCGAAAAGGTGGAATACAACATATGATATGTTGAAATCCGCCATTGATTTACAAGAAGCATTTTACAATTATAGTATGAGCAACACTTCTTTTTTAAGATAAAACCGAACTAGTATCAACCCAATCGTGTCCCGTTGCTCATTTATTTTATAGCGAGATACTTGATGTTGATAAGCATCTACGTGAGTGGGAACGAGTGCCAAAGTTCAATTCAATGGTGGAAAAAATGCGATTAAAGTATGACAAGTATTGGGGGGATTATAAAAAAATCAATCAGTATATGTACTTTGTGGTGCTTTTAGATCCAACCATGAAATCAGAAGTACTTGGGTACGGGTTTAGGCATTTGATGGATAATGGTTGTATACCCGAGGAGAATGAAGATGTAGTAGATACACCATTGGCGTTTTTAACAGATAATGAGAAGGAGGATAAGGTTAAGAATCTGGTTTATGAGGTTGAGACTAACATGGGAGTTTTGTTTGCATTATATAATGAAAAATATGGGACGAAGGTAACACACAACTCAAGTGACGTGCAAAAATCATCTACTCAAAGTAGCAACACAACTCGTCGACGTGGTAATACTTTCTTGAATTCGTTTAAAAGCCAAAACTCAAGTAGATCGAGTGGAGTTGACGACGAGTTGAAGAAATATCTAAAAGAACCACCACTTGAGTTAGATGACGAGGAAGAATTTGACATACTTTCATGGTGGAAAATGAATAGTCCAAGATTTCCAATCGTTTCAAAGATGGCAAAAGGTAAAAAATCTTAATCCTTTAATGATGTCTAACATTTGATACGCTTTTGCCATCTTTGAAACGATTGGAAATCTTGGACTATTCATTTTCCACCATGAAAGTATGTCAAATTCTTCCTCGTCATCTAACTCAAGTGGTGGTTCTTTTTGATATTTCTTTTAGTATATAAAAATATTAGAAATGCAAAATAGCATTGTGTTATCTTAATTTTTACAAGAGTCGACAGCTCTCAACTCTTAATTTTTACAGCTCGATGTCAATGCCATATTGAATAAACCAAGTCCACGACATAAACGTATCGAACAAGAAGTATGCATGAACAAGTAATTTAAATGTATATTCAAACTTTCAAAGTGCAACTGAACAAGAAGTATGCATTGAAAACTAGTGAACAAGTAATTATTAAATGTATAACAAGGAGCATGCATGAACAACTGTGAATTCAAGCTTATAACAAGAAGCAACAACTGTGAATGCAAAAGTAAATTCTCGGTCCATCATGTCCAAAACCGAGGACCGAACCGATTGACCCGAGGTAAGACCGAACCTACCCGACTGGCTATCGGTCCGGTCTCGGTTCTTATGATTTGGTCTTCTCGGTCTTCGGTCCGGGTCGGGTTAGGCCGGTCCGGTCCGGTTTTCGCCCGATGCTCACCCCTACATAGGATAGTTATTAGTGTGCTAGGTTGAATTTAATCTTTTTGATGGAATTTCAATGGCATGATTAAAAATTATGTAATTAACATGCTAAGATATAGTAGATTTCTTCCTCGGGAGAGTAAGAGTTAAGTTGAGGGGGTTTGATCGGTGTATTTTACATACCCCTCATAGCATGTTAATTATGCATTGTAGCATCATTATTCATTGTTATACATGTACTTTGAGGGTGTTTTGTGATTATGTAGGCTATGCGCGAAAAGGAGCTAAAGTTGTGAAATTACAAGCTTAAAATGAAGAGATGAAATATTTGGACGTTGTTGCATTCTTTTTCGTTCGAGTTCCGTTTTACGTGATAAAATACCCAAAAATCTGGAGTTAGCTTGCACGTAGCAAAGAAAATTAATGAAAAAGGCTTGAGCCTATTGGTGTTAGACGAGTAGAAAAGAAAGAAGAAAAAGGCCTTGGGCCTATGTGGCTTTGGGTCTTGGACGTGAAGAGCAGGAAAACCACAAAAGGGTTTTATCCCATATATATTCGAAGAGAGACGAGAGGACCCCATCTCATTCATACACAACCGGCACAAAATAAAGAAACAGAATTCATCCCATGCAAGATAAAAACATCCAAGAACCCTTTTTGTGAAAAAGAACAGCCTCTGTAGTCATTGAACAAATCGTCCTTGTGGTGCTTTCATTTAATGACTGATCACGTATGGCCTCCCCGGCACCCATATGGTCTGGCGCGGACTAACCATGAAATCGTGAATGCCCTGGAACCTATATGGGTCGGTCGCGGACTAGACACGTAATCCGGCTATGTCACTAAACCTTTCCGCGGACAGTAGATATGTCCGAAGAAGGACGCAACCGCGCCCCACATAAAAGGAAAGGAATCTTGCCCAGGCTGGATGTACTACAACCTGCAGTCCCCAAAAAGAGAAAGCGGGACAACTCCCGCCCAAAAAGATCACCATCACAATAAGCAGACAAACTCTGCAGCTGACTTACGTCACAAACTGTCGCTCTCAAGACCCGTGACCTTGAGAACACGACAGGAAGGTCAACCATATAAATAGAGGTCTCACCTCTACTCAAAGGGTAACAGATACATACTCTCTCTCTCTAGAATCAACTTTATCTCTCTAAAACTATCACTTACTCTCACACCGGAGGTTGACCGCGGAACCCCGTTCCGCGGTGAGACTAACGGTGTTGGTTTTCTTAGCAGCTAGCAACCGAGAATATCACTTAATACAAGATCTATTTCCTGGGAAGTTAGCCTACACTAATCTTCAACAGGAGAGCGCCCGAAATTGTATTAACAAGTTGGCGCCATCCGTGGGACCAGTAACATAACTAGGTTTCCAAAAAACAAAAAAAAAACTCTAATGAGCAATTTGGCTGAAAACCCCTCTCCTTCTCCTGAGCCGTCCACGGTCAGAAACACGGGAGGGAATGAAAAAGTGCAAGCTACAGAACAATACCACCCCAAGACCGCGACAGACGCGTCAATAAGGGAGTTCTGCGAAAAGCACTACCATCAGATCTTGCCCTTCATGGCAGAAAGAGTCCATCAGGAAAAACTGGACTAGGTCAAAACCCGGCTGGATTTTGACGATGAGGCTAGAAATGAGAGATCTCAAGAACACGCCCGGAATACTCGTCCAACATCTGAAAGAAAAGAGGCACCAAAGAGGAGGCGCGAAGCCAGTCCTAGTGTCAGGTCAGACCCGTCGGAGTATTCCAAGTCGCGAAGTGTCTTCTCAAGACTCAACAGTCGAGACGAGGGAGGTTCTAGAGAGAAGAGCCGGTTGGAGGCCAAGAGGCCGCGTCCAGACGTATTCTCAAGACTGGAAAAGGAACGTCCGCACGTGTCCACAAGACTTGGTGACCAAAAACCAACCGTGTTCTCCAGACTCCAGTCAAAGGTCACTTCCCGTAGGCAACACAAAAGAGAAGTGGAGAAGCGAAGTAAACGGGACATGACCGAAAAAGGCTCCGCCGATAGACACCAGCGAAGCCGAAGTCCTACCCACGGCAGGGCTTCGTATTCGAAGTCTGGCAGAGGAGAAACATACCACTCGTGCCGTAGCAGAACTAGGGAAGTGTCTCCTCCGGAAAGCGAGGAAAGCACTGGAGGACACTGGAAGTCCATCTCGAAAAGCAAGAAATGGGAATCTGATGACCTCTACTCCCCGTATGACGTGGCTGACACAGACCCCTTTACCCGTCGTATACGGAATTTTGAGTTCCCGGAAAGAACAAGAATGCCAACTCACATTCGAACGTATGACGGGACAGGAGATCCGGAGGATCATCTGAAAATCTTCCAGACCGCGGCCAAGGTGGAAAGATGGGACATGCCCACATGGTGCCACATGTTCAACTCCACCCTTGTAGGGCACGCCCGCGGCTGGTTTGATGAGCTGCGTCCGAAAAGCATTGACAAGTTTGAGGAGTTGAGGTCGAGTTTTCTCTCATACTTCCTACAGCAGAATAAGTATACGAAAGACCCTGTGGAATTACACCACATAAAGCAGCGGGAAGGGGAATCCACAGAAGCATTCGTGGAACGCTTCAAAACAGAAAGCATGTATGTGAAGGGAGCCCCCGAGTGCATGAGAGTGTCTGGCTTTATGCACGGGATAACGAACCCGGAGCTGATCAGGAGGCTCAATGACAACATCCCACAGTCGCAGGATGAAATGTGGAAGGTCGTGAAAGCATTCCTCAGAGGTGAGGTGGCCGCGGCCAACCAGTCAAAAAAGAAGCACTCCCAGTGGAAAAACCAGGATGGAGGACAGAAAAGCATCCAGATCTTTGAAAGAAAAGGGGGGTTCAAGACCCGCTCACGGCCAGAGAGGAAGAGGGGGGACAGATTCACCCCCCTCACAAAGACGCCAAAAGAAATCCTGGCCATGGATACGGTCAAGTTCACAGCTCCCCCGCCGATGTCCAGTCTGGTCGAGTCTAGGAATAAAGACAAGTACTGTGACTTCCACAGAGAAAAGGGGCACAACACGGACGAATGCTATCAGTTGAAGAAACAGATAGAGGAGGCAGTCAGATCCGGACAGCTCGCACATCTGGTCAAAGAGATCAAGAATGGGGCACAAAAGAATGGCGGCCCCAAGGGCGGAAAGAAGGATACCGCGACCAAGGACAAAGCCCACGCCATATACATGGTCAACACCTGGCAACGGTCGGTCAAACCCAAGCTGGGTCCGGACGCGGTCTTGAATATGGAAATATCTTTTCCCCCCATATCCGGAGATGACTGGGACGACCACCCGCTGGTAATCAAGGCAGACGTAGAAGGGTGTACAATTCACAGGATGTACGTGGATAACGGAAGCGCTTCAGAAGTTCTATACGAACATTGCTTCAACAAGCTAAGCCCAGACATCCGCAAAAGACTAATCCCCGCTTCATCACCACTTTTGGGTTTCAGCGGAGAACTCTCATGGCCGCTAGGGCAGATCCTCTTGGAAGTGACATTGGGAGACGAAGAGAGGTCGGCCAGTGCGTGGATGAACTTCATGGTGCTACGATCTCCTTCTCCCTACAACGGGATAATTGGACGTCCAGGGATTAGGCTGTTGTGAATAGTGCCATCCACGGCTCATAGGATGTTGAAATTTCCTACTTGTGACGGAGTTGTGACTTTGCACAGTGACAAGGTGGTCCCAGTTAAATGCAGAATGGTTGCGGAACCAGAACCTTACCATATAACCGCAGAAGCAGAAGTGAAGGAAGGAGTCACGGTGGCAATCAACCCCAGATTCCCCGACCAAACGGTCACCATTGGAGGGGGGTTAAGCGAGCAGGGGAAGAAAAGCCTCTGCGACCTGCTCAGGAATAACTTGGACATCTTTGCTTGGGAGCCCTCCGACATGACTGGAGTTCCGCGGACAATCGCGGAACACAAACTGAATGTCCGGGACGGTTACGACCCTGTGCGACAAAAGAAGCGGGGACAGGCCCCAGAAAGAAACAAAGCAATCAATGAAGATGTTACCAAGCTAGTGGCAGCGAGGATCATGAAAGAAGTACACTACCACGACTGGTTGTCTAACCCCGTGCTCGTCAAAAAGAGTGACGGAAGCTGGAGAATGTGTGTGGACTTCAAGGACTTAAACAAAGCCTGCCCAAAGGATTGCTACCCTTTGCCGGAGATCGACTGGAAGGTCGAATCCCTCTGCGGATACCCATTCAAGTGCTTTCTTGACGCGTACAAAGGGTATCACCAAATACAAATGGCAGCCGGGGACGAGGAAAAGACAACGTTTCACACAAACCAAGGCATCTTCTGTTACACCAAAATGCCCTTCGGTCTAAAGAACGCCGATGCCACATACCAAAGGCTCGTGGACAGGGCGTTTGAGAAACAGATTGGAAGAAATTTGGAAGTGTACGTCGACGATCTAGTCATCAAAAGCCATTCAGAGGAAGAAGTACTCAGGGATATGAATGAAACCTTCAAGACCCTAAGGAACATCAACATGAAGCTTAACCCCAAGAAGTGCACATTTGGGGCGGAACAGGGCGTGTTTCTAGGTCATGTGGTAAGCAAGGAAGGCATCAGAGCTTGCCCAGACAAGTCTGCGGCCGTAACTACTCTCAGATCCCCGATGACCAAAAAGGAATTACAATCTCTGAATGGAAAGTTAGCCAGCCTCAGTCGTTTCATGTCCAAATCAGCGGAAAGGTCCCTTCCATTCTTCAAAACGCTGAAGAAATGCATTAAAAAGAGCGACTTCTACTGGACACCGGACGCAGAGCAGGCGTTCAAAGAAATGAAGCAGCACATTGCCAATCTGCCAATGGTTTTCGCTCCACAACCAAAGGAGGAGCTGATCATGTACTTAGCCGCGTCCCAAGAAGCTGTAAGCGCGGTTTTATTAGCGCAACGGGAGTAGAGGCAACAGCCAGTGTACTTCGTCAGCCGCGCCCTAAAAGGCCCGGAGGTGAATTACACTCCGCTTGAGAAGCTTGTCCTGGCACTAGTATATGCATCCCGCAGGTTGCGGCGATACTTCCAGGCACATCCAGTAGCGGTCATCACAGACCAGCCACTGAAGCAAGTCTTGACTAAGACAGAAAAGAGCGGAAGAATTTTTGGATGGGCAATAGAGCTGGACGAACATGACATCACCTTTCGACCCCGGACAGCCATAAGGGACAGGTGCTAGCTGACTTCATTGCTGAGATTCCAGAGGAAGAAACTCTTGCCAAGAAAAAGGACCAGCAACAATTCTCAGAGCCGTGGAAATTATTCACGAATGGATCTTCGTGCATAGAAGGGTCCGGAGCAGGCTTAATCCTGACAAGCCCGGAGGGGCAGGAGTTCACCTACGCCCTCCGTTTCGAGTTTGAGGCATCCAACAACGAAGCCGAGTACGAGGCACTAATCGCAGGACTAAGGATTGCTGAACAAATGCGGGTAAAAGACTTATCAGCAAATGTTGACTCCCGTCTCATGGCAAACAAGATAAACGGAGCATATGAAGCGAAGGAGGAAAGCTTGGCGCGCTCCTTGGCAAAGGCCAAAGCATTGATTGAAGGGTTCTGGACGTTCTCCATCAGACAGATTCCCCGGAGTCAAAATAAACAAGCAGACGCGCTAAGCAAAATTGCATCCACCAGCTTTGCCCACCTGACAAAACAGGTCCTTGTGGAAGTCTTAAAAGAAAAATCCATCAAAGAAAAGGAAGTACTGGCTATCGTGGAAGAAGACGGGGATACATGGATGACACCCTTGATCGAATATCTAAGGGATGAAATGCTACCGGCGGATGACAAAAAGGCAAGAAAACTACGGATCAAGGCAAGGCAGTACGCGTTGAGAGACGGAATCCTGTTCCGGAAATCTTTCCTAGAACCTTGGCTCCGATGTGTAGGCCCCACTTAAGCCAACTACGTGCTGCGAGAGATCCACGAAGGGTCGTGTAGCATGCACTCCGGCCCAAGGGCAGTGGTAGCCAAAGCAATTAGATCCGGATATTATTGGCCGACGATGCACAGGGACGCACGTGAGCTAATACAGAAGTGAGAAGATTGCCAAGTCCACTACCCGGTACCAAAAAATCCGCAACAAAATCTGACCCCAATTACCTCTCCTTGGCCTTTTTACAAGTGGGGTATCGACATCTGCGGACCTTTCCCAGAAGTCCCCGGCAAGGTAAAGTTTCTGATCGTCGCAATAGACTACTTCACTAAATGGATCGAAGCCAAACCCTTAGCCTCAATCACAGGAAGGCAAGTGAAGAAGTTTGTTTGGGATAACATAGTCTGCCGCTTCGGCTTGCCGGGAGAGATAGTATCGGACAACGGAAAGCAGTTCCGCGACAACCCATTCAAGGATTGGTGTCAGAAGCTCAACATCAAACAACGGTTTGCATCAGTGAAGCACCCGCAGGCAAACGGGCTGGTCGAAAGCGCGGACAAAAGTCTGGGAGAAGGCATTAAAGCAAGGTTGGAGAAAGGTAGCAAAGACTGGGTGGAAGAAGTGCCGCATGTGCTCTGGGCACACATAACTATGATTAAAACAAGCAACGGCGAAACCCCATTTTCCCTCACATATGGCACTGAGGCAGTTATCCTGGTAGAGATTGGAATGCCAAGTCTCCGATGTACGGCCATAAACCAAATCTCCAATGACCAAGAGCTTCGCCTGAATCTGGACATCCTGGAAGAAAAACGAGAAGCCGCGGCCATTGAAGAGGCGCGCAGTAAAGCAAGGATGGAGGGCTACTACAACGCCAAAGTACGAAGCACGGCCTTCAGACCCGGAGAGTTTGTCTACCGCAGCAACGAAGCGAGTAGAGCGGAAGACACTGGGAAGCTCGGCCCAAAGTGGGAAGGGCCATATGAAGTGATGGAAGCACTGGGGAATGGAGCGTACAAGCTCAGAGGCGCGGATGGAGCGATACTCCCTAGAACTTGGAACATCCGCAACTTGAAGAAATGTTACATCTAAGAGTAAGTAGGTTTTCCCCGCCTTTTGTAAGTTGATCACGGATCAGGTCCGGACAACAGGGGAACTTTAAATTTTCATGTTTCTTATTTCTATTTGTAATGTTTTCTTAGTAATGAAACGTAGATGCCTGGCGCGCTCTACAAATTTTCCAAAACAAAGATCCATTTACATTTTTTACATCTTTCGCATGATTATCACATCCGCGGCAAACAATGTCGCGCATAAAGGACGAGCAACCTCAAAATTGACTCAGGCATATAAGTGGTATTGCAAGCCCATTGACCATTAATTATTACCCCCGGACTCCTGAAGTACGGCCAAGGGTACAACTCAAAGCCCGGATCAACCAACTCCGGCAAACAAATAAAAGAATACTTGTACGATCAATTCAAACATTTCCATTAAGCACGCAAAAGATTCTTTACAAGTACTCAGGGGCATACCCCCGGCTTACAAAAAGAGGCATCGCGATAACTGCGACCCTAAGAAAAAGCTAACAAAATTACCCAAGCTTCATCATAAATTGAAAAGGCAGCATAGTCTAAATGCCGCCCAGAAAAAGAGCCACTTCAAGTGCCACCAGCGTGATCCCCATTCTGATCCAGCACACTCGCGTCAAACATATCATCATGGCCGGACCCTTCCTCTTCTTCTTCTGTTTCATCCTCCCCGGTAGGGCCAGTAACCGCGGAGGAAGGAGTCGGACCAAGCGGAACAATCACCACGGAAGGTTCCCCGATAGAAGTAACCTGATGCTCAACCTCCGAAACAATTAGCTCGGGGTTCCACAAATCAAACTTCTTACCATACACCTTACTTTTCCTCTCCTTGTACGCAGGAATGGCGCGCGGGCGTCTGGTGATGGTTTGAAGCAAGGAATTTGGAAGGGCAACCTCTTCCGCTACCGGGGGATTAAAAACGAATTCCCCCACACTACCTGGTCGCTCCTCCTGCAACACCAATTGGGACATGAGGTATTCCAAAGGAGAATCCTTGCACGCCTCCAAGGAATCCAGAAGGGGGAAAGGAACATCGCTCAGGCGAATGACAGCCTCGCGATAAACCCCTTTAGCCCGCGGGTTGTAGGCCTTGATCTGCTCCAGCTTTCGACCCTTGGAACCATGAACAATCCCAGCTTCCAGACCCTGCCTTAAGCCCTCAGCGATAGCCTTGCTAATACAATCCCCCAACCACGTCTGCAGTTCATCAGATTGTTTGAACGCCATCCACGCCCTGCGGAAACCATGCCCAATGACCCACCTCTTACCTTCAATAGCCACAAGAGTGCTCGGGAATAGGTCCTCATCAAAATCACGATTAAGGTCCGCCAACCTCCGATCTAATTGAGCGAGCTGACCATCATACTCGCCGCGGACTCTCTCCTCACACTCTTTCAACCTCGCGGAGACCCCTAGCCTCCGCGGCGTCAGATTCTAAAACCTGCACTTTACCCTTAAGAGCTTCAATCCTTTTCTCCTTTCTTTCAAGCCTCTTATTCAGCTTGCTGGTCTGGTTGAGCTCAAATTGCAGCCGCAAGCGCACCTCGGAGGACATGCACGCCTGCTGAACAGTCATCATGTTATACTGCTCCAGCAAATCCGTGTGAGGCATGTTGCGCAATGTAGACAGGTAACCAGGAGTGGCAAGGTTGTCCAAAATACTCTGGCAGATCCAGGGGTCATTCATCCGGAACTCATTTGTGGGCAACCACTTCGGAACATAAGTATTTTTCGCCTCCGCCGTATCCACGGACAAGGATTCATAGAAGTCATCGTCGGATTCCACGGGACGGTGACCAGATTGATCTTGCAGGGGAGACTCAACCCTAAACGAGCTCTCCTGTTGCATGAATGGCAGCTCAGAAGGGCCGGACATATCCACATCTAGGTTTTCTTGATGGGCAGTAGTAGATGTTTTTGAAGTAGAGTCCGGATTGGCCTGAGGGTCCGGAGTAGCTTCAGAAGAAACATGGGTTACCTCCTGCGGACGAGGTCCAGAATCGGACTCGTCGCGGAGCTCCATCACAAGAGCAGATCCGGCGGTCGCATCCCCTACATAATAACACTCAAGTTATTTTCTAAAAAAAAAAAAAAAAAAAAAAAAAAAAAAAAAAAAAAAAAAAATCAACATAATGAAGATGCCATACCAGCAGTGGACCCGACATCCTTTGCCGGCACAGAAGTAAGCATTTTCTTCTCTGGTTGCTTGGAAGGAACAGCAAGCCTCACCCTCTTCTTCCCAGCTGCCTTGCTAGCCTTAGCCGCTCCAACATTATCCACGATGGTCTCTGAGACTAAGGTAATGATGTTCTCGGAAGGCTCGATAACGCGACTAGCAGTCTCATCCTGTAACGTCCGCTCACCTTCCTGTAACGTTCTCTCTCCGGAGGTTACTTCAAACGGGTCTGGCTGGTTAATGAAGGAAAAGAGAGACATATCTTCAAACAATAACGCACAAGTTAGTAACAAAACACAAAAGAAAAGACAATAAGATGCGACAAACCCTAAAAAAGAACCCACCCTCTGTATCCGAAACTTTAAAGGTAGGTCGCGCCGTCGTGTCATCCCAGGCACGACTAAGACCAATCACGGCCAAGAACGGCTCCGGGAATTTTTTAAACGGAGCACGTTGTGTGTTAAGGAGATGTAACAACTCCATGTCAACGTCATCATCGGAAGGAGGCGGGTCGCGGTCAACAGAGACTTTCTCGTTGCACGAGATAGCCAAAGGAAACACGGTCGCGTCAACCCAGAAGAAGTACTCCTTCCAGTTCTTTACAGAGTCCAAAGGCGCGGTATAACAAACCGGTACAATTAATGACTTAGGACCCTTACGCTTTTCTAGGGTCATCCATCCATCCTTCATTCCGGAATAATAGAACTTCCTAAACAACGATACAGTGGGTGTTCCACCATGAACACGGCAAAGGATTTCAAAGTGGCTAATCCTAGCGGCGGCTAACACAGACAACTGGGATAAATGGATATGAAAATATTCTAAAACCCTACACAGGAACGCGGACAGGGGTATCCTAAAGTTGCAAAGCTCAAAAAACCTAGTGTATACTCCTATCTTACCCTTAGGGGCATCCTTTATTGTATCCTCAGGGCCAGGAAGAAGAGGATGCACGGTAGAAGGAATGTGGTATTTAGAGCAAAAATCACTCAAATCTTGCTGTGATAACTTACAGGTAAAGTCGGTGAGAAGTTTCTTAGCCATGGAATTACAATGAAGGAAGAAAAACCTAACCTGATAAAGTTGGGACGCGCACACAGATCTTAGTAGATGGTTTTCTTTTTTACTCGCGAAGACGAAATGGCAACAGTAACCAAAAAAGTAAAAAATGGGGGTATTTATACTCTCAAAACAGACAAACCAACGGTTCAATCGAACGGCGGAAGAAATGCCACGTCTCCGGCTCATAACTAACGGCCCAGATCTGTTTAGATCAACGGACGCGATGGCAGCAGCCAAAACGTCACGTCAGTCAGAAAATACGCGGCTAAGGACGGTTCGCGAATCCCAAGGGACAGCTGTAACGCTTATCCTTGGCATAAGTGGAAGATACAGTCAGTAGTGATTAGGATTTCATGCGATACATCCAGCCGCGGATGAATGGAATAACTCAGTCTAGCAGCGCTTGTACAAAGACCAACAAGCACAACTAGACTGGGGGGACTTGATCACGTATGGCCTCCCCGGCACCCATACGGTCTGGCGCGGACTAACCATGATATCGTGAATGCCCTGGAACCCATATGGGTCGGTCGCGGACTAGACACGTAGTCCGGCTATGTCACTAAACCTTTCCGCGGACAGTAGATATGTCCGAAGAAGGACGCAACCGCGCCCCACATAAAAGGAAAGGAATCTTGCCCAGGCTGGATGTACTACAACCTGCAGTCCCCAAAAAGGGAAAGCGGGACAACTCCCGCCCAAAAAGATCACCATCACAATAAGCAGACAAACTCTGCAGCTGACTTACGTCACAAACTGTCGCTCTCAAGACCCGTGACCTTGAGAACACGACAGGAAGGTCAACCATATAAATATAGGTCTCACCTCTACTCAAAGGGTAACACATACATACTCTCTCTCTCTAGAATCAACTTTATGTCTCTAAAACTATCACTTACTCTCACACCGGAGGTTGACCGCGGAACCCCGTTCTGCGGTGAGACTAACGGTGTTGGTTTTCTTAGCAGCTAGCAACCGAGAATATCACTTAATACAAGATCTATTTCCTGGGAAATTAGCCTACACTAATCTTCATCAGGAGAGCGCCCGAAATTGTATTAACAATGACCATACATAGCAATATGCAAGACGGAATAGATACGACGATGTCTACCAACGTGATGCGCGGCTAAGCTTCTTGTAATCTCTCTCGGTAAAAGATATATTTGGTTTGATCATGTTTACGGATTATAATTTATTTGTCAAACATAAATTCATATGATTTTATTGCATATCATTTGTTTGAATTTAATGTTTTAGTATAATTATTTTAGTGAATTATTGTGAGACATTTTATTGCGAGTCAACGATTGTGCCAAGCCTAAGTAGTATAAGGGTTAAGACGGTCGTATGTTAAACATAATTTGTGCCCATAATTGTTCATTTAAATAATTATAAAATTAATTGATAGGATTATTAGAAGACATGTTATTGCTAGTCAACGAGTCGTGCCGAGTCCAACTAGTTTAGGTATTAAGACGATTCGTATGGTAAACATAGCTTGCGCCTAAAATTATCCTTTTCAATTAATACAAAGCCAACGTTAGTAATAATCCGTAACTTAGTCATATCAATATATCCGAAGCCGGGAGGGATTGCTTTTCACTCAATTGTTCACAACTTCGCTTTTATTTGTTTATTTAATTTTTATTTGTTTATTTTCTTTTTAGTTAATCATTAGTTTTATTATTAATTCTTAAATTAATTAGTTATTTCATAGAGTTTAGTTTAATTAGTAATTTAGTTATTAAGATTTCAAAACCAAAACTTTTATTGATCAGTGATCACCTCAAAACTTAAATTAGAACCACATACTCCTCGTGGATACGATACCCGCTTGCCCTATCTAGTATAAGGTAATTAGGTTTATTTTTTATTGGTACAACGAGCCTGTCAAATTTTGGCGCCGCTGCTGGGGAGTGAGTGTGCTTTTGATTTAAGTTTTTGTTAATAGTTTTAAAATAAAAATAAAAAAATACTAAAAGATTTTATTTTTCTTTTGTTTTGTTTGTTTGTTTTTTTTGTTGATTGTGAGTGTGCAAGTTAGTGTATGCGCACGCGCAGATCGGGACGTACATCACCGTTAGTTTACGATCCCGAGGTAGAGAGAAGCGCAAGGTTGAGGAGGAAAGCAGCTAGACAGTTTTCTACTAACCTTGATTTTGCAGGTTTAGATGAGCTTTTCACGGAAATGCCAGGTGACGACGATGCCGCTGGTGCAGAATCCCCACCACGGGGTGTGGATTCCTATTATAGACCGGGGAACTTCGATGATCCCTCCCCAATTGTCTATTCGACTACCGCTAATGGGGTTGTGAGCAACTTCAAGATCCAGCCGAACCTCATAGCGATCTTACCCGTGTTTAGAGGTCATGAGGAGCCGTACGCACATCTGCGAGAGTTCTTCTCCGTTGCAGATACATATCAGGTTAATAACACCACTAAGGATGGGGTAAGACTTTGCCTTTTTACTTTTTCTCTTAAAGATCAAGCTAAGGCCTGGTTCACATCTCTCGAACCATGTATTATTAACTCATGGTCTGAAATGCAATCCGCCTTTCTTGATGAATTCTATTCTATAAGAAAAACTGCTGCCATTAGAAATAAGATTAAATCCTTTCGTTAAATCCCAGGCGAGCAGTTTCACGATGCTTTTAGTAGACTCAAAGAGTTGTTAAGAACTTGCCCACACCACGATGTTCCAAAATGGGAGCTTGTCAAAGTCTTTTATGACGGGTTGGATTATCATAACCAACAATTTGTAATGGCAACTAGTGGGGGAAAGTTTTTCTCACGGCCCATGGAGAAAGAATGGGAGTTCTTTGAAAAGCTGAGCAAGGGTTCCAAGACCCAAGCTTCAGTGATCGAAACAACAAATCTTTCGCCAATTCTGTGTCTAACCATCATGGCACAAATTCTGAAATTAGTGAGTTAAGTAAGAAATTCGATCTTTTGTTGAGAAATCTAGGAAAAAGTGCCTCAAATGTGTCGCATGTGTCGCATGATGTATGCTCAATGTGTGGTGATCCAAGTCATTCAGTCAATAATTGTCAAAGTTGGGGGGCACCACCGAATGCGGAGGTAAATGGAGTCTATGGAAACCATCCACGAAATGACCCATTCTCCAATAGTTACAATCCAGGATGGCGTAATCACCCCAACTTCCGTTGGAAGGATGACGACAGTCGCCCTAACAATTACCAACAAAGGCCACAACAATACCAAAGTCAAGGTCAAGGTTCAAGCAATGGCCAACAATCCAATGTTGACCAAAAGTTTGACTTAATCCTAAGCGAGTTGGCCAAGTCTAATCAAGGTGCAAACCTAAAGTTTGAGTCCCTTTCCAAATCTGTAGTAAATCTTGAAAGACAACCGGGGCAGTTGGCCAAAGAGGTGCACAAACGAGAAGCGGGTAAGCTTCCAAGCTATCCCACTCTTAATCCAAAGCATAAGCCAGATGGTCCTGAGCATGTGAATATGGTGACATCTCTTCGAAGTGGTAAAACCTACAACAATGAAATCAAAATTCCAAGTGTTCATGACTTTTCACATGATGTCGAGGATTTCGTTACTGATGACGAGATTACTGTTAAAGGTAAAAAGGATGATAGTGTTAAGTCCGATTCTGAGTTAGTAAATGATTTGATAAAAGATTTTCCAAAACCACCAACTCAGAATTCTGAAGCTACTGAATCACCCAAAGTTGGGGAGGGTGGTGTGTCAAGCACAACCACTCCTTATCCCGCAGCTTTGGAAAAATCCGCATCTGCAAGATTGGCTAAAAACGGTCCTCATTCTGAGGATATGTGGGAGACTTTCAAGCAAGTAAAGATCAATCTCCCCCTTATTGATGCTATCAAGCAAATTCCTGCATATGCCAAGTTTTTAAAGGACTTGTGTACCCAAAAGAGGAAGCTGAAGGAAAATGTGCCTAAAAAGGTTGACCTAACTGAGCACGTTAGTGCAGTCTTATCTAACTCTCTTCCTCCCAAATTCAAAGATCCTGGAGCACCATTGATTTCAGTTTTGGTGGGAAATATTGCCATTAAGAAGGCGCTCCTTGATCTCGGTGCTAGTATCAACATCCTTCCTGCTAGTTTGGTCGATAAGTATAACTTAGGAACCCTTCGTAAGACTGACACTATAATTTCCTTAGCCGATCGATCTACCAAAATTCCTAGAGGTATCTTAGAGGATGTTATTGTGAAAGTTGATGACTTCTATTACCCAGTTGACTTCTTTGTTATGGACACCGAGACACCATACAAGGATATTCAACCAACCATTATCCTTGGGCGACCATTCCTAGCCACGATAGACGCTAGGATCAATTGTCGAACTGGCGCCATGGATATTGCGTTCGGTAATAAGAAGCTAAGATTGAATGTGTTTAGTTCCGTGAATTCTCCTACTGTGAATGAATGCTACCAGGTGGATGTAATCGATGAGGAAGTCCAAAAGCATGCACCCCTTATGCTTAAGGTTGATCCTTTGAACTTATATTTAACGGGTGAGAATGAGGAGATTCTTGATTTTGCTGAAGTTCAAGAGATTCAAGAGTGTTTAGTCAGTTCTTTAGACCATCAAAAACCACCTTGGTCTTATAAAGTGGAGCCATTGTCTGCTACTTTTGACACGGCCACAAAGCCATCGCTGGAGGTGCCTCCAACTCTTGAGCTGAAACCTTTGCCATCCAATCTCAAATATGCTTTTCTAGGTCCTAACAATACTTTACCCGTTATTGTTGCTTCTGATCTTTCTGGATCACAAGAGGAAGCACTTTTGAAAGTGCTTTCCAAGTATAAAGCAGCAGTGGGATGGACAATTTCAGACTTGAAAGGGATTAGTCCTTCATTATGTATGCACCGAATTGTTACGGACCCAGATGTTAAACCATCAAGAGATGCGCAAAGGTGCTTGAATCCTAATATGAAGGAGGTAGTGAAGAAGGAAGTTCTTAAATGGCTAGATGCTAGTATCATCTATCCCATCTCGGATAGTAAATGGGTAAGTCCCACGCAAACGGTGCCTAAAAAGGCCGGTATCACCGTTGTGGAAACCGAGAGTGGGGAAAGACTCATCACCCGACTAGTGACTGGCTGGAGAGTGTGCATAGATTACCGTAAGCTGAATGATGCCACATCTAAAGATCATTTCCCACTACCTTTCATTGATCAAATAGTTGAGAAGCTTTCCGGTCAGAAGTTCTATTGCTTCTTGGATGGGTACTCCGGATATAATCAAATACCCATCCATCCCGATGACCAGGCCAAAACCACTTTTACATGTCCTTATGGGACATTTGCATTCCGTAGAATGCCGTTTGGTCTGTGTAATGCACCCGCTACCTTTCAGCGGTGCATGATGAGCATCTTTTCGGACATGGTTGGAGAATCTGTAGAGATATTCATGGATGATTTCTCCATCTTTGGTCAATCATTCGAAAGCTGTCTGGGTCAGCTTGAAAGTGTGTTAAAAAGATGCACCGAAACTAATCTAGTGCTTAGTTGGGAGAAGAGCCATTTTGTAACACCCCCAATTTCGAGATACGCAGCGGAATTCAAATTGGGTGTTACTTCATGGCACAACAGTCATAATAATAGAAAACGATCTCTAAAGGAGTCGTTTTAAGAAAGCTTTATCATTCAAATATATCAGAGTTTACAAAATAGGTCCCAGTTGGTTCCATTGTTTACAAAATACATCAATATAAATCTTTGATGTTTTGTGAATGATAAATTATTTATAGCCTTCTTGATCTTGTCCTTGCCCTTCCGTGCCAACTTCCGACATTATGGACCTGAAATACATGCTTAAAACTGTCAACACAAAGGTTGAGTGAAATTCATAGAGTTTAGGAAATCAGTTGAACACAATATTCATAACGTGAGGTAATTAGTCTCACATTTATGGTTTAGAAAACAAAACAGTTATTATTCACTAAGCATCATGCAATCAAGGCGTTAACTTGCTGTCATATAATAGTAACCGATGCCCCAAGTAGGTAAAATTTGCCATTTTACCTGATGTACTCAAATATAGTGCGTTTGTTTACCGGATCCTGGTCAAACAAACGGGATTCGTCAATCCCGATAGATCTATCCACAATATTCGCGCTCACTTCACTCGTGATTAATGATTCATGATTTAGGGACTTAAGATTGGCAAATGCGGTAACTTAGTGCAAGTAAAATAATCAGATAAGTATAGAATTTGAAAGCAATGTGTTCGGTTTAAAATAAAGCATGTATCTCCCCCAAGGGTTTGTAAAACAATTTAAGTAATAGAAAGTGGGGCTATGAACTCACGGTAATTCTTAAAAGTTTAAAGTACTTATGAAAGTAAATGAAAATAGTTTGAGCATGTATCTCCCCCAAAAGTAATTCAAAACGTATAAAAGTAGGGGCTATGAAACTCACAGTAATATGTCAAAGTTTAGAATATTTGTGAAAGTAAATGAAAATATTTGAGCATGTATCTCCCCCAAAAGTAATTCAAAATGTATAAAAGTAGGGGCCATGGAACTCACCTCAAAGTAAATGATAGCAAATGTATAATGAGAATGATGGATATGCCGTGAGAACTTCTACGAGCAACCTAGAATAGGATGTTGCGACTTAGGTTTGAAATAATGATGCGAAAGAAATAACAAAACTATATACGTCTCTATATTGATCGTGATGTAGTATTTGTATGTTTGTTTATAGAAATGGTTTTAGTTTGTATAACTCGTACTACCGTTCGGGTCATCACAATTCAGAGGTCATGCAGTAAACGTTCGAGGAGCTAGGACACTTTAAGTCGTAAATCCAGCAACTCGTCGATACATTTTACTCAAATGAAACCCCTCACATGAAGCTCCCTACTATTGTAACACTTAATACGTAAAACATGTATTTTAATTACTTGATTCTATGATATATTAAGAGTTTATAAATACAATAAATAAACTAACAAAGTTTATAAGTATTTATATAAGTTTGAGTTTTATAAATACTTACCTTAATATAGAATGCTTGAGTATTACGGAAAAAAGAAATATAAGCGGAGCTTCGACGTAGAATTTGCAATCTTCGAAAACCCGAGGCTATTAGAAGATTATAACAACGCCTTCTTGAGAACCCGAAGAAGAAATGAAGATTATAACAACGTCTTTTTGGAGACTTGGAGTTATTTGAAGATTATAACGACTCTTTCTTGAAAACTTCCAAGAACGAAGATCAAACGCTAGTTTTTCTTCAAGAACACATGAATGTTCTTACAAGATTTATAAGAAATGCCTTAGGTTTAGGACTTTAGATGTTAAGAAGGGGTGGTGCAAGAATAAATGAAGGTTTATGCTTGGTATTTATAGGCTAAAGATTTTAGTTAACTATATATTGGGTTAAAAACTAACCATGGTTAAATTTACACATGTAAATGATCTAAAGGAAGCATGCTTAGGATTTTGACACCAAGGTGATGACTCCCCTCCCTAATTTCGTTCATATAGAGATAAGATGACTTAGGTGGATAGTTTTGGTATTATCTTGATTACGGAGTGAGTTTTGGTTCCGTTAAATGCTAACCGAAGCCATAAAACGTAAAATCGGATATCGTAAAAATATGAAACTTGCAGGAATGATGAAACTCATCATTATACTCCATATAAAAATATAAAATGGGTGATAAGTCTTATTGGGTGCAAAAACGCTGCTTAAAGCTGGAAATACGGGTCAAAAACGCGTAATTCGCAGTTTATCGGAAAAGAACGAAATTTCAGGGAAACGACCGTGAATTTATTTAGAGTAGACTAAAATTAGTCTAAAAGTGATATGAGATGTTAAAATGTGGTTTTCTTCATACGCGGGATAACTTAACAGTTATTTGTGAAGTTTAAAAGTTGCGCGATTTATGCAAAAATGTAGAACGTACAAGGTGAATTCCTTTATGGTCAAAGGAGGAGGGAAATATGTTTGACTTTTCCAAAAATGTAAAAGTGTCAAAAACATATTAGAAACACAGTGCAGGAATCGTTAAGCCTAGGTGTAAGTAGAATTGTTTAAAACGTAAGTTTAGTTTTGTTCTGCGCTGGGCTTATTTGGTAATATTAAAAATAATAAATCTTAAAAATTCTCAAATTAATCATGAGTGATCTAAAAATTTATCTGATGCGAGAAAAATTGTCGGAGTTGATTTTCGTTATGCGCGTGATGTTTAAACGGTAGACCGTCTAAAACGAAACTTTAAAACGATGTTTACTTAATAACTTTTGCGAAAATGATCTAATGATGGTCGAACTCTCAGGTTATTACTAAAATAATTTATCTTACGAGAATGTGGATTAAAAATTTTACGGGATGAATAGTGAAAGTGAATAGTAAATGTGAATAGTAAATTTTCAAAAATATGAAAAGTAACCCGAAAAATGCGTGTTGTTACAGTCTCACCACCTTAATAGGAATTCCGTCCCGGAATTCAATGTGTGTTACTAATGTTGAAGTGTCTAGGAAAATATATTTATAAGATAATTTTTAGAGACTATTGTATAACTTACAATATCTGAGGAGTAGTTGAGACCATTGTGCAACTCACAATGTTTGACAAATAGTGGTGAAACCATTATGTAACTCACAATGTCTTGAGAAAGGATGGAGAGATCATTGTGTAACCCACAATGTCTTGAGAAATAAATGAGACCACTGTAGGATTTACAGTGTCTGAGAATGTAATAGAGACCACTGTAGGATTTACAGTGTCTGAGAATGTAATAGAGACCATTGTATCTCACAATGTCTAGGAAGTAGGAAAGACCATTGTAATCAGTTACAATGTCTTGGATAAAGTTTCGTAATCCTAAAAAGCACGAGTAGATGCATGATTGGGACATTAGGAAAATATGATTATGTCGTAATGCCTTAGAATAAGCATATGCAGATATATTTAGTACATTTTTTATGATTGAAATTATGTCAAGTGTATATATCAATATACTAGTATGTTTATATAGCTTTAAAAAGCCTAAAAGTCACATAATCGTCTGGAGGATGGAAGGCACGGAGAACGGAAGGCTATAAAATGTTTTTGTTTGAAAAAGTAGTTATAGTTTAAGTCTCAATTAGACCCGTTTCTCTATAACTGTGGCTCTGATACCAATCTGTAACACCCCCAATTTCGAGATACGCAGCGGAATTCAAATTGGGTGTTACTTCATGGCACAACAGTCATAATAATAGAAAACGATCTCTAAAGGAGTCGTTTTAAGAAAGCTTTATCATTCAAATATATCAGAGTTTACAAAATAGGTCCCAGTTGGTTCCATTGTTTACAAAATACATCAATATAAATCTTTGATGTTTTGTGAATGATAAATTATTTATAGCCTTCTTGATCTTGTCCTTGCCCTTCCGTGCCAACTTCCGACATTATGGACCTGAAATACATGCTTAAAACTGTCAACACAAAGGTTGAGTGAAATTCATAGAGTTTAGGAAATCAGTTGAACACAATATTCATAACGTGAGGTAATTAGTCTCACATTTATGGTTTAGAAAACAAAACAGTTATTATTCACTAAGCATCATGCAATCAAGGCGTTAACTTGCTGTCATATAATAGTAACCGATGCCCCAAGTAGGTAAAATTTGCCATTTTACCTGATGTACTCAAATATAGTGCGTTTGTTTACCGGATCCTGGTCAAACAAACGGGATTCGTCAATCCCGATAGATCTATCCACAATATTCGCGCTCACTTCACTCGTGATTAATGATTCATGATTTAGGGACTTAAGATTGGCAAATGCGGTAACTTAGTGCAAGTAAAATAATCAGATAAGTATAGAATTTGAAAGCAATGTGTTCGGTTTAAAATAAAGCATGTATCTCCCCCAAGGGTTTGTAAAACAATTTAAGTAATAGAAAGTGGGGCTATGAACTCACGGTAATTCTTAAAAGTTTAAAGTACTTATGAAAGTAAATGAAAATAGTTTGAGCATGTATCTCCCCCAAAAGTAATTCAAAACGTATAAAAGTAGGGGCTATGAAACTCACAGTAATATGTCAAAGTTTAGAATATCTGTGAAAGTAAATGAAAATATTCGAGCATGTATCTCCCCCAAAAGTAATTCAAAATGTATAAAAGTAGGGGCCATGGAACTCACCTCAAAGTAAATGATAGCAAATGTATAATGAGAATGATGGATATGCCGTGAGAACTTCTACGAGCAACCTAGAATAGGATGTTGCGACTTAGGTTTGAAATAATGATGCGAAAGAAATAACAAAACTATATACGTCTCTATATTGATCGTGATGTAGTATTTGTATGTTTGTTTATAGAAATGGTTTTAGTTTGTATAACTCGTACTACCGTTCGGGTCATCACAATTCAGAGGTCATGCAGTAAACGTTCGAGGAGCTAGGACACTTTAAGTCGTAAATCCAGCAACTCGTCGATACATTTTACTCAAATGAAACCCCTCACATGAAGCTCCCTACTATTGTAACACTTAATACGTAAAACATGTATTTTAATTACTTGATTCTATGATATATTAAGAGTTTATAAATACAATAAATAAACTAACAAAGTTTATAAGTATTTATATAAGTTTGAGTTTTATAAATACTTACCTTAATATAGAATGCTTGAGTATTACGGAAAAAAGAAATATAAGCGGAGCTTCGACGTAGAATTTGCAATCTTCGAAAACCCGAGGCTATTAGAAGATTATAACAACGCCTTCTTGAGAACCCGAAGAAGAAATGAAGATTATAACAACGTCTTTTTGGAGACTTGGAGTTATTTGAAGATTATAACGACTCTTTCTTGAAAACTTCCAAGAACGAAGATCAAACGCTAGTTTTTCTTCAAGAACACATGAATGTTCTTACAAGATTTATAAGAAATGCCTTAGGTTTAGGACTTTAGATGTTAAGAAGGGGTGGTGCAAGAATAAATGAAGGTTTATGCTTGGTATTTATAGGCTAAAGATTTTAGTTAACTATATATTGGGTTAAAAACTAACCATGGTTAAATTTACACATGTAAATGATCTAAAGGAAGCATGCTTAGGATTTTGACACCAAGGTGATGACTCCCCTCCCTAATTTCGTTCATATAGAGATAAGATGACTTAGGTGGATAGTTTTGGTATTATCTTGATTACGGAGTGAGTTTTGGTTCCGTTAAATGCTAACCGAAGCCATAAAACGTAAAATCGGATATCGTAAAAATATGAAACTTGCAGGAATGATGAAACTCATCATTATACTCCATATAAAAATATAAAATGGGTGATAAGTCTTATTGGGTGCAAAAACGCTGCTTAAAGCTGGAAATACGGGTCAAAAACGCGTAATTCGCAGTTTATCGGAAAAGAACGAAATTTCAGGGAAACGACCGTGAATTTATTTAGAGTAGAATAAAATTAGTCTAAAAGTGATATGAGATGTTAAAATGTGGTTTTCTTCATACGCGGGATAACTTAACAGTTATTTGTGAAGTTTAAAAGTTGCGCGATTTATGCAAAAATGTAGTACAAGGTGAATTCCTTTATGGTCAAAGGAGGAGGGAAATATGTTTGACTTTTCCAAAAATGTAAAAGTGTCAAAAACATATTAGAAACACAGTGCAGGAATCGTTAAGCCTAGGTGTAAGTAGAATTGTTTAAAACGTAAGTTTAGTTTTGTTCTGCGCTGGGCTTATTTGGTAATATTAAAAATAATAAATCTTAAAAATTCTCAAATTAATCATGAGTGATCTAAAAATTTATCTGATGCGAGGAAAATTGTCAGAGTTGATTTTCGTTATGCGCGTGATGTTTAAACGGTAGACCGTCTAAAACGAAACTTTAAAACGATGTTTACTTAATAACTTTTGCGAAAATGATCTAACGATGGTCGAACTCTCAGGTTATTACTAAAATAATTTATCTTACGAGAATGTGGATTAAAAATTTTACGGGATGAATAGTGAAAGTGAATAGTAAATGTGAATAGTAAATTTTCAAAAATATGAAAAGTAACCCGAAAAATGCGTGTTGTTACACATTTCATGGTTCGAGAGGGAATTGTATTAGGACACGTCGTTTCTGAAAAAGGATTCGAGGTTGATCGTGCCAAGGTGCAAATAATTTCAACCCTTCCTCCTCCCACTAACATTAAAGCTGTGCGATCTTTTCTTGGTCATGCAGGGTTCTACAGGCGATTTATTAAAGATTTCAGTGCTATATCAAAGCCTCTTTGTAATTTACTCTCAAAAGAGGCACGATTTGACTTTAATGAATCATGTCTTAAAGCATTCAATATGCTTAAGCAAAAGCTTATAGAAGCCCCGATTCTGCAGTCACCTGATTGGTCGAAGCCTTTCGAGATCATGTGTGATGCGAGCGATTATGCCGCTGGGGCAGTTCTGAGACAACGGGTCGATAAGAAACCCGTTGTGATCTTTTATGCTAGTAAGACTTTTTCAGAAGCTCAAATGAATTACACCACTACTGAAAAGGAATTGCTAGCCGTGGTTTTTGCTCTCGATAAGTTCCGTTCATATATTTGGGGGCATTCTAAGGTGATAGTATTTTCAGATCATAGTGCCTTGAAACATTTATTAACCAAGAAAGAGACAAAACCGAGGTTGCTTAGGTGGATTCTGCTGTTACAAGAATTTAATCTGGAAATCCGGGATAAAAAGCGGTCGGAAAATGTGGTTGCCGACCATTTGTCCAGGATTATCCCTCCTCCGTTCAATCCATCTGACGTAATTAATGAAAGCTTTCCTGATGAAAGCTTATTCCAAGTTTCTAAGATCCCTTGGTATGCAAACATTGTTAACTACCTTGTAGTTAAAAAGCTTCCGGATTACTGGTCCAAACAACAAAGACAATACTTCTTTTCTCAATTGAAGCATTATTTTTGGGAGGATCCGGATCTTTATAAAGTGTGTGCTGACCAAGTTGTTAGGAGGTGTATTCCCGATGACGAGCATATGGACATATTGGCTCATTGCCATTCTTATGCGTGTGGGGGACACTTTGGTGCTATGAAAACTGGGCACAAAGTCCTGCAGAGCGGCTTCTTTTGGCCGACTATATTCAAGGATGCACAGTCTTTTGTGAAAGCATGTACTCGTTGCCAACAAGTTGGTGGGATTTCAAGGCGTGATCAGATGCCTATGAATCCAATACTTGTTGTTGAGATCTTTGATGTGTGGGGTATTGATTTTATGGGACCATTCCCTACCTCCCATGGTAATATGTATATTTTGGTGGCAGTTGACTATGTCTCTAAGTGGGTAGAAGCTGAGGCTACAAGAACAAATGACCATAGTGTAGTTCTTAAGTTTGTTAAGAAAAATATCTTTGCTAGGCATGGAATCCCGAAGGCCATCATTAGTGATGGGGGTTCCCACTTTAAGAACTTCAAATTTGGTAAATTATTGAAACACTATGGGGTTAATCATAGAATAGCTACCCCTTATCACCCACAGACTAGTGGACAAGTAGAAGTATCTAATAGGGAGATTAAGCGAATATTAGAAAAGACCATTCGTAGCGATAGGAAGGATTGGTCCCTGAGGTTAGATGATGCCTTGTGGGCATATAGGACGGCTTTTAAGACCCCTATTGGAATGTCACCATATAGGTTGGTATATGGCAAAGCGTGTCATTTACCGGTTGAGATTGAGCATAGGGCTGAGTGGGCAATTAAGCAAGTTAATATGGACTTAGATAATGCAGGTAATTCTAGGAAACTTCAATTATCTGAATTAGATGAGATTAGACGCGATGCTTATGAGAGTGCCCGGATTTATAAGGAGAAAACTAAGGCTTTTCATGACCGACACATCACTAAGAAGTCTTTCTCGGTGGGTCAAAAAGTTTGGTTATTCAATGCTAGACTTAAGCTCTTTCCGGGAAAATTAAGAAGTAAATGGACGGGTCCATACGTTGTGACTCAAGTCTCTCCACATGGAGCCATTGAAATAAAAAATATGGTAGGTGGAGAGCCGTTTAAAATCAATGGACACCGTTTGAAGCCGTATGTTGTGTTGGAGACTGATCATATGGAAACGGTTGATGTGGTTTATTTGGAACCACTCCAAACTTCTCAATAGCTCCAATGTGTTATGTCGGGCTGACAACGTTAAACTTAGCGCTTTGCGGGAGGCAACCCGTGGGTTGTAATGTGTGTGTATGTTCTTTCTAGTCTATTGTTCTTTTTATTTTCTTATTTTTATGTGTGTTAAAAACTTTGTGGGTGTGTTCACTACAAACCCTCACGAGACTAAACTCGTCCACTCGGGCTACCGAGTGGTTTAAAAGGCTTGTTGCATGCGCTAAATGCAACCGTGATTCCTACGAAAGTGAGTTAGGTTTTTGTGTGTGTTTGTTTGTCAAAGTGATTTTTAACCAAAATTTCAACTTAAAGTTTTTACATTGGGGATAATGCAATGCTTTAAGTTGAGGGGGGTGTCACATGTGTTACATGTTTTTGTGTGAAATTGTGGTAAAAAAAATGGGTCAAAATGTGATTTTTGAAAAAAAAAAATCACATTATAAGGTTCTTGTGCTTTTCGATGTAGAAGTTTCTTCTACATATATTTGTTGAGTGTTTGCAGATTCTGAAGATTAGCTTGTGGATGACTTATTGGAGCAAACCAGAAGACCCATCCATGATTATAAGGTGCACCCGATTTCATTGTATAATTTGGTTATAAATTGATTTGACTGTTTGCATGTAGTTAGGCATATGTATATTTATTAGATGATCAAACCATACCCGATTGAATTTCCCCACTTACTTTTGCTTAAACTGGGAAGAAAGTTAAAATAATATAATATGAAATATAATAATGTAATAGTTGGGTTAGGACACTTAAATTGATCTTATCTGGCTTGTCACCCGCGCACGGTGGCCATAGAAAAAAGTTGGAGAACTGTCATAATTATTGGTGGTAGTCATATGCTGGGCTTGCCTATCTGATTCGTCACCCGCGGAAGGTGATATTTTAGTTGTTAGCATGGGTCAGACGTCAATTATTATGATGGATAGCATTGCACTTAGCTGAGACAATTTTATGTGAAATAACCCAATCCTTGTATTGTTGTTATGAAATTAGGAAGGTTGGTTTGATTTAGTGCATTAACTAATTAGACTATGTGGTAGATAACTCCATCATATGATATACCAGTAGGCACGAAGCATAGCTGTTCCCATTTAATTAGAACGGACTAAATTAACCGGTTCCCGTGTGCCGATGTGTCTTAGTATACACCTATAGGATAGATATTCATACTCTCAAATGATTGGTCTTTATATCAACCTTAAAAGGAGTTTATAAAGCATTCGGGATGACATGTATAAGAAACGGTCCCGGATGACTAAAAAAGGAGCTTATGTATGTTATGAGCAAAAGTGCTGAAATATGAAGTAAAATTCAAGTGAAAAAAAAAATAAAAAATAAAATAAAATAAAGATTGCGCTTAAAGTGATGTATGAGGGCTAATGTGCTTTTAAAAAGTTTGCTCCTATGGGATAAAAACTCTGGTATTATAAAAGGTGTAAGGTATTCTCACCTCTCGTTTTGGATCTATGTTTAGATTGATTATAGGGGTGTACTAAGTATGTTGAGCACATGGTTAATTATATGAAACATAAAGTAAATGGAACAACTGTGAGCGGATATGCTAAGTGTTTAAGAAGGACAAAAATATTGGTAATCATTTTGGATTATTTGTTACATAGGATAGTTATTAGTGTGCTAGGTTGAATTTAATCTTTTTGATGGAATTTCAATGGCATGATTAAAAATTATGTAATTAACATGCTAAGATATAGTAGAATTCTTCCTCGGGAGAGTAAGAGTTAAGTTGAGGGGGTTTGATCGGTGTATTTTACATACCCCTCATAGCATGTTAATTATGCATTGTAGCATCATTATTCATTGTTATACATGTACTTTGAGGGGGTTTTGTGATTATGTAGGCTATGCGCGAAAAAGAGCTAAAGTTGTGAAATTACAAGCTTAAAATGAAGAGATGAAATATTTGGACGTTGTTGCATTCTTTTTCGTTCGAGTTCCGTTTTACGTGATAACATACCCAAAAATCTGGAGTTAGCTTGCACGTAGCAAAGAAAATTAATGAAAAAGGCTTGAGCCTATTTTGGTGTTAGACGAGTAGAAAAGAAAGAAGAAAAAGGCCTTGGGCCCATGTGGCTTTGGGTCTTGGATGTGAAGAGCAGGAAAACCACAAAAGGGTTTTATCCCATATATATTTGAAGAGAGACGAGAGGACCCCATCTCATTCATACACAGCCGACACAAAATAAAGAAACAGAATTCGTCCCATGCAAGATAAAAACATCCAAGAACCCTTTTTGTGAAAAACAACAGCCTCTGTAGTCATTGAACAAATCGTCCTTGTGGTGTTTTCATTTAATGACCATACATAGCAATATGCAAGACGGAATAGATACGACGATGTCTACCAACGTGATGCGCGGCTAAGCTTCTTGTAATCTCTCTCGGTAAAAGATATATTTGGTTTGATCTTGTTTACGGATTATAATTTATTTGTCAAACATAAATTCATATGATTTTATTGCATATCATTTGTTTGAATTTAATGTTTTAGTATAATTATTTTAGTGAGTTATTGTGAGACATTTTATTGCGAGTCAACGATTGTGCCAAGTCTAAGTAGTATAAGGGTTAAGACGGTCGTATGTTAAACATAATTTGTGCCCATAATTGTTCATTTAAATAATTATAAAATTAATTGATAGGATTATTAGAAGACATGTTATTGCTAGTCAACAAGTCGTGCCGAGTACAACTAGTTTAGGTATTAAGACGATTCGTGTGGTAAACATAGCTTGCGCCTAAAATTATCATTTTCAATTAATACAAAACCAACGTTAGTAATAATCCGTAACTTAGTCATATCAATATATCCGAAGCCGGGAGGGATTGCTTTTCACTCAATTGTTCACAACTTCGCTTTTATTTGTTTATTTAATTTTTATTTGTTATTTTCTTTTTAGTTAATCATTAGTTTTATTATTAATTCTTAAGTTAATTAGTTATTTCATAGAGTTTAGTTTAATTAGTAATTTAGTTATTAAGATTTCAAAACCAAAACTTTTATTGATCAGTGATCACCTCAAAACTTAAATTAGAACCACATACTCCTCGTGGATACGATACCCGCTTGCCCTATCTAGTATAAGGTAATTAGGTTTATTTTTTATTGGTACAACGAGCCTGTCACTTACTCAGGAGCTTATGCATAATTATCACCTTGATCGTGGTCCAGCTAGGTGTGCTTTCAAAGTGGATATTCAGAAAGCGTATGATACGGTTGATTGGCAGTTTTTGCGTAATACTTTGATCAGTTTTGGGTTTCACTCGCGTATGGTTCATTGGATTATGGAACTTGTTTCTACCACTTCTTTTTCGATCAGTGTGAATGGTATTCTTCATGGTTATTTTAAGGGCAAGCGTGGGCTTAGGCAAGGAGATCCTCTTTCTCCCTATTTGTTTACTCTTGTTATGGAGGTGTTAACGCTTATGCTTCAGCGGAGGGTTAGGGATTCCGGGCTTTTTACTTATCATCACAAATGCTCTCAATTACGTATTACTAATCTTTGTTTTGCTGATGATTTGTTTTTGTTCACTCATGGTGATGTGGATTAGGCCGGGGTCATTATGGAGACTTTGGAAGAATTTAAGCATGCTTCGGGTCTTACTCCTAGTTTACCCAAAAGCACGGCTTATTTCTGTAATGTTCTTAATTATGTGAAAATTGCTATTCTTCAGATTCTTCCGTGTACAGAAGGGGTGTTGCCTGTCAAGTATCTTGGGGTTGCTTTGATTACTACGCGGCTGATTTTTAGGGATTGCAAGGAATTAGTTGAGCGGTTATCTAATCGTATCAAGGATTGACGCAACAAATCTTTGTCTTTCGCTGGTCGTCTTCATCTTATTCAGTCGATTTTGTCGTCTATGCATATTTATTGGGCTTCTATATTTATTCTCCCATCTAGTATTGTTCAGGACCTTCAGCAGCTTATGAGAGGGTTTTCATGGAGTTATGGAGATGGTGCGAGAGGTAAGTCTAAGGTTGCGTGGGAAGTTGTGTGTTTGCCCAAGCATGAGGGCGGTCTTGGTATTCGTCGTATTGTTTCATTTAATAATGCTCTCATTGCTTCTCATATTTGGCGCTTGTTTACTTGTAAGGATTCCCTATGGGTCAAGTGGATCCATATGTATAGGTTGAAGGGGCGTCACTATTGGGATACCCCGTGTCGGGGTAATATGACATGGAGTTGGCGGAAGATTCTTCAGCTTAGACTGCTTGTTCATAGGTTCTTTTGGTATAAGCTTGGTAATGGGAGGTCGGCTTCTGCTTGGTTTGATCAGTGGTGCCCGGAGGGGCCTTTATCGCTTGTTGTTTCTTCTAGAGACATTCATCGTGCGAGTTTTTCTCATAGTTCTACTGTTTATGATGTGCTTAATGGGGTTTTGTGGTCTTGGCCTAGTAATTGGATTGATCGATATCCTGGTATTATTTCTATTACGGTCCCTAATTTGAGTGATGATTTGGAGGATAAATTATTTTGGCGTTATGGCGATTCCATAAAACCATTTTCGGTTTCTCTTGCCTGGGACTGCATTCGCCCAAGGGGTCCTCAGGTGGATTGGTATCATCTTGTTTGGTTCTCTCATCGTATCCCGAGGCACACGTTCCATCTTTGGCTGGTCTTAAAAAGACGTTTACGGACTCAAGACATGTTGAAATTTCATGATGGCCATAATGACCCTAATAGTGTTACGTTGGAGTGTTCTCTGTGCAGGACTCAACCTGATTCTCACGATCATCTTTTCTTTGATTGTGTGTTCTCAATTCAGGTTTGGTTTTCTTTGAAGTCTTTTGCAGGTTTTCAGGATATCCCGGATTCTTTGGATGATGTGACTCGCTATCTCATTCCCTTATCTGAGTCTCGGTCGGTCAAAGGTGTTATCTCCAAGATTCTTTTCGCTGCTTCTTCTTATTTCATATGGCAAGAACGGAACAACAGGATTTTTAAGCATCAAAGAAGATCGGAAGTTCAAGTTATTGATATTATAAAGTCTACGGTTCGGCTTAAGCTTCTCACATGCAAATTCAAGAAGACGTCGAATACTAGAGAATTGATGTGGGTTTGGCAGTTGCCTCTTTCTCTCTTACATTCTTAATGGTGGGTTCAAATGCTGAAGATTCTTGGCGTTGGTGGTTGGCAGATAGAGGTGTGTCATTTGCTTATGCTGTCGGAGGTTGTGGTGTTTCGTTGGAGATCCAAGTGAGTGTTGTACTCTTTTTCCCTACTCCAAGGTTTTCCCATTGGGTTTTTACTTGGAAAGGGTTTTTAAGGAGGCAGGCTCATCTGATTCATCAATCTCCAACGAAAAGGTGGGCGGATAGGTGGTGTCATTCATGTGTTCTTAGATGGATGTTCCCTGTTGGTGTTTTAGCTTTTGTATTCTAGTGCTTTTGTAACGCTTAGTGGCATGTCACTAGCGATTTTCATTGGTTGTTCAAGCTTAGCTTGAGGTTAATGTGGCACGTCAGTCACATTCCATTGTAGTTATTCGGTTGATTGTTAATATATTTTACCAGGGTGAATCCCTTTTACCCAATATATATATATATATATATATATATATATATATATATATATATATATATATATATATATATATATATCAATATATATATATATATATCCCTCCCATCTCCTCCTTTTTTTCGCACCAAACTACAGGGACCCGATTGTGTAACACCCCCAAATCTCGCTACAGCGGAAGACTTAATCAAGTTTTTGGGGCGTTACATTGGGTTGGTATCTCACACAAGTATAGCAAAAAATATAGTCATATTATCATTCAAAACCAATCCCAAATTTAAGTATCCAAAACAATAATCCCAAAATGTAAATAAAAGGCCCAAACATAATTTATAAAAATAGGTCCCCATAACACGCACTCCAAACATAGTTTGATTATGATCCTTGAACATAGTTTGATTATGATCCTTGAACCATGCCTCCTTGCCAAGCTTCCACAGAACACGCACTCCAAACATCACTTAAATAACTGAGAAAACATGCTAAAAGGTCAGCTAACACTGGTGAGTTCATAGGTTTAAATTCAAGTTTAAAATAATGGACCTGTAGGAGTTTATTTGCTATGCGAGACCTAAGATAGATACACATCAATCACATACCAATATCACAATCACAATATTATCAATATCATATCCGACGTCATAGTGGGCCCCTAGTGAATCTAGCCAGCACAGTCGTAGCAAAGTCTAGAACGATTGCTAACCCTGGACTAGGTCAGGGTAGAAGTCTATACTTAGCTAGGCAAGTGCTATAGCAATTAGGATTGTTACCCTAGACTAAGGCAACAACTACCACATATCTATCTAAACTGTCAAGCACATAAGCAAATCAAAATAGGTTAAAAGGTCCAAAAATAGTAGCATGATTCTCACCCCAAATTAGTTTAAAACATAGATAAAAGTGGGTCTATGAAACTCACCTCAAGAAAGCAACGCACAAACAAACACTAGCAAGAAGATAACAGCTAATCACGGCTCAGCAACTATCGACTCGGCACAACCTATTAATGTAAACCAATTTTAATATATATTTCCCAGAATCAACGCTATCTGCCCCAATGTATTCCTTTTCTTTATCTCCAAAAATTTCTTGTTTCACCGTTTAGTCCTAGCATTTGGTATCATCGTGTGTGTGTATCGACTCAATATGATATCATGAATGCACTTAAATAACCACAATGTGACTCAATGCAACACCATGAGACGTCTAAGCGATAAGCTCCATAGTCCAATAAGTTTCGGAATAAATAGTAGACCTTATCGAATTCGTCAACTCGATAAACTCAATCATTTATTCGTGTCGCTTATTATCCCATAAACCGGTCGCATCCTAACGAGTCATAAGGATAATTCACCCATTAATAACGTTATCCTACGTACCTAACGGGCTCTTATTAGATTCGTCAACCTAATAAGTCCGCTACCCACGTGGATCGACGCTATTAATGTTAGGTCATCCGTAACCCATGCACACAACGTAAAAAAATTAAGTACTTATAGCTAAAAAAGAAAAACCCTAAAAATGATTTGCTTTGGCGACTCCCTTCCATCCAAAAAAATCGATTATCATCCTGCTCTAATCCATTCTATCTTGCGTTAATCTGTTTCAATTAATCAAATACACTTGTTTTATTGCTTGATTGTCTCAGGTTCTTGCAATCGTTTGGTTTTTAGGGTTTGTTGGTGTCGTTTTTTTCTTAAGGTTTCGTTAATATTGTTGATGATTTGTTAATCTTTCTTGATTATCATGGTGGAGTTTGGTTAGTCTAATTGTGCTTAAAATCATGCCTTAGTTCTTCTGAGGCTATCGTGGTTGAAGATTGACGTGGATCTTCTTGTTTCCTGGTTTTTCTCGTTTTTAGGGTTTCGGTTTTTTCTCTTTTCTGTTTATCGTTTTTTAGGGTTGTTCTACTTTCTTGTTTTGATATTATGGACAAGCTTGGTGATCTAAACGTTGATATGGATGCATTGACAGCTAGAATGCAGGGATTCAAGGACTTGGAAGTTGGTAACGTGGATACATCTCAGCCAAAATTGGCCACTAGGGTTTTGCGAAACCCTAGTTTTGAGCGACAACATGTGAATCTTGCTGCTAGTTCTGATGGGTCTGGTCTTGTGAATGCTCGAAATCTTAGTGGTGCTGATGGATTGAGTGATTCTGCTGATGCACGCCTCCCCATGGAGATGCCTAGTTCCGTTAGTACCGTTAATGTTGAAGGTATGATTGCTACTAATATGGTTAATCCTACTACTAATACTGTTGATGATGCCGCGTTTTGGGACATTGGACCTACTAGTACACTAAGTAACCTTAGTGAAAAGGATTATCCATCGCTACATGCTCATGCAAACATGCCGGAGGGTGATGGTATTCATGTTGCTGCTACTGCTGGTAAGTCTATGGTTTCCCCTATTGCTATTACTACTGATAGTGTTCATGTTGCTGTAGCTAATGTTAATGCGAATATAAATGTAAGCAAACCTGGTAATGTGGCCTCAACCTCGTATGCGAATGCTACTAGTTCTAGTAATAAGAAGGGTAAGGCGAATTTTAGACCTTTGGAATATGATAATTTAATGGAAGATGTTGAGCTTTCTATTCCTTTTAAGGTTGTTGAGGATATTAGTAGCCGGTTTGATAATACCCTTTACGGTTACTTTATTGGTAAAAGGGTTGCTTTCCCTGTCGTGGAGTATTATGCACGTACTACATGGGCGAAATATGGGCTTAAGGGGATGACGATGAATGCCAAGGATTTTTTTTTCAAGTTTGATACGCAAAATGGTTTAGAGGATGTGCTTGAGGAGGGTTGCTTTCCTGGATCATTTGCTATATTTCAGCCTTACCGTATTTCTGATCATTCCCCTTGTGTTCTTATAATTCCCACATTATCTAAGAAGAAACCAAAGCCGTTTTAATTTTTTAATTTCCTAACGTATAAATCTGGTTTTTTGGATGTTGTGCATGAAGGGTGGAAAAATGATATCCAAGGGCATAATATGTTCAAGGTGGTGAAACCTCTGAAGGGTTTGAAAACATCTATTCGCAAGCTGCTTAGAGATCAAGGTAATCTTCATACCCGTGTTAATAAACTACGTGTGGAACTTGATGGGGTCCAAAAGTCCCTTGATAAGGACCCTTCTAACCCCGTGCTTCGGGAAGAGGAGGCTACTTATCTTCAGGCATTTCGTAATGCCTTACTGGATGAGGAACGTTTTTTGAAACAAAAGGCGAAAGTGGAGTGGCTTCGTGAGGGGGATTCTAACTCTTCTTATTTTCACAATATTGTTAAGAGTAGAAGTCATAGGAGTCGTATTGAGTTGATTACTGATGTTAATAACGTTATGCACCAAGGCAACGAAGTGCCTAATGTTTTTGTTCAACACTTTGAGAATTTTCTTGGTATGGAAGGGAATACTATACCTTTAGTAGATCATGGTTTGTTCTCTTCTTCTATTGAGTCGGATAGGGCTGCTTGGATGGTGAGGGATGTGACTAATTTGGAAATTAAGAATGCTATGTTTTCCATTGGTGAAAATAAGGCCCCGGGCCCGGATGGTTTCACGGCTGCGTTTTTCAAAAAGGCTTGGGATATTGTTAGTACCGATGTTTGTTTGGCTATTCGGGATTTCTTTTCTAATGGGAAGCTGCTTAAGGAACTAAATCACACTATTGTTGCTCTTGTCCCTAAAGTTTCCACACCTTCTAAGGTAAATGACTACAGACCTATCTCTTGTTGTAATGTGCTTTATAAATGCATTCGCAAAATTATTACTAATTGAATTAAAGAGGGAATTGGTGATATTGTTAGTATTAACCAGTCGGCATTTGTTCCGGGGCATAATATCTCGGATAACATTCTTCTTACACAAGAATTAATGCGTAATTATCATCGTCCTCGTGGACCGCCGAGATGTGCCTTTAAGATTTATATCTAGAAGGCATATGATACTGTTGATTGGCATTTTCTTGAATCTATTCTGGTTGGTTATGGGTTTCACAATAGGATGGTTTCTTGGATCATGGCTTGCGTTACTAGTGTGTCATACTCCATTTGTATTAATGGTGATATCTATGGGTGGTTCAGGGGTAAAAGGGTTTTACACCAAGGTGATCCTATGTCACCTTATCTATTTACTCTTGTTATGGAAGTGCTAACTCTCTTATTGCAGCAAAGGGTTGAGCAGCGGGATGATTTCCAATATCATAATCTTTGTGAAACACAGAAGATACTTAATCTTTGTTTTGCAGATGATCTATTTATTTTCACGCATGGAGATTTTGTCTCAGCTAGTGTGGTTATGGATGCTTTAGATGAGTTCAAGAATTTGTCGGGCCTTGTTCCTAGTATCCCAAACAGCACGGCATTCTTCTGTCATGTGCCAAACCAGGTTAAGTTGTCCATTTTGAACTCTTTGTCGTTTATGGAAGGTACCCTCCCTCTACTTTGGTGTTCCCCTTATCTCTTCATGGCTGTTGTATCGGGATTGAAAAGTGCTTGTTGAAAGGGTTCGTAATAGAGTATCCGATTGGAAGAATAAATTTTTATCAATGGCGGGTCGTTTACAGCTCATTATATATGTGTTATCATCTATGCATATATACTGGTCCTCTGTGTTTATCCTTCCTATCCGTGTCATCCATGATATTGAACAGCTCATGCGGGATTTTTTATGGTGTCAGGGTGATATGAAAAAGGGTAAGGCTAAGGTGGCGTGGGAGGATATTTGTAAGCCTAAAGAGGAGGGTGGTTTGGGCATTCGTAGTCTTCATGAGTTTAATGTGGCACTTATGGCGAAACATGTTTATAGTATTTTGACTCATAAGGAATCCTTATGGGTCAAATGGATTCATGCATACAAGCTACGTGGTAGGAGTTTTTGGGATGTTCCATGTACGGGTGATATGAGTTGGGGCTGTTGAAAATTACTTCAAATTCGCCCCACTATTCGGCCTTTTTTCTGGTTCCATATCCGTGATTGCAAGAGGGCTTTTATTTGGTTTGATAATTGGTGTTCCTTGAGCCCCCTAAAAAGTTTGCTTACTGCTAGAGATATCTCTCGTTCGGGGTTTTCGTTGAATAATTCTATTGGTGATTTGCTTATTGATGGTGCTTGGAGATGGCCTAGTGTCTGATTGATAGGATTCCGGATTTATTGATGATTACCCCTCCAACGCTTACTGACGGTATTGTTGATGAGCTGGTTTGGAGAGTGCCCAATGGTGAATTCAAGACGTTCACTATCTCCCATGTTTGAGACTCTATCCGTGTTAGTGCCAACCTGGTTCCTTGGTTTCATGTTGTGTGGTTCCCTCAGTGTATCCCTAAACATGCTTTTAATCTCTGGTTGATCGTTAATTGCAAGCTAAAAACCCAAGATAGACTGAGGCAATGGGATGTCGGTTCTGACACTGACTTAAACATGCTTCGTTGTCTATTCTGTGATAACCAACATGATTCTCATGCTCACCTTTTCTTTGAGTGCCCTTTTTATTTACAGGTGTGGACGAGAGTTTGTGCTCTATGTGGAATAGATAATATTCCTCCTAGGTTGGATGATGCTGTTTCGTACCTTATACCTTTGTCTAAAGGACGCTCAGCCACTTGTGTTATATCTCGTCTTCTCCTTGCTGCTTCTTGCTACTTTATTTGGCATGAACGGAATTCAAGGCTTTTTAAGAAGGGAATGAAGTCATATACTCAGGTGTTTGATGATATCGTTACTATTGTTCGTTTGAAGATCCTTTCGTTTCGATTCACGAAGAACTCGATGAGGATTCGAATGATTCTTGATACATGGAAGTTACCTGGATCGGTGATCATTGCGGATTGTTCAATGTAATTATGGAAGTTCTTCAATGGTTATCTCTTTCGCGAAGGGAGTGCCAGGAATGGGTTGTATTATTTTTCCCGAGTCCAAGGTTTTTTCTTTCGGGGTTTTTCTTGGAAAGGGTTTTTAAGGAGTCAAACTTCCTGGGTCGTCTTGCTCCCTTCGTGCATATGGTGATTGCGGGATGCTCGCTTGTTACAAGTTTTTCTTGTTTTATGCCTGGTTAGGTGATGTAATTTATAGCTAGGTTCATTGTGTTTATGGCATGTCATAAACACTAGTGATCAAGCTTTAGCTTGAGGTTAATGTGGTACTTCTGACACATTCCATTTGTACTTAACATTTTTTGGTTATATATTTACCGGGGTAAAAACCTTTACCCAAAAAAAAACAAATTAAATACTTGAAACTAGTATTAAATGCTCATAAATGGTACATTTAGATAAACGTGCACTCGAAACATTAAATACTTTTTAATTAGAAAACCTTTCCATTTTAAGTTGTTAATTCCCATTTAAAATAGTAAATAACAAGACAAATCTTGTTATCGATAGTTTTGGTATAAAAGCCCTTTTATTATTTATGTTTCATAGTTTATTAACATTTTCATATATGTATATATTGTTAAAACAAATAAGCCGTAAAAACGTTTATTTATATTTTACGATCTTCTAATATTTTGTCGATAACAAACGTAAAATCATTTTAACGAAACAAATAGAATACGTAAATAGTTTGAGTTAATAGTTTCCTAACACACTTAAGTTCTCACATAAAACACTAAAACAAGTATAAGTGATTTTATGATTTAGATACATATGTACAACAACTAGTGTTTACATATTGGGTTAGCATATACTTAAACTAAGTATACTAAAATGGGTAAAAACAAGTATATACTAAAATGGGTAAAAACAAGTATATACTAAATGGGTAAAAACTAGAAAATGGTATTGACCCATAACCCATGGTTTTATATATACGATTTAACCAAGTTCATTGTATCCTTAAGATACATTGTATCTAGAAAGAAAACCATGGATCAACCCATAACCCATGACCCATAACCAAAAATACCCATGGGCAAAGAGGAGCGTTCCACAGATCCCTGGCTTTGTGCTAGCCGGATCCATTATGGTAGGGATCCGGGGAACAGTAGAGAATTTCCTCTATAAATAGAGAGCCATTTCTTCCTTTCTACTCACCACTTTACACACATACTTCCCCAAGTATTATAACCCTCTAACCTCAGATCCAAGTGATCTATGTAGTTTGTCTTTTGTTTTTGTGTAATCTTTTAGGTTCCTCTTAAAGGCGAGATCACCACTTCTTGAAGATGAGCAAGCTCAAGTCCATGAGTTGCCATGCTTCGTCATCATCAAGACAACTAAGGTTCTCTTGTTGATAGTTCTTTCTTTCTCCATAGATGTTGGGTTGAAGGCATTAGTGAAGGATGCCGAAAGTGTCAAGATGAAAGCATTAGTGAAAGGTGCTTTTTATCCGTGTCAAAGCATTAGTGAAGAATGCTAAAGGTGTCAAGACGAAGGCATTAGTGAACGGTGCCAAGCGTTGTGTCAAAGGCATTAGTGAAGGATGCCGAAGAATCAAATCAAGTAGAATTTGGGAAGAATGCCTAGGTCGTATAATCGATGAGGTGCATCGTTATACATATAAGTATTTGTTCATTTCCGAGGATGGTGATATCCTTGATGGAATTGTAACAAGGAGTGGATCTCCTTGATATTAGGTGTTGTGTTGTGAAGGGTAGTAGTTCCTCCTTAGTAATGGAACTAGGTGCTTAGCCTAGTACCTAATAAAGGGTAGGCGACGTTGTGATAGGATTAGTTCTCCTTGGTGTGAAAGAACTCGGTGGTTAGCCTAGCACCGTATAAAGGGTAGGCGACGTTGTGTTAGGTGTGGTTCGCCTTGGTGTGAAGGAACTCGGTATTTAGCTTTGTACCGTATTCTTCGACTAATTTGTATAGACTACATTACCAACTCGTAATAATGATATCTTGGTTATTCGATAACCTCTATCATTATTCATCACAAAAGATTTATTGACACTTCATCTATGTCAATAAATATCCATGTGAAACTTCTTATATTATGATAAAATGGGATTTTATTATAATATTTGAAAAGCTTCTCAAGAATTAAGACTAATTCTTAAAAAGGGAACCTCGTCTAATAGGAATATTATTAAATCGTCAAAACCTCAAACCACAAGTTTTAGAGCCTTAACATCAAAACACTAGGAGTTTTAGAACTCTCAAACCAAAGTTATCAAGGAATGTTTGAGCTAACTTTTGCTGTCATGCCGGATCCCTTCGTTTATACTAGCCGGATCCCATATGAGAGGGATCCGCGGGATCCGTGCAACAGAAGACAGTATATGCTCAAGAATGATCACTGTGGATGTTCCACAATTATACTTACCTCAAAGACTCATGAACAAAAACCCAAGTACTGTTCATAGGAGCAATTTGATCATTCCTCTCAAGTTTAACAATCACTTGTGTAAGTACAATCTTCACTACATTGTTAATTTAATTCCTTTATTTCTAAGATTACAATTTCTTCATCTTTAAGAGTTGGGTTCAAATGGGTTTATCATAATTTGTCACCATATTATTTTCTAAGATAATCTAAATAAAAGAATTAACATTGTTAATACAAATTAAACACATTTCTTGAACTCAACAAAGATGATGAGAGAAAAATTGTGATTAAACCCTCTAGGTTACTATTCACAATTAACACCACATTGTGGTTGTATTGTTTAGGAACATCATGCCAAGCAACAAGCAACAAGATTACCAAGACACCGCTTACTACATACCCATGTACCATAGGAAAAATGGATTAAGTCCGGACGATAGGAAAGCCTTTGAGTTGCTTGAAAGGAGTCTTTTTCATGAAGGTAGAGTTGTTGATCCATCATTTCTTGCAAATACCGACATGAGGGAAATATTTGGAACTATTAGGTTTGATTGTTTATTGGATATAAATGAGCAAATTTGCCCGGTCTTTGTGCTTGAGTTCTACAAGACTATGGGTATAATTAGAAATGATGATGGGTCCATCTCAATTGAATTCACCATAAATAGATATGAGTACACTCTTTCACTTGAGGAGTTTGGAAGAATAATAGGGGTTCCATATGATGGTGTTTGCATGTATTCTAATGAGTGGTCGTTGGAGGAGATACATTCTATGGTTGATCATCACGACATTTATCATGCAACAATCCCGGAAGCAACCACGGTAAGGGACACCGTGTTTATGCCAAGAGCATCCCCATCAAGGGTTACAAGGAAGTCGAAAGTGATCTATAAGGATCCTTTCCAAATGGAGCTCTCGGAGATGTACCCGTTGTATAGAAAATGGGAAGATGTGATAAGGGAGAATGTGGTGTGTCTAGTAGGAAACAAGGATCACCCCAACGTATGTCTAAGCTTCATGATCTATTGTCTAGTGACCGAGACTCGCTTCAACATTGCCTACTACATGGTCAAGAGAATGGCAAGTGTAAGAAGCATGGACAAGATGGTGCTCCCGTATGCAATGCTCCTAACTCGTCTTGCTAAATTCATCTTTGCATTAGATCCTTCTCCACAAACCTATGACCATAGATTTTGCAACAAATTTATGGTACCATTGACCGAGGGAAGAACCACGAGGTTTATGGTAGATGGCAAGAGGCCTCACCTACCCACAGATTCCTCAGAAGAAAGGGAGAGACCAAGAGAAGGTGAAGGAAGTAGCAACCCACTCGGAAATACCGAACTCGACCCCTTGGAGTATATCAACCAATTACCGGATGTTCTTGGTGCATCACCCGAATGGCAACAAACCAAGGGAATCTTCAAGTGCTTTGCCAACTTCTTGAAGAAAAAGAGGTAGAGTGGAGGACGGGTGAAGACGAGATGGGAAGGAGAAGAGAGGTAAGGTCTTAGGACCCAAGTGTATGATGAACAATTTCAAACAATGGTTTGTAACACTTTAAACTATGCTTGTAGTATGTAGGTATCGCCATATCTTGGCACTAAACAACTCTAACTTAGGTATTTGAAAAATGAGATTTTACGACCCCTTGAGTGGTCGTCGTCACTCATTCTAGGAATTTTAGCTCTTCCTATTTTGCTATACATTATAGTAGTTGTGTTCTTGCATTTAGTCCCCATAGAAACAACTAGGAGAAGAATTTACTAAGAAGTGCAAAATTGCACATTTGCTGAAAGCCTTCTGATCTGCAGTAGGCGGATCCCTGCATTTGAACTAGCCGGATCCCTCCCATAAGGGAACCGTGGGATCCGTGGCATCTGATAAGCAATACAGATCTGCCTACATCAAAATAGTCTACTAGATCACCTCACACGAGTCAAACATAAGATACTAGAGCCAACTAAAGTCTTCCTCAAATAGTTGAAAACCTCACTCTCATCCATGGCTTATCTAGGATATATTTTCGAAATATTTTTTTTTCAACTAGTCAAAACACACCATAATTCCGCTCCAACACTCACACATTATCTATCACATCTGATAGCACTTAGTTTGGTCTATCCTTCAATTTTAGTAAATTGATCTTAATCATCTTTGACTCAAAATTAGGCTCAAAAATTAGTTTTTCATTTCTTTTTATTTTTAAGGATTTTAGTAAATTCCTCTTAGGACATCATCTGAATTCTAGGACTTGTTATCATCATTTCTCAATATCAAATTAAATGGTATCCTTGTCAAACATATAGTTAGACTACCGAAAGTCAACTTTCTTCCCCAAAACCATCATTAAGCACCATCACTTGTTATGGTTGAGGATTTGAGATATCCAACAGCTAAAGACTTCAAAATTAAGTCAAAACCTCGAAATCCATTGATAATAAACCTTACAAAAGCATAATCATTTCACCTAAAACCTGTCTGATAGCCGGATCCCTGGTCTTTAACCAGGAGGATCCCTGCTGAGAGGGATCCGCGGGATCCGTAGCTGCAAAAAGCCTCAATCAGCTTCCATATTCAAATTTAAGCCACCTTTTGGTTCTCTAACCACTTTTAGCATTCATTAATTACCCTCCTAGAGCTGATCAAAACCTTAAGAGCATGCTTAGTCCTCTAAGTGGACAAGAATTTAATTTCCTAATTCAAATTATCCTTTATAAACCAAACAACCTTAGGTTTAAGGCACCGTCCTCACTTACCTTTCAAAAATCAGCAATTAGAAGCTCACATTAGCATCATCATCACCATGACTAAGGCTCTTAGCAACAACTCCTCAACCTTAGGATCATCCAAAAGACAGGGTCAAATGATCCATGAAATCTCTTCCACCGAAACATCTCCCATTAGAGATAATGATACTAGAACCCTATCTCATCAAACTCATCCAACAAAGGCTAAGAGAACCACAAGGATTAGCATCAAACCTTTCGGACTAGAAAAAGGATCATCTAGTTCAAAACCAAACTTGACTAGTTCTACCAAGCCATCACAACCCTCATTCATTAAGCATGGACTACACTCCTTGAATGAGCCTCTCCCTCACCCAAACATCTACTCATTGGATCATTCACCACCAAGAACCTCCCATTCACCAACCTTTTCATTGAATAGGCAACCACCAACAACACCAACTAGCCCATCATGGGATACAAGGAACAACCTTGATCATATGGAAGAAGTTCCATTACCACCCTCATTTTTAGAACCTCTTCCTACTTCTCAAAATGAAGACCCACAATCACACATAGAGCCTCCTCAAAATATCCATTTCCCTCCGGGTCCAAACTAAGACAATAATTGTCCAAATTGTCTAAACACTCAAGGACTTGTTCAAGAAGCACGAAATGAGATACATTTCATGTTTAATCATCTTCTTGCAAAGTTGGATCAAATCAACAAGTCCACTCATCCCTAGACTCAAGCACATTGTAGCGTTTTAAGTCTAGTAACTAGTTAGTATTTAGTGGTACTTGTATGTCCTAGTTCATTCTCTTAGTTTTAGAGATTTTTTTGGTTATCTCTTGTTTTATTGAATGAACATTTATATGCTATGATTATTTTGTGCGTTGTGCTTTTTATTGCACACATATATTATCTCCTCATTAGCATTGTTTGACACATCTTTACTGCTGAAGAAACTGTCACCAGATAGCCGGATCCCTCCAAAATGCCTAGCCGGATCCCTCCAAAAAAAGGGAACCGTGGGATCCGTGGATCAGAAGCACAAACTTCTACTAACTTGAGTTTATTTGCAGGAAATTATGCACTATACTCTTGTTTTCTAACCTTTACTTTGTAGATTTTCAAAATACATATGAAGATTTTGACACCATAAAGCTAGGGGGAGCTTTGTGTCAAACGAAATTGCAAAAACATTTGCAACTTAATCCGATTTTGGATTATACTTCATGATACCCCATTGCATCTTTGCAATCTTCAAGGGGGAGCACGTTTTCGTCACTTATATGAACCATTTGCAAACACATTAGTTTATTTACGTTATGTACTTGACGCCCTCTCAAAGGGATGGACTCGTCAAGAGGGAGTTAAGACGAGTACCATTCCCGTCACTTGCTCTCTTTACATTTTTACATATTTTTTTCTTATAAAAATTGTGTTAGTTTCTTTTAAACACTTTTTGTTTCGACAAAAAGGGGGAGAAGAAAGTAAAAACTACTAATTCAGACTTACTACGAATTTTAGTTTTCCTTAAAATAATTTTATGTTTTGTCATCAACAAAAAGGGGGAGATTGTTAATACAAATAAGCCATAAAAATGTTTATTTATATTTTACGATCTTCTAATATTTTGTCGATAACAAACGTAAAATCATTTTAATGAAACAAATAGAATACATAAATAGTTTGAGTTAATAGTTTCCTAACACACTTACGTTTTCACATAAAACACTAAAACAAGTATAAGTGATTTTATGATTTAGATACATACGTACAACAACTAGTGTTTACATATTGGGTTAGCATATACTTAAACTAAGTATACTAAAATGGGTAAAAGCAAGTATATACTAAAATGGGTAAAAACAAGTATATACTAAATGGGTAAAAACTAGCAAATGGTATTGACCCATAACCCATGGTTTTATATATACCACTTAACCAAGTTCATTGTATCCTTAAGATACATTGTATCTAGAAAGAAAACCATGGATCAACCCATGACCCATGACCCATAACCAAAAATACCCATGGGCAAAGAGGAGCGTTCCACGGATCCCTGGCTTTGTGCTAGCCGGATCCCTTGTGGTAGGGATCCGTGGGATCCGGGGAACAGTAGAGAATTTCCTCTATAAATAGAGAGCCATTTCTTCCTTTCTACTCACCACTTTACACACATACTTCCCCAAGTATTATAACCCTCTAACCTCATATCCAAGTGATCTATGTAGTTTGTCTTTTGTTTTATTGTGATCTTTTAGGTTCCTCTTAAAGGCGAGATCACCACTTCATGAAGACGAGCAAGCTCAAGTCCATGAGTTGCCATGCTTTGTCATCATCAAGAAAACTAAGGTTCTCTTGTTGATAGTTCTTTCTTTCTCCATAGATGTTGGGTTGAAGGCATTAGTGAAGGATGCCGAAAGTGTCAAGATGAAAGCATTAGTGAAAGGTGCTTTTCATCCGTGTCAAAGCATTAGTGAAGAATGCTAAAGGTGTCAAGACGAAGGCATTAGTGAAGGGTGCCAAGCGTTGTGTCAAAGGCATTAGTGAAGGATGCCGAAGAATCAAATCAAGTAGCATTTGGGAAGAATGCCTAGGTCATATAATCGATGAGGTACATCGTTATACATATAAGTATTTGTTTATTTCCAAGGATGGTGATATCCTTGATGGTATTGTAACAAGGAGTGGATCTCCTTGATATTAGGTGTTGTGTTGTGAAGGGTAGTAGTTCCTCCATAGTAATGGAACTAGGTGCTTAGCCTAGTACCTAATAAAGGGTAGGCGACGTTGTGATAGGATTAGTTCTCCTTGGTGTGAAAGAACTTGGTGGTTAGCCTAGCACCGTATAAAGGGTAGGCGACGTTGTGTTAGGTGTGGTTCACCTTGGTGTGAAGGAACTCGGTATTTAGTTTTGTACCGGAAAAAGGTTAACCGACGTTGTGAAGGCTTCTCCGCCATAAGGAGTTGGTGTAGTGCTTACGAACTCTTGAGTAGGTGACTCGGGGAGTGGAGTAGGGCAAGGAAGGTGTCCTTGTAGCCGAACCACTATAAATACTTGTGTCGTGGTGATGTACTTCTTACTCTTTATCTTTCATTACACATTTATATATCTATCTATCAACGTCCAACATAAACAACCAAATAGATTGACATAAGTCGATCTAAATAGTTAAAAAGAAGTTTTAAATTGGTAAAACTATTCAACCCCTCCTTCTAGTTTTCCACATATATATATATATATATATATATATATATATATTTATATATATATACTAGGCGAGTACCCGTGCCTAGCGGCATCGGTTTCTAGCGGCAGCAATGTCTAGTTTTCGACAATAGTTTTAAGATGCGATTAATTTTACTTCGACAAACGGCATTTGTAGGGTTACATAATCTTGCTCGGAAAATGTTTTTACGTGATCACGTGGTAGCGTTTAGTTATTGACAAAATCCGGTTGCGTTGATATTTGTGTGTGTTTTTTATTGTATCCTCAAGTGAGGTTTAAGACATTGTATATTATGCGCATAACGCTAGCGGCTAATAAATTATGTTATAATCAATTTAGCAGGTGTCAAATTTTTCTTTGGGCACACTTTTGTGTTAATTTAGGAAAAAAGGTTAGGTGATTAGGATATTTTGTCTTCGATACATTTTTCAAGGCTTCTTTTATAGTGATACAAAAAAAAAAATATGGATAAGCTTAAAAATGAATATGTTCGACTTTAAAAAAAATTATTAATAATATGTAAATTAAGAGTCATTTTTTTCCTATATGTAAAAAAAATATATTTATAAAAAGTTACATGTCATAATAACAATCATACAATTTTAAGTTCGGGCCATTCAATTAATTTTCAAGTTTAAAATGTATTTAATATATATATACATTTTTTACTTTTATATAAAAGAGGTTAAATATGTTGATATAAAAGCTACTCAAGTATGTGTACTCTAAATTTTGAAAATAACATATTGAGAATCTAGCAAAGTGTGTGTATCGTTAATTGTGCAAAATGTGTGAGAGGGTGCAAAGCTTTATAATGTAACTTTGGTGTTTGTGCAAGACGTGTAAAAAAATTGCAAATATTTGAAACTTTTCATTTTGAGGATTCAAACATTTAAGAAAGATAATTTACACACCATAATATCACAAAATTATTGCACAAGTTACAACATTATATATGCATGATTATAATATGAGAATCATTTTTTTTTAGTATCAAGCCCCTTAAAAAATCTATAGCATCATATACTACCTAAAATTAAAAATTTTAAAAATAATAAAAAAAAACTTCGTATTTTCAAACTTTAAAATAATAAAAAAAAATTCAGATTTTCATACTTCTCAAAATTTGAAAATTTTAAATTTTTCAAAAAGTTGCAATGGTTTTTATACGTGTTGATATTATGAACAAAATAAATTTCTTTTCTAAACGACACTCAATTTTTAAGGATTCTCGTTTATCATTGTAAAAATACAAAATATGAAAATAAGGTTTCATATTTTTCAAACTTACATTACTTGTAAATTATGCAATTCCTAATGAAATTCAAACATTAAAGTAATGAAAAATGATTGGGACTATAATGCAATGACTATAATGAGTAAAGAGTCACTACACAATAAATTCGTAAAAATGAATTTCTTTCCCTTTTTTTTTAGCATTACCAGCGTTTTTTTTCTTCTCGTTATTGAGTTTGAACCAAAAACAACTTTAATTATGCATCATATTTAATTATGCATCATATCATAAAAATAACGTGCATTTTGGGTCCGTTCAATGTCTTTTGCTTTTGCTTTCTTTGTCTTTTGCTTTTGCTTTTTCTTTTTCTTTTTCTTTTTCTTTTGGGTCCGTTCATAAAGGTAAGTACAATTTATACATTATAATATTATATATAAAAACTTTCGTGTGTCTTTATGAATATTTTCAAATTTCTGAGAGTTAAAAATCTTTCTTATGTTCCAATTGTGCCAAGTCTTCACATCTTTCAAAAAAAACTTTATTTTGTTTGGCTCGATAACTTTCGAATCTCATTGAAATTTTTGGAAGTTTCAAAAAACTTCAAATTTCCAAAAAGTAGTTTCAGAAAACGTACGTAATGTTTATACAGAATAATAAATTACCAACAAAAAACTTGAAAATTTCACATATTACTCAAGATACTAAACAGCTGCAAACTTTAGCCTATGATTGGTTCATTCTTAAAAATAAAATTCGTTATTTTATTCCTACCATTTCATGGGGCTTAATAACAAATCTACATCAGCTATATTTCAAATTTTACATATAATCAAAAATTACAGAAACGTTATTCCGATATTGACATGAAACTCTGTAAAAACTTTCAAGCAAATCATACAATAAACTTTACAAGCAAATCATATAACAAAATTGACACAAACTTTATATAAAAGTTTAAACTTACAAACAAATTTACATAACAAAATACAAGATTATCTTTACAAAAACTTATAAACACAAATACGAAAAGTTCAAAAAGAAACCATAGCTTTTCCGAAGACAACAGGAGTTTCCAATGGCAGCAGTGGCGCAAGCACAGATTTCGACGACGTCGACGACTAAAAAATCTGTAAAAGTTGTTAAAAAAAACAATAATTTTAAGGATAAAGCATACCATATTTGGCGGCGGCAACTCTTACCGGCAAGATCTAAAAAAACCAAAAATGTTTTAACAACTCAAATTGATAATAGAAATAGATCTTAAAAAAAACTTATAAAACGTAAGGAATACATATGGTTATAAAAATAAAATAAAAAATAAATAAAAAAAAAAAAAAAAAAAAAAAAAAAAAACCTTGTAACACTCGAAGAAATGTAGAAAACATAGATCTATAAAAGAACTAAAAAACTTACCCCATAACTTGTAATGCTTCTTGATATTTAAAGGCTATAAGAGTCATTCGTCTTGTAAAAAAGACATCCACACCGAGACACCTTAACCTTTATTAACCAATACATCAAGAACAGATTATATGAATGACACTAATCTCATATACATCAAGAACTAACAAATTTACCAACAAAATAAACTTACTACAAAATTTAAACTAACTATTTACATAATAAATATTAACAACAATAAAAAAATAAAACATACTATTCCGGCGAGAGAAACGATTTCTGTAGCAACACAAAAATTTTCCGGCGACCAATATTTATGTGGAGATCTGACTCGCGTGGTCAAAACAGCATTTCTGTGAAAGCCGTTTGACTGAATTCATGACGCATGCTTTATTGGTGACGACATTTTCCGGGGCGACAGTGGCAGCTTTTTATGGCTAGAGAGAGGCGGCGGCGACACTAACAAAAACGATATCCAAAACATTAGATCTACAATAAACACATATAGATCTACAATAGATCTAAAAATAAATATAGATCTAAAAAAATATATAGAGATTAATAGAAAAAAAATTTTAACAAATCATAGATCTATCAAAATACCTTAAAACTTGACGGTGGAAGATTTTGGTGGTGCGGCTCGTGGCGTCTGTTGGTGGTGCCGTCAATGGTTGGATGGTGGCAGCTTCATGTGGAGGCGGCGTCGTGTGGTGGCAGCGTAAGGTGGTGGTGGTGTGATTTGTGATGTTTTGTGCAGAGAGTTTTTTTAGAGTGAGAAGATGAGGTTTGTATCATTTTTTATAAAGTGAGATGTGTGTTTTTTAGTTTGGGATATTGAGTGTTTTATGTGTGTGTTTTGTTTTATGTGGGGTGTTTGTTGGGTATTGGTTTGTATGGTAGGTTTATATGGTTTTGTTGGTTTGGTAATTTTTTAGGATTGTATGTTGGTTTGGTGTGTGTAAATTTAGGCTTTGATGTAGGTATGGGTGGCTGAATCTTAAAGATGGAGGGTTGGGTTTTGGTTTGGGATATACATGCTTTATAAGTAGTATAGATATATTGTCAATTTCAATATTAATTTCATATCGTTATTCGTTTCGAGTCCACAAGCACGAGTCATGACTTGTCGACTTTTAATCAATCAATAGTCCAAAATATACTAAAGTCCATGTTACGGAGTTGTCGGGGTCAACAATGACTAATAAGTCAAAGTAACACCGACGTTGCTCAAAGTTGACAATTCATATTATAATTCCAAGTAAATAATGACAATAGCGCAACTTAATCTCAAATCAACCCAAATCAATCTCGCCAACCAATCAATCTACCAAGTATACCCGAAACCAATGTTATGACCCTAATGGTCATGACACGGTCACGGTTAAGACCACGTGAACCAAACAAGCTCTAGAAGCATTTCGGCTCCACGCGTCTCATCCAAACACCAACAAAAACAACAACTAACAAGATAGCACAACAATCCAACCCGGACCCATGGTCCATATGGGTCTCATACAACACCACACCACGACCATCGTGGGTCTTGGTGGTTCGTACGCCCCAAACTACACAACCAAAAAATCCCAAATGGCTTCTACTACAACCAAACACAATCAATCAACCTCCAATCATCATCCAAACATCAAACCCATCAACTAATCTAAACCCATTTCATGAAACTAAACCTAAAATGAAAAAAATACAACAATATGATACACCACATGATACCAAATCACTAGCTACATGTTTTATTAAGTGTAAATTAGTTTTAATCCCATGTTTCACCCAAAACCCATTATGGTCGAACCATAAACGAGCCATAAAAGACCCATTTGTGGCTTTTCATGACGCAAACAAGCTTGACCCACGTTCCATTTACCTTTTCCCAACTAGATCTACAAGATTTAATGAAAACCCTAGAATCACGAATAGTTTTTGTAAGATTTGAAGGTGTTATTGAAGGCTTCTATAGGCGTGCCATATATGGATAGAAAGAGGAAAGAGAGATCTACAAAATGGTGGTGGAGGTGAGTGGTCACTCGCCAAAAAATGGCAGGAGTTGGCCGGGCAAGGTGGCGGCGATGGTGGTTTATATTTATGGTTAGGGTTTGTTTTTAGAGAGAGAAATATTAGAGAGAGAAAGTGGTGTGTAGGTGTTTTTAGAGAGAGGAAGTAAAGAGTATAATGGGATGAGGAGTGAGTATATATACTAGGAGATAAGGACCTAAAAATAAATGAAATTGTGGGGAGGGGGCGTCGGCTAGGTAGAAATGGGAGGGCCGAAGCCGTAATTTTTCATAAACTATCCTGTTTACCCAATCCCGAGCTCATATATTGTCCTACGTCCTCCTTCGACTTTCTATTATGTTTATTTATGTTTTTCCATGAGTTTTGACTATTTATTTGTCAAGTTTCGAGTTACGGTTTAAAAGTTACGTTATTTCTTGTTTTAGGCTTTTATTGTGCCGAATCGAATAGTGCGTATCAAAAAGAGTTAAAACTTACACGATAACTCATACGATAATAAAATAAATCATAAAAGCCAATAAACGATATCAAATCAAGTCATGGTAGATAAAAATAGTTATAAAGGCAAAAGCTCGGTTTAGTTTAACGTAATGCGGTTACCTAAAATAGACTCCCTAATTGCCAGTTGTCACAGCCTCCCAGCCTCAGAAGAAACCCGTCCCGGGTTTCACTCCGAGTTGCTTGGTGTCATGAAGAGTTTAAGGTACTTCCTACGGAATACATCCTCACGTTCCCAAGTGAACTCCGGTCCATGTCGGGAGTTCCAACAAACTTTGATAATTGGAATACGGCTATGCTTCAACCGTTTAATCTCACGATCCATGATCTCTATCGGTTCCTCAAAGAAATTCAACTTCTCATCAATACGGATATCTCTCAACGGTAAAACTATGTTTTCCTCCGAAAGACACTTCTTAAGATTACTAACATGAAAGACATTGTGTACACTGCTCAATTCCGAAGGTAGCTCAAGACGGTAAGCTACTGGTCTGATTCTTTCCAGGATTGGAAAGGGACCAATGTATCAGGGATTGAGTTTTCCACACTTTCCAAAACGAATCACTCCTTTCCAAGGAGAAGCCTTTAACATAACACGATCTCCAACCTGAAACTCTAAGGGTTTATTTCTCCTATCGGCATAACTCTTTTGTCTATCACGAGTAGTTTGCAAATGGTTACGAATCTGAACTATCTTCTCAGTGGTTTTTAGAACGAGTTCGGGACCGGTAAGCTGACTCTCGCCAACTTCCGCCCAACAAACATGAGAACAACATTTTCGGCCATACAATGCCTCAAATAGAGCGGCGATGCTAGAATGATAACTATTGTTGTAGGAGAATTCGGCCAAAGGGAGATGTCTCTCCCAGCCTTTGCTAAAATCGATGACACAGGCTCTAAGCATATCCTCTAAGGTCTGAATGGTTCTTTCGCTTTGACCGTCGGTTTGAGGATGATAAGCAGTGCTCATATCCATGTTTAGGTTCCTAACGCTGACTGTAAGGATCTCCAAAAGTGGGATGTAAAACGGCTATCTCGATCGGAAATGATAGATACCGGTACTCCATGACGCGATACTATCTCCTTAATGTACAGCCGAGCGAGCTTGTCGAGCCGAGCGAGCTTGTCGAGACGATCGACCTCGCTAATGGCCAAGAAGTGAGCAGACTTCGTCAAACGATCAACGATTACCCAGATAGTGTCATTGCTGCTAGCGGTTCTCGGTAATTTAGAGATGAAGTCCATGGTGATTCGCTCCCATTTCCATTCTGGAAGTTCGGGTTGAACTAAGAGTCCTGATGGTTTCTGGTGTTCGGCCTTTACCTTAGAACATGCCAAGCACCAACTGACATACTGAGCTATGTTGGCTTTCATGTTAGGCCACCAATAGAGTTTCTTTAAGTCCTGATACATCTTATCGGCTCCAGGATGAATAGAGTATTTTGACTTATGCGACTCGTGCATAATCAACTCACAGATTCCACAATGAAATGGTATCCAGCTTCTGTCTTTGAAGCATAAAGTTCCATCAGAACGCTTCAAGAAGCCGTTTTCACTTTCAACCATTCCATGCAGATTCTCATAAGGACGGTTCTCTTCCGTCAATGCCGTAGCTTGAGCGGCTAAGATTTGAGATGGTAGAGGCGAACTAATAGTCATTCCCAGGGATCGAACGAGTAAAGGTGGAATGTTCTCCTTACGGCTGAGGGCATCTCACAGTCAACTCCTTCTGGTAACAAATCTCACAGTCATAATCACTGAGCAACTCTAACCAACGACGCTGTCTCATATTCAACTCCTTCTAATCTAAGTTGTGCTTCAAGCTCTTATGGTCGGTAAACACTACACACTTGGTTCCATACAGATAATGTCTCCAGAATCTAAGGGCAAACACTACAGCACCTAACTCCAGATCATGGGTGGTGTAGTTTTTCTCATGCTTCTTAAGTTGTCGGGATGCATAAGCTATCACCTTCTCCCGTTGCATCAAAACAACACCTAAGCCTTTATGCGAAGCGTCGCAGTACACAACAAAATCTTCGCTTCCTTCAGGTAAAGCTAGGATGGGCGCACTACAAAACTTCTCCTTCAGAAGTTGGAATGCTTCTTCTTTCTTTTCTCCCCATTCATACTTAATGTCCTTCTGTGTCAGTTTGGTCAGCGACTTAGCTATCTTGGAGAATCCCTCAATGAACCTTTTGTAATAGCCTGCCAGACCTAGAAACTGGCGGACTTCTGATGGGTTTCTAGGGTCTGCCCATTCCTTAATGGCCTCAATCTTGGCTGGGTCGATGTGAACTCCTTGTCTATCTATCATGTGACCTAAGAATTGCACGGTCGGAATCCCAAAATTCACACTTAGAGAATTTGGCATATAGCTTCTCTTCTCTCAACAACTCTAAAATGAGCCTCAAATGCTCTTCGTACTCCTCTCTACCCTTGAAGTATATCAAGATGTCGTCTATGAATACTACCACAAACTTATCCAGATATGGTTTACACACTCGGTTCATGAGATCCATGAAAAACGCTGGCGCGTTGGTCAAACCAAACGACATCACTTGGAATTCATAGTGCCCATAACGAGTCCTAAACGCCGTCTTAGGGATAACCTCCTCTCAAACTCTAAGCTGATGATAACCAGACCATAAGTCGATCTTGGAAAAGTTACTAGCTCCTTGTAGTTGGTCAAATAGGACATCTATTCTAGGTAGCGGGTATCGATTCTTCACCATCAACTTACTCAACTCCCTATAATCTATACACATCTGAAACGATCCATCCTTCTTTTTCACAAACAACACCGATGCTCCCCACGGTGGCGAACTTAGTCGAATGAATCCCTTCTCTGACAACTCTGCCAACTTTTTAGACAGTTCCTCCAATTCTCTTGGAGCAAGTCGATAGGGTGCCCGGGCTACGGGTGTAGCACCAGGTATTAACTCGATTTGGAATTCCACTTGTCGAACAGGTGGAATCCCTGGCAGATCGTCGGGAAACACATCTGGAAACTCTCTAACGACGGGTACATCCTTAAGGTGTCTTTCACTCTTCTCCTCACTTTTCTTTTTAGAAATTCGAGCCAAGAAAAGACAACCTCCTCTATCGATGTACTTCTGGGCCTTAATACAAGAGATGATGCTCAACCGGGAGGGACTTCCATGGTCTATTCGATCTCTTTGTATGCTCATAAATTTTCCGCCATACGGAACACGCACGATCTTCTCATCGCAGATGATGTGTGCACCGTTCTTCGACAACCAATCCATTCCGATGATGACGTCAAAACTTCCCAAGGTAACTGGCAATAGGTCTATGCTAAAAGGGTGGTCTAGGAAACTTAAGGTACAACCTCGGACTACGGTGTCTATCTTCTCCCTATTTCCATTAGCTAATTCCACATCGTAACTGAACCCTAGAGGTGTTTGGGAAATTCCTTGTAATGGAATAAAGTTGGTGGATACGAAACTCATATCGGCACCAGTATCAAACAGTATAAGAGCATAGCGATTATTGAGAAGGAACGTACCCGTAACTACGTTAGGGTCCTTACCAGCTTCCTTCCCAATAGCATACGCACGCGCTGTTCCCACGTCTCTCTGCTGATTCCTAGCACCTTGATTCCCTTGATTCCCTACGGCCTCTTGCTTCACAGGGTTTAAGCGATTACTTCCCACACCTCGGTTAACAAATCCTCCTCCATTACCGGGGTTTCCCTTCATTCACGGCTCTCGGCACTCATTCTTGTAGTGCCCTTTCTTTCCACATCCAAAACATGTGACAGTGGCCTTCCAGTCTACTCCTCGTGCAGTTTGAGCCGCAACAAGTGGACGGGACCTACAGTCTTTGGCCAAGTGTCTTACCTTAGAGCAATTCCTACACACTATTGAGCATGGTCCATGGTGGTGTCGATTGCAACGACCACACAGGGGCTTGCTACCTTCATAACCCTTCTTCTCTCCATTTCCTATGGCGAACACCCTGGCTGTCTCTTGTCGTTTGTTGCCATTCCCTTTAACAACCTCATTCCTCTTCCTCTTATCACTCTTATCACTCTTACCCTTGTCTCCTCCTTCTAACACATAAGAGTCTATCAAACATTGAGCCACAGTAATTGCCTCATGCAAGTTAGCTGGCTTCGCAACGATGACATCATTCCTAGTAGCTAAAGGCAATCCATCAGTATACCTCTCAATCTTAAGGGCTTCAGTGCGAACCATTTCGGTACCCTTAACCTTTTGGTTCCAGAACTCAATCTCTAGCTTCTTAACTTCATTCCTAGGACAGTAAGTCTTGATCAGGAGAGCCTTAAACTGGGTCCAAGTCATGCAATAAGCTACATCACTTCCTACGGATCTGTTATAGTTGTTCCACCAGGTCAACGCTGCGTCCTTCAAGGTAAATGTTGCATACTTAACCTTACAATCCTCTTCACAGTTGCTAACGGTAAACACAGACTCAGTTTTCTCCATCTACCTTGTTAGGTAAACCACTTGATAAGATCGTTGTAAGCTCTTAGACGAGGTCTAATATTATATCTAGGAACACATAATAACGAAAGCGGAATATTCAATAAGAATTAACGTTATAATGAACAAGGTTTTTCATTATCATAAACTAACTAAACAATAATAAAGATCAAAGACTTGATCTTTAACACTAAATAACTAAATCACTAAACCCTAGGCGTTTTCCCAATCCCTACGCCTAGGTTTCCACACACACACACCTTTAGACGTCTACATCTTGTACGTACGTGCTAAAACTAATGACCCTATGTCTCTTTATATACTAGAGACATCTAGGGTTTACAAGAGGAATCATAATATAATTAGGAAACAATACAATTAGGAAACTAAATATTCTTTTAAGCATATCTTCTAGAATCTTCCAAATCCTCCATCTTTTTGTAGTTTCCTTCTTGTCACTTTTAGTCCTTTATGTTTCATTCTTCTTGTTTTGTATCATTAAATCTATAATAGACCCAACAATCTTCCCCTATTTGATGATGACAAAACAAACACGATTCTTGTACGAACTTCCCTAGACGAAGTAGAGAAATTGAGATAATTAAATCTCACCATGAATGAAACAATCTTCCCCTTGACTTAAACATGTCACTCAAACATCTCTTCCCCTTTTTGTTATCAACAAATAGAGAACGTATGCAAATAATGATCTTGACCACTACGAACCAATATCATAGTTCCAATCTAAGACTTCCAATGCTTCAAATCACCCACCATTACGCATCATAAGAAAAATGGATCCAAAACAGTAGAAAACTTCAACTAGCAGTAGTAATAATGATCAACAATAGTAAAAATCAAACACTTCCCCTTGAGTGATGCATGTAGATGGTTAAACTTTTAACAATAAGCTTCCCCTAAAAACCATATGTTAACCATCTTCTTGATTCTTCAAAATCTGTAGGCTTTATGTAATGATCACTTGTGAAGAAAACCGAGTATAACGAACTTGATGAAGAAGTAAAATTTCCCAAACTTGTGTCTTAAATCTGTACTATCCACGGAACTCCTTACTTATACGAACCAAAAAATATAAGTAGACCGCAATCCCTTGAAAAGAATCCTCAACTAGTATGAGACACTGAGCACTACAATGTAACTCCTTCAAGTGATAGCCAATGTGTGCATAGAGCATCATAAGAAAAATCACACATTGCTAGATTCATCAAGCTAGATGATAAGAACACAAATCAAGCAATTCCACTTCACCTTCAAATAAGTGATAAATAATCTTCTTCGTAATCAATTCTTCAATAAATCTTCATAACGAGCCTTTTTAAATCTTTTTAAGAATAAAAACTTCTTCATGTGTGTGTGAACAATAACCTCTGTGTGTGTCATCCAAAAATCATGCTCGACTTCCCCTTAAATCAAAAATCTTTTCGTAATAAACCATGAGCAGTACGTTAGGAAGGAGCAGTACTTTCATAAAAATCTGCAGTACTTTCATATAAACTGCAGTACCTTGAAGAAAACGCAGTACTTTGAATTAACAGTACTTTCTTTGAAGCGCAAGCAGTACTTTAAAATCAATGAGCAGTACTTTTAAAAAATCACCAGTACTTTCGAAAAATTTCAATCAGCAGTACTTTAACAAAAATTCTCGAGCATCATCAGTACCTTTAAAAATCTCCTAGCAGTACTTACATAAACATCGAACAGCAACAGCAGTACTTTATAGACAGTACTTTCATTGATGCACAGTACGTTGAATTTACCAGAGCAGTACCTTGAAAAATATAATCTCAACATGCTCAATCTTGCGTACAACCCAAAAACAATTATAATCTCCAATCAACGTTGATAGTATCCCGTGATCATCACTTTAAAGTCAACGTTCAAACTAACTTTCTCGTCTGAGCACATCACGTGAATGTAAATAATCGTGCCACCATTCCATCCAATCATAAATCACATACACCATAACAATCATGTATTGCGTTATACCATATCAAAACCAAAAAATCTTGGCCTGCGAAGTAGAGGATTAAAACTCAGTCCCAAAGCCAATTAAAAAATACTAGTAGCAGTAACATGTAAGTCCCATAGCCACGTGATACATCATTCTTACACTCCAAATCAATTCTTTCAAACCTTCGATTGAATATAATTCCTTGTGGGACCGATATTAATTCGTTCAATCATTCATACACCTCACTTAACGTTGGATAAACAATTGCGTAGACCAGTTGCAATAAATTCGTATAATATGATTAATATAAAATAGGAAGTATCACCAATCGGATAGTACGGCCCTTAACCAGAATTCGATTATCATCAAACTGCTTCACTTCGATTTTTTTTAAATCTGTATTCTTCGACAACGTTTACTGCTTCAATAAAACCTTGAATAAACCCTATATCGAGAGCTCCCCGCTCTGATACCAATTGATAAGATCGTTTATAAGCTCAGCTAGGGATCAATAACAAAGACTAATAACATGCACAGCGGAATAAACTAATCAATTCTTTGTTATTTAACAAGGTTTTCATTCACTAACACTAATACTCTAATATAGACGTTTATAGAAACACGTCTACTAACTAAACTAATAACCTAGGCGTTTACAATGAACCATACGCCTAGGAACTAATCACTAATATACTAAATACTAACCTAGGCGTTTACATGAACATACGCCTAGGAACTAACAAACTAACTAAAACCCTAGACGTTCTTCCCTAACGTCTAGGCTAAACACACACCTTTTAGTCGACTACATTATTGGAAGACTTTATTAAAAACCTACACCTATGTCCTCTTTATATACTAGAGGATAAGGACTAAATAATAAAACTTCCATTGCAAGCAAGTCCTTCCATACTAAACAATAATAAAGATCAAAGACTTGATCTTTAACACTAAATAACTAAATCACTAAACCCTAGGCGTTTTCCCAATCCCTACGCCTAGGTTTCCACACACACACACCTTTAGACGTCTACATCTTGTACGTACGTGCTAAAACTAATGACCCTATGTCTCTTTATATACTAGAGACATCTAGGGTTTACAAGAGGAATCATAATATAATTAGGAAACAATACAATTAGGAAACTAAATATTCTTTTAAGCATATCTTCTAGAATCTTCCAAATCCTCCCTCTTTTTGTAGTTTCCTTCTTGTCACTTTTAGTCCTTTATGTTTCATTCTTCTTGTTTTGTATCATTAAATCTATAATAGACCCAACACCACTCCCTCGGTTCCTCCGAACTCGATGGGACCACAGAATCAGAACTCTTTGTAGTTACAACCTCGAGCTCGATTAAGCAGTGGGGTTCCACGAGAGGTATTAGAGAGATTAGACTCGACTAGCAGTTCAGCTACACGCTGCGTCACAAGCTGGTCGATGTGGGCTGGGTTCAAAGGTGGAGGGTTTTGTGGAACATGTTCCCAACAGCGGGGTTATCAGTATTCTGGTTCTCAACAGGTGGAGTTGTCGGGGTCGGACGACGACCTCGACAGACAGGGTTAACCACAACAGCAGGGGCTGCTCAGTTGTTCCTAGGCAGGTTTCGTCTTGGTGCCATCAATCTGAAGGTTAGAATAACAGTTTCATAAGTTCACAATTCACGCTCTAAAAGACTGGGTTGGGTTCCAAGGATCACCGAATAATGTACGAATACATAATCAAGGACAACAAGGATAACGCTATATCATAATGAAACAACTAGAGACCGAATCATAACTAAAGGATGCACATTCTAATAACCTTAACTCATAGGTTCCAAAGTGGAATACATGAAAGGATACGGAGAAATCGAGAACGATCCTATTTTCTTTTTTGGGTAAAAGGGATTTTTCACCCTCGCAAAATACATTACACCAAAAACATTGAAGTACAAAGGATGAGGGTGACTTCCCTCATCTCAGTTTCTTAGGACACTTACAGACTCTCATATAAGAATGACACGCCATTCTTATAACTTACATAATACAACTTACCACCTACAATAACTATACCAGTGAATAAATATAGGAATTAAAACACGATTCACAAAGGTAGAACCAAGAACATAGCCATCGTAGAACTCCAAATAAACTTCCATGTTATCCAGAAAAGCAACCTAAACATAGGACACGACTGAAATCCACCGAGAAGTGAAAACGATCATCACACACCCATGGATCCTCAAATTAGAATTTAGTGCACAAATTTCATACAACATTTGGTGATAGACTCTAAAACCACGGATAGAGAAGCAAGCATAAGCTCGCTCCATATGTGTATGTTTAGATGCAACACCAAACACCAATAAGAATTACCATAGTAGTGAACCGTATGATCATCCATGCCATAGCAACATGAAAAATGAAGATGATATGACCCCCACAATATGATAAGAAACCTGTAAAAAATGAGGTCATAATCAGCAGAATAATAAGGTACATGCATGCATGCACCCTAACTTCCAACACCGCGGCGCGAAACGGAACTACAGATCATAGATGTATAACACCTATATTCAGATCGAACCACCAAAAACATAGGGTTTAAGACCCTAACTTCCGAGTCATCAACCCAGGAGAACCAAAGGATACTAGTAATGTGCAATCGTAGATCGATGAACATAGGGTGCACCACCCTAACTTCCAGCAATACCGAGACATAAAAAACCAAACAATAAATCGAAAAGTACATGGAATGCTCGTCTTCAAACAAAGAAACTGCCCCAGCAGATCATCTATAATACTAGCGAATGCGCGATCATTAGAATCCAATATATAAGCAAATAATAATTGCATAATGACCGACACAAGAACTTCCAATCAACTGTAACACATATGCGAAAGAACTTCCAATAGAAGCAAATAATAACAGCAATTCCACCATAGGGTTATGAAAAACCCTAAATTCCAAACGCAACCTCATAAGCTGAATTAAGATGACAGATGATCATCTAACTCACCCCATGCTTGCGTACCAACAACAACAGGTGGCTACATACAAGTAACCACAAGGCAAAGTCACTGCTCCATAACCGAATATGAATGTAAACCAAACACAACGAATCTTCCATATACGAACTCTAGGGTTAGCAAATTCCTAACATCCCTTGCAACCAGCCACAACACCCAAATCTCTCTTAAACCCACATTCTATACAACATCAATCCATAAGGAACATACAGGTAACACTATCCCAAGATAACTTGCAATTCGAACGTATGTGCGCGAATATGTATCATAATCCACTGTCCCATGAAGAGATATTCGATTATGAATTTAATCATTAAAAGGCAGTAAATAATAAATCAAACACCCACCGTCCCACGATCCATGAAACCAATAAAGAATAATCAACCCACAAAAAGTAGTGAGGAGATTAAAGAATTATTAGAATCGGTTAAAGCGGTAGTCGATTAATAAATTAGTAGGAAGGAATCCACTGTCCCATGATTTAATAAGCGACCCACCAATGTCGATTAAGATAATAGTAGGACACAACCTAGCAACCCAAACCAATCAAAGTCATGACAATGACAAAGTTAATATTCAATGAAGAATATTAATTAGTTAAGGAAAGTTCAATGACAATAATTGCCAACATGGAGGTTTCTTTATAATAACGTCATTAAAAAAAACGGCATCAGCCGCCATCTTCATGATATAAAACACAACCCATATACACGTATTGAATACCCACAAACGAAGGGGGATCGTTCATAGGTAGAGAGGACGGATATGGTTGGTTTTATGGTCGGTAAAAGAGAAGGAGATGGCGGCCGAAAATCTCCATTGGAGAGAGAATAGATTTAGGGTTTTTTTCCTACGAATATCAAGAACGATCCTAACAACGATACTAACAAGATATATAGGATAGATCTACATCTCGAACTAGAGACTACTTAGTTTCAAGATGGTACAATGCCATGAATCTAACACAATCTAGCCACGATTACGAGCACTCCTAAATGACCTCCAAACATCGTCCATCACTCTCTAGAGTGACAAAATCCCCAGACGCTGTGAGTCACGATCTTTTTTAAGATTCACGACCTCCTCCTCCAACTCGTCGACCTTGCGCCGAAATGCTTGGTCTGCCCCCTGGGCTATCGAATACTCTGCTTGCCGGTTCCCTACCTGCTCATAGACTTCTGACATGCCCTCTCTCAAGGCCATCGAATTTGTCTCCATCTTAGTAATATCCACTCTCAAATCCTCTATACCAGTCCTCCACACTCCATCTAATCGATCCGACAACCGACTAATGCTAATATTCTGGGATATAATCCTATCCCAAATCAGACCCGTACCTCCATACTCCTCGGGCTCTGAAGCAATCTCTGATTGTATCTCTGAACCTAATGGGCTACCTATCTCAGGTGAATGTGGAGGTGAACCAAAATCAAAAGGCTGCCTAGGAGAATCAGGCTCAGGCGAAGGTAAGGGGGAGCTTGGTCCTGGTGAATGCGCAAAATGCGCAGGACTCTGCAATGGAGGAGTACCCCCTTCTGGGATATCCTCATCATCCTCCTCCTAAGGATCCTCATTCTCATCATCCTCCTCCTAAGGATCCTCATCCTCATCTACATACTCTTCCTCAATCTCATGCTCCTCCTCGATCTCATGCTCCTCCTCGCCCCCATCTTTAGAGGGAGAGTCCATGAGTCAGAGTCTCTGTATGGGTGAACCCTGAGGTGATACAGTAGGGGATCTAGGTCTTCTAAGACATGATGATGCTGGTGGTGATAACAGAAGAGAGTGGGCTGCCCGGTGAATAGTTGATGATGGTGGTCGCACGGACATGCGGGCAGTACTACGAGTAAGTCTAGGAGTCTGGGCTCTTGCTAAGACCTGATGCAATGTGAGCTGCCTAGATGAGCTAGGGCGATCTAATGAGGATGATTAACTAGAGTGATGGGCGATCACATAGGGATCACCCTGTGCAACAGTCATGAGAGTCAATGCTGGGGAACTAGCAGCAGCAAGGAGATCCTCAAACACATCATAAGCTAGTGAAGGCATAGTCTGTGACAATGGCATAGGGTAGGTGTAAGTGTTTGAAAACAACTAGTTCTAATAAGCGCATCCACTCAACCAAAACATATATCACATAATGAAAGCGTTTAAAATAGAGGTACCACATTACTCAAAATATGCCTTTAAATAAAACACGTAAGTTCTGTTCTATCACATAACCACGCATCATATAATCCCAGATCAAATCAATCATACAATCAACTCAAAATCCCAAAATTATAACATATCAATAATCCAATCAAGTTCATAATATCTCGACAATCGAATCACATTTACCCAAAATCAATAATCATATCTCAAAACATAACATCTTAATAAACAATTCACAATATCTCATAAATCAAATTGTAGTTCATACCAAAATCAAATAAAGAAGCTTCGGCTTGCCAGGCGGGCATGCGTCGATCGAGGATAAATTTTTATTAAAAAGTGGTTATAGTTTAGGTTTTATTAAATACCTAGTTCTCTATAACCTGGCTCTGATAGCAATCTGTAACACCCTCAAATCTCAGTACAGCGGAAGACTTAATCAAGTTTTCGGGACGTTACATTGGATTGGTATCTCACACAAGTATAGCAAACAAGATAGTCATATTATCATTCAAAACCAATCCTAAATTTAATTAACCAAAACAATAATCCCAAAATGTAAATAAAAGGCCCAAACATAATTTATAAAAATAAGTCCCCATAAATTATCAGAGTTTGATTATTATCCTTGAACCATGCCTCCTTGCCAAGCTTCCACAGAACACACACTCCAAACATCACTTAAATACCTGAGAAAACATACTAAAAGGTCAGCTAACGCTCGTAAGTTCATAGGTTTAAATTCAAGTTTAAAATAGTGGACCTGTAGGAGTTTATTTGCTATGCGAGACCTAATATAGATACACATCAATCACATACCAATATCACAATCACAATATCATCAATATCATATCCGACGTCATAGTGGGCCCCTAGCGACTCTAGCCAGCACAGTCGTAGCAAAGTCTAGAACGATTGCTAACCCTGGACTAGGTCGGGGTAGAAGTCTATACTTAGCTAGGCAAGTGCTATAGCAATTAGGATTGCTACACTAGACTAAAGCAACAGCTACCACATATCTATCTAAACAGTCAAGCACATAAGCAAATCAAAATATTTTAAAAGGTCCAAAAATAGTAGCATGATTTTCACCCCAAATTAGTTAAAAACATAGAAAAAAGTGGGGCTATGAAACTCACCTCAAGCAAGCAACGCACAAACAAACACTAGCAAGAAAATAATAGCTAATCACGGCTCAGCAACTATCAACTCGGAACAGCCTATTAATGTAAGCCAATTTTAATATATATTTCCCAAAATCAACATTATCTACCCCAATGTATTCCTTTTCTTTATCTCCAAAAATGTCTTGTTTCACCATTTAGTCCTAGCGTTTGGTATCATCGTGTATGTGTATCGACTCAATGTGATATCATGAATGCATTTAAATAAACACAATGTGACTCAATGCAACACCATGAGACATCTAAGCGATAAGCTCCATAGTCCAATAAGTTTTGGAATAAATAGTAGACCTTATCGAATTCGTCAAGTCGATAAACTCAATCATTTATTCGTGTCGCTTATTATCCCATAAACCAGTCGCATCCTAACGAGTCATAAGGATAATTCACCCATTAATAACGTTATCCTACGTACCTAGCGGGCTCTTATTAGATTCGTCAACCTAATAAGTCCGCTACCCACATGGATCGACGGTATTAATGTTAGGTCATCCGTAACCCATGCACACAATGTAAACAAATTAAATACTTGAAACTAATATTAAATGCTCATAAATGGCACATTTCAATAAACGTGCACTCGAAACATTAAATACTTTTTAATTAGAAAACCTTTCCATTTTAAGTTGTTAATTCCCATTTAAAATAGTAAATAACAAGAAAAATCTTATTGTCGATAGTTTTGGTATAAAAGCCCTTTTATTAATTATGTTTCATAGTTTATTAATGTTTTCATATATATATATATATATTTCGTCAATTTCAATATTAGTTTCATATCTTATTCGTTTCGAGTCCACAAGCACGAGTCATGACTTCTTGGCTTTTAATCAATCAATAGTCCAAAATATACTAAAGTCCATGTTACGGCGTTGTCGGGGTCAACAATGACTAAAAAGTCAAAGTAACACCGACGTTGCTCAAAGTTGACAATTCATATTATAAGTCCAAGTAAATAATGACAATAGCGCAACTCAATCTCAAATCAACCCAAATCAATCTCGCCAACCAATCAATCTACCAAGTATACCTGAAACCAATGTTATGACCCTAATGGTCATGACACGGTCACAGTTAAGACCACGTGAACCAAACAAGTTCTAGAAGCTTTTCGGCTCCACGCGTCTCATCCAAACACCAACAACAACAACCAACAAGATACCACAACAATCTGACCCGGAACCGTGGTCCATATGGGTCTCGTACAACACCACACCACGACCATCGTGGGTCTTGGTGGTTCGTACGCCCCAAACTACACAACCAAACACTCCCAAATGGCTTCTACTACAACCAAACACAATCAATCAACCTCCAATCATCATCCAAACATCAAACCCATCAACTAATCTAAACCCATTCAGTTGTATCGAATTCAGGTTTGTTGCTTCTGTATGTATCACCACGTCAGCATAACATGTGCTATTACACATATATTTGTTTGTTTATTATGACGACTACCTCTGAAAATGATAGTTGGTTACATGGTTGCATTTTGTATTTTCTTGAAATAGTTCTATCAAGAGCTATTGAAAGTTCCACGTGTAGAATATAAGATAATAGCCTTCTCTTACATGTTATAGTTTAAATCAATGGTTAGAAGTAGGGGTGAGCAAACGACCCGAACGGACCGAACCGACCGAGACCGGACCGGACCGACCACATTCGGTCCGGTCCTCGGTCTAAGCTTTTGGGCTAATTCAGTCCTTGGTCCGGTCCGGACCACAAACCGACTATTTTGGCCTTGTTGGACGGGACCGACCGAGACCGGACCGGACCGACCACATTCGGTCCGGTCCTCGGTCTAGGCTTTTTGGCTAATTCAGTCCTCGGTCTTGGTGGTCCGGTCTGGTCCAGGACCGATGCTCACCCCTAGTTAGAAGATATTGCTACATGCACCTTATCTATTGTTTATAGTTCTATTTTAATCTAATGCTTAAGTTTGTTTTTATTTATGTTTTCGAGCTTTGACAAAGCCCAAAAAAAAATTCAATCTGCTGCAAATCAGGCAAGTTGTCATCAATTAGTCACTGAAAAAATTATTCATTGAAACTTTATATCTCATGGGTGTTGGCGATTCAATCAGATCAGGTGTTCGGCTAAATTGAAGAGAGTAATGCAAACACTATTTTTTGTTTAGGAAATGCATAGAACCAAAGGACTGCAAGGGGTAGTTCTGTTATTATGCGATTAGTTTGGTTGTTAATTTTAGAAGTTTTTGAGTTTTTTTTTTGCCTTACACAAAAAAATTTGGTTTTGTATTAGGTGGTGCCATTGGATTCAGGTTGGAGACCATTCTTTTTGGGTAAAAGGGTTAATTCACCCCGGTAAAATTCAATTACACCAAAAAAACATTGAAGTACAAATGACATGGGTGAATCCCATGCCCTCAGCCTGATCAAGGCGACAAAACAAGCACAACGCGTGCAACTTACAAGTAACCGCTATATAAGAATGACAGGCCATTCTTATAACTAACAACTACAATGACTATGCAAAAGAAAAAAAAATAACTAAGCCACAGTCATTATAGTACTTCCAAAAACCACCATGCGATCCAGAACTAAAAAAAATGGCATGAAGCACGTCTAATATCCGCAATGAAGCTTAAAACCCCACGAAGAGATCCTAGCAATGCATGTGATCATCTTCAACTAGTAATGTGTTATTAGTAAAAATACCAAGAACACAACTTACATGATGCATTGAGACTTAGACCAACCTCCAACCCGACAATAAACTTAAAGCACCGAACCACGAGCTAAGAGAGGACCAACAGCCTAAGACTCAAAATACATCGACCAAGCCATGTACCCTAATCAATTGCAACAAGATAGACAAAACAACGTTCAATACCAGCAAATCATATCGAGAAACAACATACATGAACGTAAACGAGAGCAAAACAAACCCTTACATTCAACCAACAACACAAGCCACGACCACAACAAAAATACCTTACGAGTGACGGACAAGCGCAGCATGGATTCAAACCCTAACAATCCTTAGCCGTCACAAAAACGACTTAAGCATGTACCTTCCACAAACCCATATCTGCTAAGAATAGGACATTATGTAAATCTGTCCATGGAGTAATCGAGCAATAGGGTCCCTGAAACAGCCCCAACATACCACATAACATGTTCCCTCACCAAATATGAGTGAAAAACAAGGATACGAATTTGAGAACCAAACGGCCTAGGATTATACAAACCCTAGCAACCAAACGGCTAATCATAACCGACCAACAACTTACTCCTAACGCCCCAAGATAAGACATCAAATGAATGCTTCTGATCAGACCAGGAGTAAAAGACGAACAATAGGGTCCATCCACCAACCCTAACGTACCAATAAAGATCTCACCGATGCACCATAAAGGAGTGATAAGCCGGTAGAGAGCGGAGAACAGGCCAAATGAGCAGTTTTCGAATAAGAACCAGCATAACAAACTTAACTTACACTTCAGAACATCAACGTATTATAGATCCAAATCACTCGATAAATCACAACACTCCCAAATCAGAACCATAATACAGATGACAAATCAACAACAGGGTAGAAACCCTAACTTCCGAACGCTAACCACAACCGACCACTAACGATTAATATCTTCCAAACATATAAGTCGATTTACAGTAGCAGAAACACGTACCACAAGCATAACCAATCAGATCAAGAAATAGGGAATAAGAACCCTATCGTCGGATAATCATAGACAAGACTTCCATCTCTCTCTTAAACCACGTCCAGAAGAAATCACGTCCAGAAGAAATCAACCCCATAACGAGGTACTGACAAACGTTACAAATGAATCAAGACCCTAAATATAGGATCTCGTTAAGCAGTTAAGAATAGCATACCACCAAATCGGGAGAAAATCAAAACCTATAAAGGTTTTATAGGCATTACGTGCATATCAAACGAAACCCTAAAACAAGAAACAAATCTCTAAAAAATGATATAGAAGTCGATTAGGAATAATTAGGGTTTCGTTTTTCACAAATAAGGAGATTCCATAAATACCAGCGTACAAAGCAAAACCGCCATCTTTGTGTAAAAAACGGCAGCCATCAATCTCCAAAGAATGTAGGGGTTTCGGCAATTTGTTACAAGGATAAATCGCACCACCTCTTTGAAAGAAAACACCCCTAAACGATCGATTTCATACTAATGATACAATCATAGATTGTATATTAGTAGAGAGGCGATGCTAGGTCATGTTTTTTGGCCGGAAAAATTAAAGAAGAGGTGGCGGCAGCCACTCCCCCTAGAGAGAGAACTTTAGGGTTTTTTTGCATGTTGGAACTTGGAACACATATCAGACGTAATGCTCAATTTAGAGACCATTCTAAAACTCACAGATACGCGTGCAAGGAATAGTAGAATGACTATTATGCATTATCTTTGTAAGGTATTCATTTGTTTTGATTTGATCTATATTATTGTCCTAGGTCATCAACGTAACACTTTGATATCCGGAAAAGCATATGATTTCTTTCTTTCGCTTTTTTTACATGATAGTCGTTGCTTGATGCCAATAGGTTCTTGTTGACAAATTACTTGAATTCGTTGATTGGCCCAAACTATAAGCGGATACACTAAAGTGCCTCAAACGGATGCACTAAAGTACCTTAAATGGATGCACTAAAGTACAAACGGACTAAAAAAGTACTTCAATTTTTCCAAGGATCTTGGAACTTTGGAACTTGTGTCAAAGGTAATCTATTTGGAGCTTTAAAAAGTTCTTATAAGAGAGCTACGATGGATTCTCATTAAGTTTATAATGATGTTGATTATTTTTTTCCAGATGCAACTGAAATTATTGGCAGAGAAAATGCAAGTGATTACAAGAGGATTGTCTATAGTGATTTGGGAAAAACAATTTGCTGAAAAAGAGGGACGTGTATAAAAAAATTCCACAAATGAAGACTATCAGTTAACCACATAGACTTACTTATCTAGTTTTTGGGTAAAGGGGAGTAATCCTGCACCCTGGTAAAATATATTAACCAAAAAACATTTAAGTACAACGGATGAGAGTGGATCTCTCATCTCGGCCCGTTACATGGGCAACAGACACACACCTGCAATGCTCTATCCAAAAATACTACATAAGATAGACATGCAAATCTTATGGGATACCAAATATCATAATTACTTCCTACCACGACCTAAGAGATTAATATCATAATTAGGGGTAAATAAACCCTAAAAAACCCTAATTCATTTTTCTCTCTAGGGGTGATTTCCATCCTGCACAACCCAAACAAATCCGGTCTAATTCTTCCTATCAAATTCGTTTTTTCTTTAATCTTCATTGGGATTATTGAATTGATGATCTAGAATCAGATTTGTTTGGGTTGTGGGTCGTTGTTTTATTGTTTATGTGGAGAAATCCAGCCAGCCACCTTCCTATTTTTCTGGCCAAACTCTTTGCCCAATCCGGCCTCTCTATCTTACTTTGAAGGGTATGCAATACGCTTTGGGATTAGATATCTTTATGAGGGTGGTTGGTAACGCTTTTATCAATCTATTCTGATCGGTTTCTTCCTGTTTTTATTGGCCCACGAAACCCTAAGATTTTTTAGGGTTTGAATCGTTCCTATTGCTAATTGCTCATCTTGTTCTTGGTACGATTTGGGTGTTCTGGTGCGATCGGGATATGGTGCTGAACGTTTTTCTAGGGTTTGATTGCGAATGGAAGTAAACCCTCATTAGGGTTTTTATTTTCTGCACGTAAGCCCTTTTTTAGTGTTTGTTAATTCTTCATCTGATGTTAGTGTTTACATGTGGGTCAAGAGAGAGGTTCAGTCATGTTTTAGAGTTCCTTGTTCAAAAACTCTATTCAGTATTCTAAGATCTGATGCTAATCGTATTATTACATGGTCTTCTGTTCGATTGCTGGAAGCTAGGGGTTATGACCCTATTATCGTCCACTTACGGGCCCCTATGGAGGTTTGGTTGATGTGTTTGCGGTTGTCTAAATATGTCACGATTACCTTAGTGCTCGATTTGAGCTAATTGATTATGTTAGGGTTCATAACCCTATTTCTGGGCGATCATGATGGTTCAGCTGCTATTGTTTATGCGCCTACCTTTGTGTGATCATGGGAGCTATGTTTGTTGGTGGAACATTCTGATTCTATGGGTTCGTACCATGGATATCAGTTTGTTGTATTTGATGTGGTGTTTGTGATTTGTACAAACACATGTTCATGTTTTGGATGTCGTCTATGGCTGCTCCTTTTGGAATTCACTCTAATCCACTTTCGTGAGTGGTAACGAATGATTATGGGTGCTTCGTTTCAGCCTTTGTGTGATCACGTGGGTGCTTTGTGCTGTTGTTGATCATCAGGGTTCGTGTTTTGCACGCTATTGAAGATTGGTGACGATGCTAATGTTGTTCTTCTTTTTGGTGTTCGGTTTTGCATCTAAACATGCACCTTTGGAGCAAGTTTTTGCTTGCTGCTCTATCTGTGGTTTAGAGTCTCTCACCAACCGTTGTGTGAAATTTTTGAACTGTAACTCAAGTTGATGACCATGTTATTCATGTTTGGACCTGTTATTGATTTGCGTATTCATGGTGTAGTCCTTTATTATTGTAAGTTAGTGATGTTCACCCTATTTGAGACCGATCTACTTTGTAGGACATAATTCGATCATTAGGTCATCGTGGGCTGGATTATTGGAAGTTAGAGTTATCTTTGTTCATGTGTGCTCGTGGTTGTCAGGTTCTGAAGTGTACAAGGTGATTCTATGGTGGTATGGTATGGACTTCTATGACGCCTTTAGAAGAATCAAGTGCGTCAACTTGATTTGTGTTTAAATTGTAATGTTTAATAGGCGTTCTAGTTTTCTGTTCTAGTATTAGTTAAGAGTGGTTTGACACTCTTATATTATGGTTAGTTGTAAGTTATAAGAATGATTTGCATTCTTATATGTGAGTCTGTAAGTGTTCTAAGGGACTGAGATAAGGGAAGTCACCCTCATCCTTTTTACTTCACTGTTTTTGGTGTAATGCATTTTACCAGGGTGAAAAAATCCCTTTTACCCAAAAAGAGATTAATATCATACATGTCACAAAAATCCTCCAAGTGTCTAGGTAAATTGTAGACTTGAGCAGCATAATCATCAAAAATGAAATCTTCTAACTCAAACCCACCACCTCCCCCAGATGCCATATATGTAGCCATAGGGTTATCTGGCTCCATAACCTCATTCTCATCACTATCAGAACAAACCACATTCCCTACTTTCGAAAAAGGATTACTTGCCTTAGTAGCAGAAGAAGTCATAGTCTCTGAAGGCTTGGCAGCCTTATCTTTGCCATTGTTAAACAAATCACTCTGTCGGTTAACCTGTTAAGATTCCTTACCCTGGGCTCCATCCAACACAGCTTCCTTATTATAACCACTAGAGTTCTCTACCGTAGCCTCAGTAGTAGAATCGATCACAGTACTGGGGATACCAGTGTCATTAGTATCGTGCACATTAAGGGCCCCAAAAGAGTTAGTCATAGTGATAGGCGTACCTTGAGTACTAACCACATTTGAAGTAGCATCATCCTAGACTTTTGTCTTTGCAACATATACCTGCTTCCTAGGAGCAAATTTAGGACCCTTACCTATAGTAATCCCACTAGACATCTTCCTACCTTTGGGTTTGGCTTTCCGATTCTGTACCATCTTAAACCCTTCATCTGGCTCATCCAAAGACGAGGTGGGAGCTACATCATTATGCTCTTTAGTACTCTTTGGACAACAGGCATTATCATGCCCAAAGACTTTACACTCTGCTCAACGAGGAGGTTTCCATTCATATTCAACCTTGATTGGTGCAGTAATAAACCAGTATCGTCCTTGTTAGGGATCGCCATAGTAACCACGTGTTTTAGATCAGATTCTGAAGATAATTCCACAAGAGCACGTGCAAAACTAATACGAACCCATGAATCAACGCACATGGAACTAGTAAAAGCATCTAACATAATCGGTGTACCCACCTGTGTAGCAATTAGGCTCAAACCGTCTTCCGAATATGCAAGTAATGGCACATTATGCAGTTTAATCCACACTGGAACTTTAGTAACCTCACTTTTGGCAAATAACACGTCAGGAGTCCATTTAGTGAGGATGATAGGCGAATTACGAATAATCCAAGGGCCCCGTTGAAGAACATTCTCAACACCCTCTTTAGAATCAAACTTAAAGAGGAAAACACCATCATCATCTTTCATAAGTTTCTTTAAACCAAACTTACCCCATGTATTAGTGACATAGTTTTGGACCAAAGGAAAAGCAATATTCTTACCAACAAGAACAAGAGTATTATCATAACGGTTGAACACACCCTCCATAGCAGCTTTAGGGAGAACCGTATCATCATTAGCAATAAGATTCTCATTCACTAGTGGTCGAAAGTTAACTTTCTTGGTGACACGTTCCGGGTTTAATACATTAGCAAACGACCTTACATCATTAGGCACCTTTTCAGAAGCATTCACGTTATGATCAGAATTAGACGCATGTACCACATTCGTAGGTTCAACAAACTTACTCTCCTTCGAAAAAAGACTAGGAAATTCCAAATTTGATTTCAAACAAGTATCATGATCAGTAGGAATCACTTTAACCGAATCCAACCTTTCATTATTCCAAACATATTCAAACGAAACATCATCAAACTGATTACCATCTTGTGCGCTAGGGTTTTGAATAACCCTAGCAGCTTTACGTGGCTCAAGAACAGCAGCAGTAACATCAATTCCATGATCACCTTTAAGCCGTTTTAACCTAGCATCCAATGCATTAATATCCAGTGTAGCATACGGATTTGAATCCTTGTTCAATCCAACTTGATCGGCCAAGTTGGTGGCTGTTGTTGCAGCTTTCAGCGAAGACCCATCATTGTTAAAGAATCCTCTTTCCATCTCTCTAAAAACCCACAAACAATCCAAAGAATCGACACAAACAGGAAGAAATCAACCAGCAAGCTCACGCATAAGCAACACGTACAAAATAACGAAAACCCTAACTGAAAAGTTAGGGTTTTAAAACACTACGAATCTGGTCCTATCCCGATACAAATGATTAAAACAATGATAAGAGGAATCAGATCGATTAGGTAACCCAACTTCTTTAAAGACCAAAAAACGATTCTTGAAACCCTAAGGGAACGATTCTTCAAAACCTAAATAAATCAGGAGAAACAAAACATAAATCCAATCAAGAACCAATTAACAATGATGTTAATCAATAACAAAATCAGATAGATGCAAAGAATCCCAATGTATAGGCAGATTTGAGGAAAAAACGATTAAGGTAGGGTTTTAAAAATTGCCTAGAGAGAAAACGCATGGGCCGCCATGTTCTTTCACTTACTTATCTAGTTACTTATCATATATCATGAGTAATCAAGAGGTGCAAAAAATCTTGTGATTTCAGTTGTTAAATACTTATATCATTCTTGAAAGGTAAGTTTTTGTGATACGAATCTAGTCATTTGATCATGAATATAGGGATGCTACGAGTTAAAGGCTCCTATGAGTAATTGAAGATTTTGGAAGGTCTATGATGCACTAGTTGTTAACCAACTGATGCCCTGAATTAGTTAGTGTAATGCGTTACTTTATACACTATGATTCATTACTTTTTTTTTTGGGTAAAGGGGAGTAATCCTGCACCCTGGTAAAATATTATTAACCAAACGTTTTAGTACAAAGGACGAGGGTGAGTCTCTCGCCTCAGTCCCTTAGGACACTTACAGACACTCATATAAACGTGACAAACCACGCTTATAACAAACATGGAACACAAATTACAACGACTATATATATTAAAAATTAAATGCTATTCAGGTAGACAATCCTTGAATCTTCAAATCGTCATAGTAGTTCAAACTTCCAGCTTCAACCAATTGCGTCTTGTATTAGAATTATGCAAAAACCCTAATCTAATAACCTAATAAGAGTGACTTCCGTAGCAAATCGAAATTGAAGCATAAACATGGTCTAAGCGACCCAACCTTCCAGCATATCCGACCTTGAACCAATCTTCCAACAAATAGGAATGAAAACATGAAGACAACTACCAAGGATCAAGTAATATGCAACATCAATGATGGAACATGACATGACATCCTGAGCAACAACAATGATAGACCATGAATAAACAGCAAAGGGACAAATAACCCTCGCCAAACCTGTTGTATACCAATGATGATCAAATCAAACAACCACCAAATCCACACCATCAGTTGCCCACCATACGCTTGTGATGACAACAAGCACTATGACAAGATTTGAGTACCCCTAAGCTGCCCAAAAGCAACCAAGATAAGAATGCAAATCCGAAGGTATCAAAATCTGCCATAGACAAAACATAAACCCTATGCGACTGCAGTTATTGTTACGCATGAAACACAACAATAATAACTCATTAAGAATGTATTCCAACGCATAAAGGGATCAGAAATATGAGAATAGGGTACTGAAAACCCTAACTGCCAAACGACCAGGAGACCTTGAAACTAGTATCACAAGCAATCCGAAAGCTCATGAACATAACTAATAATCAAAGTCTCACATACCACGTCCCAAGAACTGTAATTAATAATGAACATAGAATCCACAGCTCGGAACTTAAACAAAACGAAACATAGGGTTTCGCAAACCAACCCTAACGTACCACAAACTTCTCAGAGATGCACCAAATAAGAATGAAAATCAATAATAGAAATCTGAGTATAACCGACCCCTGGTTTTGAACAAGAACCCAGAGAAACTTGACTTCGACTCTCCCAACCCACGTACATGAATACATAAACCGCAACACATGCAGTTTAAATCCACATCCATGTCAAACGTACAGCAGATTACCCACATCAATGTCAAACGTACAACAAGAAAAATCGAAACCCTAAAAAATTAGGGTTGCATTCCAGTAAAGAGTACACCTTCAAGACAGTAGAATAATAAAACCACAAAGGTTTATAAGCGTTCTGAACATATCCTGGAAAAAACCGCCTTAAGGAAACCCTAAAAACAAACGATCTCATAACCCTATTAATTAAACCGACAAAGGAATAAAAAAACAGAAAAAGAGATAATCGTTTTAGGGTTTCAAGATAGTAGAAGCAATTTCAAAAAGAATATAAACAGGATAGATGTAGCACGCCCCATCCCATATGATTTCAGCCACCAAAACCGATTGCATATTATTCAAAAGAATAAAAGAGAGGCGATTAGATGGCTGAATTTTGATCGGAAAATGAGGGGATAAGGGAGGCCTGAAATCGCCCCTAGGGGAGGAACCACTATAAATCGGTTGTGTCATTTCTATCCCTTTGCTTTACTTTATTTACTTGCTTTATCATTAGATCTATACTTTCTCAACATCCATACAATCTCACATATTATCGAATCTAAAGTTTTTGAAACTAACTTAAAATCGGCAAAACTATTCAACCCCCCCTTCTAGTTTTCCACAATTGGCATCAAGAGCTAAGTTTATAAAAGTTTTAAAGTAAACCGTATTTTAAAAACTTTTCGATCACTATGGGTTCTGAAAATTACAAGGAAGGGAAATCTATGCAACGATCACCACTAGACATCTTCCTACCTTTGGGTTTGGCTTTCCGATTCTGTACCATCTTAAACCCTTCATCTGGCTCATCCGAAGACGAGATGGGAGCTACATCATTATGCTCTTTAGTACTCTTTGGACAACAGGCATTATCATGCCCAAAGACTTTACACTCTGCTCAACGAGGAGGTTTCCATTCATATTCAACCTTGATTGGTGCAGTAATAAACCAGTATCGTCGTTGTTAGGGATCGCCATAGTAACCACGTGTTTTAGATCAGATTCTGAAGATAATTCCAGAAGAGCACGTGCAAAACTAATACGAACCCATGAATCAACGCACATGGAACTAGTAAAAGCATCTAACATAATCGGTGTACCCACCTGTGTAGCAATTAGGCTCAAACCGTCTTCCGAATATGCAAGTAATGGCACATTATGCAGTTTAATCCACACGGGAACTTTAGTAACCTCACTTTTGGCAAATAACACGTCAGGAGTCCATTTAGTAAGGATGATAGGCGAATTACGAATAATCCAAGGGCCCCGTTGAAGAACATTCTCAACACCCTCTTTAGAATCAAACTTAAAGAGGAAAACACCATCATCATCTTTCATAAGTTTCTTTAAACCAAACTTACCCCATGTATTAGTGACATAGTTTTGGACCAAAGGAAAAGCAATATTCTTACCAACAAAGAAGCCAACAAGAGTATTATCATAACGGTTGAACACACCCTCCATAGCAGCTTTAGGGAGAACCGTATCATCATTAGCAATAAGATTCTCATTCACTAGTGGTCGAAAGTTAACTTTCTTGGTGACACGTTCCGGGTTTAATACATTAGCAAACGACCTTACATCATTAGGCACCTTTTCAGAAGCATTCACGTTATGATCAGAATTAGACGCATGTACCACATTCGTAGGTTCAACAAACTTACTCTCCTTCGAAAAAAGACTAGGAAATTCCAAATTTGATTTCAAACAAGTATCATGATCAGTAGGAATCACTTTAACCGAATCCAACCTTTCATTATTCCAAACATATTCAAACGAAACATCATCAAACTGATTACCATCTTGTGCGCTAGGGTTTTGAATAACCCTAGCAGCTTTACGTGGCTCAAGAACAGCAGCAGTAACATCAATTCCATGATCACCTTTAAGCCGTTTTAACCTAGCATCCAATGCATTAATATCCAGTGTAGCATACGGATTTGAATCCTTGTTCAATCCAACTTGATCGGCCAAGTTGGTGGCTGTTGTTGCAGCTTTCAGCGAAGACCCATCATTGTTAAAGAATCCTCTTTCCATCTCTCTAAAAACCCACAAACAATCCAAAGAATCGACACAAACAGGAAGAAATCAACCAGCAAGCTCACGCATAAGCAACACGTACAAAATAACGAAAACCCTAACTGAAAAGTTAGGGTTTTAAAACACTACGAATCTGGTCCTATCCCGATACAAATGATTAAAACAATGATAAGAGGAATCAGATCGATTAGGTAACCCAACTTCTTTAAAGACCAAAAAACGATTCTTGAAACCCTAAGGGAACGATTCTTCAAAACCTAAATAAATCAGGAGAAACAAAACATAAATCCAATCAAGAACCAATTAACAATGATGTTAATCAATAACAAAATCAGATAGATGCAAAGAATCCCAATGTATAGGCAGATTTGAGGAAAAAACGATTAAGGTAGGGTTTTAAAAATTGCCTAGAGAGAAAACGCATGGGCCGCCATGTTCTTTCACTTACTTATCTAGTTACTTATCATATATCATGCGTAATCAAGAGGTGCAAAAAATCTTGTGATTTCAGTTGTTAAATACTTATATCATTCTTGAAAGGTAAGTTTTTGTGATACGAATCTAGTCATTTGATCATGAATATAGGGATGCTACGAGTTAAAGGCTCCTATGAGTAATTGAAGATTTTGGAAGGTCTATGATGCACTAGTTGTTAACCAACTGATGCCCTGAATTAGTTAGTGTAATGCGTTACTTTATACACTATGATGCATTACTTTTTTTTTTGGGTAAAGGGGAGTAATCCTGCACCCTGGTAAAATATTATTAACCAAACGTTTTAGTACAAAGGACGAGGGTGAGTCTCTCGCCTCAGTCCCTTAGGACACTTACAGACACTCATATAAACGTGAAAAACCACGCTTATAACAAACATGGAACACAAATTACAACGACTATATATATTAAAAATTAAATGCTATTCAGGTAGACAATCCTTGAATCTTCAAATCGTCATAGTAGTTCAAACTTCCAGCTTCAACCAATTGCGTCTTGTATTAGAATTATGAAAAAACCATAATCTAATAACCTAATAAGAGTGACTTCCGTAGCAAATCGAAATTGAAGCATAAACATGGTCTAAGCGACCCAACCTTCCAGCATATCCGACCTTGAACCAATTTTCCAACAAATAGGAATGAAAACATGAAGACAACTACCAAGGATCAAGTAATATGCAACATCAATGATGGAACATGACATGACATCCTGAGCAACAACAATGATAGACCATGAATAAACTGCAAAGGGACAAATAACCCTCGCCAAACCTGTTGTATACCAATGATGATCAAATCAAACAACCACCAAATCCACACCATCAGTTGCCCACCATACGCATGTGATGACAACAAGCACTCTGACAAGATTTGAGTACCCCTAAGCTGCCCAAAAGCAACCAAGATAAGAATGCAAATCCGAAGGTATCAAAATCTGCCATAGACAAAACATAAACCCCATGCGACTGCAGTTATTGTTACGCATGAAACACAACAATAATAACTCATTAAGAATGTATTCCAACGCATAAAGGGATCAAAAATATGAGAATAGGGTACTGAAAACCCTAACTGCCAAACGACCAGGAGACCTTGAAACTAGTATCACAAGCAATCCGAAAGCTCATGAACATAACTAATAATCAAAGTCTCACATACCACGTCCCAAGAACTGTAATTAATAATGAACATAGAATCCACAGCTCGGAACTTAAACAAAACGAAACATAGGGTTTCGCAAACCAACCCTAACGTACCACAAACTTCTCAGAGATGCACCAAATAAGAATGAAAATCAATAATAGAAATCTGAGTATAACCGACCCCTGGTTTTGAACAAGAACCCAGAGAAACTTGACTTCGACTCTCCCAACCCACGTACATGAATACATAAACCGCAACACATGCAGTTTAAATCCACATCCATGTCAAACGTACAGCAGATTACCCACATCAATGTCAAACGTACAACAAGAAAAATCGAAACCCTAAAAAATTAGGGTTGCATTCCAGTAAAGAGTACACCTTCAAGACAGTAGAATAATAAAACCACAAAGGTTTATAAGCGTTCTGAACATATCCTGGAAAAAACCGCCTTAAGGAAACCCTAAAAACAAACGATCTCATAACCCTATTAATTAAACCGACAAAGGAATAAAAAAACAGAAAAAGAGATAATCGTTTTAGGGTTTCAAGATAGTAGAAGCAATTTCAAAAAGAATATAAACAGGATAGATGTAGCACGCCCCATCCCATATGATTTCAGCCACCAAAACCGATTGCATATTATTCAAAAGAATAAAAGAGAGGCGATTAGATGGCTGAATTTTGATCGGAAAAGGAGGGGATAAGGGAGGCCTGAAATCGCCCCTAGGGGAGGAACCACTATAAATCGGTTGTGTCATTTCTATCCCTTTGCTTTACTTTATTTACTTGCTTTATCATTAGATCTATACTTTCTCAACATCCATACAATCTCACATATTATCGAATCTAAAGTTTTTGAAACTAACTTAAAATCGGCAAAACTATTCAACCCCCCCTTCTAGTTTTCCACAATTGGCATCAAGAGCTAAGTTTATAAAAGTTTTAAAGTAAACCGTATTTTAAAAACTTTTCGATCACTATGGGTTCTGAAAATTACAAGGAAGGGAAATCTATGCAACGATCACCACTAGACATCTTCCTACCTTTGGGTTTGGCTTTCCGATTCTGTACCATCTTAAACCCTTCATCTGGCTCATCCGAAGACGAGGTGGGAGCTACATCATTATGCTCTTTAGTACTCTTTGGACAACAGGCATTATCATGCCCAAAGACTTTACACTCTGCTCAACGAGGAGGTTTCCATTCATATTCAACCTTGATTGGTGCAGTAATAAACCAGTATCGTCCTTGTTAGGGATCGCCATAGTAACCACGTGTTTTAGATCAGATTCTGAAGATAATTCCAGAAGAGCACGTGCAAAACTAATACGAACCCATGAATCAACGCACATGGAACTAGTAAAAGCATCTAACATAATCGGTGTACCCACCTGTGTAGCAATTAGGCTCAAACCGTCTTCCGAATATGCAAGTAATGGCACATTATGCAGTTTAATCCACACGGGAACTTTAGTAACCTCACTTTTGGCAAATAACACGTCAGGAGTCCATTTAGTGAGGATGATAGGCGAATTACGAATAATCCAAGGGCCCCGTTGAAGAACATTCTCAACACCCTCTTTAGAATCAAACTTAAAGAGGAAAACACCATCATCATCTTTCATAAGTTTCTTTAAACCAAACTTACCCCATGTATTAGTGACATAGTTTTGGACCAAAGGAAAAGCAATATTCTTACCAACAAAGAAGCCAACAAGAGTATTATCATAACGGTTGAACACACCCTCCATAGCAGCTTTAGGAAGAACCGTATCATCATTAGCAATAAGATTCTCATTCACTAGTGGTCGAAAGTTAACTTTCTTGGTGACACGTTCCGGGTTTAATACATTAGCAAACGACCTTACATCATTAGGCACCTTTTCAGAAGCATTCACGTTATGATCAGAATTAGACGCATGTACCACATTCGTAGGTTCAACAAACTTACTCTCCTTCGAAAAAAGACTAGGAAATTCCAAATTTGATTTCAAACAAGTATCATGATCAGTAGGAATCACTTTAACCGAATCCAACCTTTCATTATTCCAAACATATTCAAACGAAACATCATCAAACTGATTACCATCTTGTGCGCTAGGGTTTTGAATAACCCTAGCAACTTTACGTGGCTCAAGAACAGCAGCAGTAACATCAATTCCATGATCACCTTTAAGCCGTTTTAACCTAGCATCCAATGCATTAATATCCAGTGTAGCATACGGATTTGAATCCTTGTTCAATCCAACTTGATCGGCCAAGTTGGTGGCTGTTGTTGCAGCTTTCAGCGAAGACCCATCATTGTTAAAGAATCCTCTTTCCATCTCTCTAAAAACCCACAAACAATCCAAAGAATCGACACAAACAGGAAGAAATCAACCAGCAAGCTCACGCATAAGCAACACGTACAAAATAACGAAAACCCTAACTGAAAAGTTAGGGTTTTAAAACACTACGAATCTGGTCCTATCCCGATACAAATGATTAAAACAATGATAAGAGGAATCAGATCTATTAGGTAACCCAACTTCTTTAAAGACCAAAAAACGATTCTTGAAACCCTAAGGGAACGATTCTTCAAAACCTAAATAAATCAGGAGAAACAAAACATAAATCCAATCAAGAACCAATTAACAATGATGTTAATCAATAACAAAATCAGATAGATGCAAAGAATCCCAATGTATAGGCAGATTTGAGGAAAAAACGATTAAGGTAGGGTTTTAAAAATTGCCTAGAGAGAAAACGCATGGGCCGCCATGTTCTTTCACTTACTTATCTAGTTACTTATCATATATCATGAGTAATCAAGAGGTGCAAAAAATCTTGTGATTTCAGTTGTTAAATACTTATATCATTCTTGAAAGGTAAGTTTTTGTGATACGAATCTAGTCATTTGATCATGAATATAGGGATGCTACGAGTTAAAGGCTCCTATGAGTAATTGAAGATTTTGGAAGGTCTATGATGCACTAGTTGTTAACCAACTGATGCCCTGAATTAGTTAGTGTAATGCGTTACTTTATACACTATGATGCATTACTTTTTTTTTTGGGTAAAGGGGAGTAATCCTGCACCCTGGTAAAATATTATTAACCAAACGTTTTAGTACAAAGGACGAGGGTGAGTCTCTCGCCTCAGTCCCTTAGGACACTTACAGACACTCATATAAACGTGAAAAACCACGCTTATAACAAACATGGAACACAAATTACAACGACTATATATATTAAAAATTAAATGCTATTCAGGTAGACAATCCTTGAATCTTCAAATCGTCATAGTAGTTCAAACTTCCAGCTTCAACCAATTGCGTCTTGTATTAGAATTATGCAAAAACCATAATCTAATAACCTAATAAGAGTGACTTCCGTAGCAAATCGAAATTGAAGCATAAACATGGTCTAAGCGACCCAACCTTCCAGCATATCCGACCTTGAACCAATTTTCCAACAAATAGGAATGAAAACATGAAGACAACTACCAAGGATCAAGTAATATGCAACATCAATGATGGAACATGACATGACATCCTGAGCAACAACAATGATAGACCATGAATAAACTGCAAAGGGACAAATAACCCTCGCCAAACCTGTTGTATACCAATGATGATCAAATCAAACAACCACCAAATCCACACCATCAGTTGCCCACCATACGCATGTGATGACAACAAGCACTCTGACAAGATTTGAGTACCCCTAAGCTGCCCAAAAGCAACCAAGATAAGAATGCAAATCCGAAGGTATCAAAATCTGCCATAGACAAAACATAAACCCCATGCGACTGCAGTTATTGTTACGCATGAAACACAACAATAATAACTCATTAAGAATGTATTCCAACGCATAAAGGGATCAAAAATATGAGAATAGGGTACTGAAAACCCTAACTGCCAAACGACCAGGAGACCTTGAAACTAGTATCACAAGCAATCCGAAAGCTCATGAACATAACTAATAATCAAAGTCTCACATACCACGTCCCAAGAACTGTAATTAATAATGAACATAGAATCCACAGCTCGGAACTTAAACAAAACGAAACATAGGGTTTCGCAAACCAACCCTAACGTACCACAAACTTCTCAGAGATGCACCAAATAAGAATGAAAATCAATAATAGAAATCTGAGTATAACCGACCCCTGGTTTTGAACAAGAACCCAGAGAAACTTGACTTCGACTCTCCCAACCCACGTACATGAATACATAAACCGCAACACATGCAGTTTAAATCCACATCCATGTCAAACGTACAGCAGATTACCCACATCAATGTCAAACGTACAACAAGAAAAATCGAAACCCTAAAAAATTAGGGTTGCATTCCAGTAAAGAGTACACCTTCAAGACAGTAGAATAATAAAACCACAAAGGTTTATAAGCGTTCTGAACATATCCTGGAAAAAACCGCCTTAAGGAAACCCTAAAAACAAACGATCTCATAACCCTATTAATTAAACCGACAAAGGAATAAAAAAACAGAAAAAGAGATAATCGTTTTAGGGTTTCAAGATAGTAGAAGCAATTTCAAAAAGAATATAAACAGGATAGATGTAGCACGCCCCATCCCATATGATTTCAGCCACCAAAACCGATTGCATATTATTCAAAAGAATAAAAGAGAGGCGATTAGATGGCTGAATTTTGATCGGAAAAGGAGGGGATAAGGGAGGCCTGAAATCGCCCCTAGGGGAGGAACCACTATAAATCGGTTGTGTCATTTCTATCCCTTTGCTTTACTTTATTTACTTGCTTTATCATTAGATCTATACTTTCTCAACATCCATACAATCTCACATATTATCGAATCTAAAGTTTTTGAAACTAACTTAAAATAGGCAAAACTATTCAACCCCCCCTTCTAGTTTTCCACAATTGGCATCAAGAGCTAAGTTTATAAAAGTTTTAAAGTAAACCGTATTTTAAAAACTTTTCGATCACTATGGGTTCTGAAAATTACAAGGAAGGGAAATCTATGCAACGATCACCACTACTTGATACTAATAGTTTTATATATTGGAAAAATAGATTCGAAACATATGTGAAGTCTAAAGATATTGATCATTGGTACATTATTGTCGAAGGAGATTTTGAGGCTACCTCAAAAGATGATAAAGGAAATTTAGTTAACATACCTCATGATAAACTAAATGATGAAATGAAGAAAAAGCTTTCTAAAAATAGTGAAGTTAAAATGGTTTTGTATAATGCTTTACCCAAAAAGGAATTCGAAAGAATTTCTATGCTTAAAACCTCTAAAGAAATTTGGAATTATTTAGTTGTAACTCATCAAGGTAATCAACATGTTAAAAATAATAAAATTGATTTATTTGTTCAACAATATGAACAATTTTCAATATCGGATTAGGAAACTATAGATCATTCATTTGCTAATTTCAATACTATTATTACATCTTTACAAGCACTTGATGAATCTTTTTCTAGCCGTAACCATGTTAGGAGATATCTAAGGGCACTTCCATCCAAGTGGAGATCCAAGGTGACGGCGATCGAAGAGTCAAAAGATTTTACAATCCTTACCCTTGATGAACTCATAGGCAACTTAAAAGTATAGGAGCTTGTCCTTGCTAAAGACTCTGAAGCCTCAAAGGTGAAAGAGAAACACAAATCTCTTGCCCTTAAAGCCAAAAAGGCTTCAAGCGATGAAGAGAACTCCTCTTTGAATAGTGACGACGAGGAGTACGCTATGGCGGTAAGGGACTTTAAAAAGTTCTTTAGAAGGAAGGGAAGATACGTCAAAAAACCGTATGACGATAAGAAAGGCTTCCGAAAAAGCAAAGAGGACGAGAAGCCAAAAGATGATCGTACTTGCTTTAAATGTGGGGACCCAAACCACTTTATTAGTAAGTGTCCCAAACGGGATGATCAAAAGGCGTTTGTGAGCGGCACGTGGGGAATGAGCGACGAGGAGGACGAAGATATTTGTCTCATGGCAAATGACGAGGTATGTCACGAATACTATAGTAGCTCATCACTAGATGACGACTCATTGCATAATGAATATGACAAACTTAGCAATATTAGCTTAAGACTAATTAACAAAAACAAGCTTTTAAAAAGTCAAAACCAACGTTTAGATAAAGAAGTCATAGAATTAAAAGCAAAATTGAAACCTCTAGAAAAGGGTAAAATAGCAAGTGGTGAATGTGAACTTTGCATTCAACTTCAAACACTAGTTGATCAACTAGATTCTAAAATTGCTAGAATGAGTACGAATACTTTAGATATGATATTAGATGGTGTTAAAACCGGAAATAACCAAAAAGGTTTAGGTATTCAGCAACTTGATCCATCAACTAGTGAAAACAAAGAAACACAATTTGTTAAGGCACTAGAAAAACCAGCCACTGTTGTGGCAGATCCCACGGATCCCATCAAAAGGGAACCGGCTAGTGTTAAGCCAGGGATCCGTGGGTCTGCTGTTGCAAACAGTGGTAATAACGTAGCTTTTTCATCTAGAACTGATTTTGTTATCGTTAATAAAAAGAAACCAACTCATTTCACCACTAGACAACCACCTCCAAAATATAATCCTACTTTTTCAAGAAACAAAGCTCCATCCATTTCAAAACCTAATCCATCTAGGAGGCCTAATAATGTTTACCCGAGAAGTAACCATCAAATGGGATGGAACCCAAATATGCAAAATGGTTTTCCTTTTCAAAACTTTTATCCATGGAATGCATACTCACCTTATCCATACATGTCTAACATGAATGGACTGTTTAACACTAATGGACCCATGAACAAATGGGGACCAAACTTTTGAGTTAATTGTTTTCTTAGGTATGCTTAAAGGTCGACCTAGACCCGGATGAATGGGTCAAGGATAGTGGGTGCACGAGGCACATGACCGGCAATAAAGATCTATTCTCCACATATGAATCCTTCAATGGAGGTAATGTGGTGTTTGGAAATAGTAAAAGTAAAATCATCGGTAAAGGTACGATTTCTAACAAATCTCTAACCATTAACGATGTGTGTCACGTAGAAAACCTAAACTTTAACCTCTTAAGTATAAGACAAATATGTGATAAAACGTGCAATGTACTTTTTAACGAAACCGGTAGTAAGATATTAAAAAATGGAGTAACTATAGGAAGAGGAATTAGGAAACATGGAGTCTATGTCATTAAAATTGGTAATGAACCTAAAGACAAACTTAGTCTTACCTCTATGGATGATACTTCGACCTTATGACATCGAAGATTGGGTCATGCCAATATGCGAATTCTTCAATCGCTATCATCCAAAGATCTAGTAAGAGATCTACCTAAGTTAAAATATGAACATCACTTTTGTGATGCTTGTAATGTAGGAAAACAAGTTCATTCTAGTCATAAAGCTAAAAACATGGTGTCTACAACTAAGTGTCTAGAATTACTACATATGGATTTATTTGGTCCATCCGCTATCCAAAGTTATGAAGGCAACTACTAAACTTTGGTCATAGTGGATGATTACTCTAGGTATACATGGACAAAATTCCTTAAGAACAAAACGGAAACGTTTAATTATTTTGAAATATTAAGCAAGAATATCCAAAGACAACTAGGAAGTCCTATAGTGTCTATTAGAACGGATCATGGTAGGGAATTCGATAATGAAGTGCAATTTGGAGCCTTTTGTGACGCTAATGTATTACTCACAACTTCTCGGCTCCGCGCACTCCACAATCGAATGGGGTAGTTGAAAGAAAGAATAGAACCCTAGAAGAAATGAGTCGAACCATGCTTAATGAGCAATCCATACCTCAAAAGTTTTGGTGCAATGCCGTTAATACTTCAACGTACATACTCAATCGAATCTTAATTAGACCAATCTTAGGTAAAACTCCATACGAGTTACTTTGAGGCAAAAAGCATACGTTAGATCACTTTAGAGTCTTTGGTAGCAAATGTTTTATTCTTAACACTAAAGATTACCTTACAAAATTTGAACCTAAATCAACTGAAAGTATCTTTCTAGGTTACTCTCCAAATAACAAAGCTAACGTCGTATTAAACAAAGAAACAATGAAGGTAGAAGAGTCATTAAATATAGAATTTGATGAAAGTCCACCCAAAACCTCTCCACCTCTTGTCGATGACGAGATTGTAGAAAGTGAAGCTATAGTAATAAAGAAAAAGATAAATGAAGAAGAAGAACCTCTAAATGATGTAGTCATAAACAATAAAGAGTCCAAAGATCACCCCATAGATAAGGTCATAGGAAAGCTAAACGAAAGAACATTAAGGTCTCAAGTTCATAACCAAAGTAGCTTATTTTGTTTTGTCTCAACCATAGAACCTAAGAATACACAAGAACCCATAAAAGATGAAAGTTGGGTAATGGCTATGCAAGAAGAATTAAATCAATTTGTTTCTAATGATGTTTGGACACTTGTCCCTCCACCTAGTAATCAAACCATAATAGGAACCAAATGGGTTTATAAAAACAAATTAGATGCAAACGGAGTAGTGTCTAGAAACAAGGCTAGACTCGTTGCCCAAGGGTATAGCCAACAAGAAGGAATAGACTTTGATGAGACCTATGCCCCCGTGGTTAGATTAGAGTCTATAAGAATACTTCTTGCTTATGCTTGTGCTAATGATCTAAAGCTTTATCAAATGGATGTCAAAAGTGCTTTTCTAAATGGTTTTATTAATTAAGAAGTATATGTAGCTCAACCTCCGGGCTTCATCGATTTTGAAAAACCTAAACATGTGTATAAGTTAAAGAAAGCCCTTTACGGTCTTAAACAAGCTCCAAAAGTTTGGTATGATAGACTCAAGTCATTTTTAATTAAACACAACTATACCATGGGGTTAGTTGACAACACACTTTTTACTAAGAAAAGAGAGTCACATATAATCATAGTTCAAATATATGTAGATGATATTATATTCAGATCCACTTGTCAAGACATGTGTGATGATTTCTCTAAAATCATGCATGACGAGTTCGAGATGAGTATGATGGGAGAACTTAGTTTCTTTCTTGGTCTACAAATCAAACAAGTAGAAGATGGTATATTCTTTAATCAATCTAAATACATAAAGGAGATGTTAAAGAAATTCGGTCTAGAAGAGTCGAAACCAATTAGGACACCATTGTCATCCGACACCAAACTCACAAAAGATGAAGACGGTCTGTCGATAATACTAAATATCGTGGCATGATAGGTAGTCTTCTCTACCTCACAGCAAGTAGGCCGGATATCATGTTTAGTGTTTGCTTATGTGTTAGGTTTCAAGAAGACCCTAAAACATCACACCTAGAAGCCGTAAAAAGAATATTTAGATATATTAAGGGTACAACACAATTAGGATTATGGTATCCTAAGGGCACGAGAGTAGAAACAATTGTATATGCAGATTCTGACCATGCAAGTGATTATGTTGACCGAAAAAGTACAAGTGGGGTATGTACTTTTATGGGATGTTGTTTAACATCTAGGTTTTCAAAGAAACAAACGGCATTAGCAATATCAACAACCAAAGCCGAATACGTCTCCGCCGGCAAAGCATGCCAACAAGCACTATGGATGAAACAAGCAGTAGTTGACTACGACATTCATCTAAGTGACATAGCAATTCTATGTGACAACAAGGGTGCCATAGATTTAAGCAAGAATCCGGTATTACATTCTCGCACAAAGCATATAGAGATTCGTCATCACTTCTTAAGGTAGCGTCCGAAGACAACATAGCCGACGTCCTCACCAAACCGTTGAAGCGGGAACAATTCAACCTACTTCGTCTTGATCTTGGCCTCATGGAACAAACATCGTAATTTATTTTTACTCTAGAAGGTATGTAAACAACAGCCTTCTTCTTTTTGAGTCTAGGATCTCTATTTCACGCACAACTCACAAACAATACGGGAATTTTCAAAACCCAAGATAAGTTCTTTTTTACTTATAACTCATAGTTTCTCTTATTTTCTTTAAAAAATAAGTACAAAATTGCAAACACATAATTACATACACATCTTCTTTTTAAAAGGATAAAACGATTTTTATTCACAAAATGGAAACCTCTTTTTGAAACGTTTTTTAAAAATGATACCTCTTCCCGTATAAATTAGGAGCACTCGGGTTATCTCACATAACTGATATACATATAAGGGGCGATTTGGGGATTGGTTTGCGCTGAATTCTAGTCGGTTTATTTTGATAGATCAATTATTATAACATGGTGCGATCTGGTTGAGACTTGTTGTGCTTATTGTTTTACGTAACCCTAACTTTTAGGGTTCGTATCTGATGGATCTGCTGGAACGTCAACCTTTGGAAGGGGTTGTTTGTTATTTGTATGTTCTAATCAAGATGTTTGTGATATGAACGTGGGTTTTAGAGAGATGGAAGTTAAGTTTTAGGGATCTTATTCAAAAACCCTACCTGTTCTACATTGATCCTGCTGCTATTGATTATCATGTTGCGGATTGTTTATGGCCATGTTAGGGTTTAGACCTTATTATTGGTTCGATTGTGGGTAGTTGTTTTATTGTTTTTGTGGAGAAATCCGGCCAGCCAACCTCCTATTTTTCCGGCCAAACTCTTTGCCCAATCTGTCCTCTCTATCCTACTTTGAAGGGTATGCAATACGCTTTGGGCTTAGATATCTTTATGAGGGTGGTTGGTAACGCTTTTATCAATCTATTCTGATCGGTTTCTTCCTGTTTTTATTGGCCCGCGAAACCCTAAGATTTTTTAGGGATTTAATCGTCCCTATTGCTAATTGTTCATCTTGTTCTTGGTACGATTTGCGTGTTCTGGTGCGATCGGGATATGGTGCTGAACGTAACCTTTTTCTAGGGTTTGATTGCGAATGGAAGTAAGCCCTCATCAGGGTTTTTATTTTCTGCACGTAAGCCCTTTTTAAGGTTTGTTAATTCTTCATCTGATGTTAGTGTTTACATGTGGGTCAAGAGAGAAGTTAAGTCAAGTTTTAGAGTTCCTTGTTCAAAAACTATATTCGGTCTTCTAAGATCTGATGCCGATTGTATTATTTCATGGTCTTGTGTTCGATTGCTGGAAGTTAGGGGTTATGACCCTATTATCGTCCACTTACAGGCCCCTGTGGAGGTTTGGTTGATGTGTTTGCGGTGGTCTACATATGTCACGATTACCTTAGTGCTCGATTTGAGCTGATTGATTATGTTAGGGTTCTTAACCCAATTTTTGGGCGATCATGCTGGTTCTGCTGCTATTGTTTATGCACCTACCTTTGTGTGATCATGGGAGCTATGTTTGTTGGTGGAACATTCTGATTCTATGGGTTCGTACCATGGATATCAGTTTGTTGTATTTGATGTGGTGTTTTTGATTTCTACAAACGCATGTTCATGTTTTGGATGTCGTCTATGGCTGCTCCTTTAGGAATTCACTCTAATCCACTTTTATGAGTGGTAACGAATGCTAGGAATTGACCCATAGTATTACGTGTGCCTATTATTGATCGCATGGATGGTTAAGGTTGGTGTGATGATGATGATGTTTTGTTTCAGCCTTTGTGTGATCATGTGGGTGCTTTGTGCTGTTGTTGATCATCAGGGTTCGTGTTTTGCACGCTATTGATGATTGTTGACGATGCTAATGTGGTTCTTCTTTTTGATGTTCAGTTTTGCATCTAAACATGCACCTTTGGAGCAAGTTTTTGCTTGCTGCTCTATCCGTGGTTTTAGAGTCTCTCACCAACCGTTGTGTGAAATTTGTGAACTGTAACTCAAGTTGGTGACCATGTTATTCATGTCTGGACCTGTTATTGACTTGCGTATTCATGGTGAGGTCCTTTATTATTGTAAGTTAGGGTTGTTCACCCTATTTGAGACCGATCTACTTTGTTGGACGTAATTCGATCATTAGGTCATCGTGGGCTGGTTTATTGGAAGTTAGAGTTATATTTGTTCATTGAGTGCTCGTGGTAGTCACGTTCTGAAGTGTACAAGGTGATTCTATGGTGGTATGGTATGGACTTCTATGACGCCTTTTGAAGAATCAAGTGTGTCAACTTGATTTGTGTTTAAATTGTAATGTTTAATAGGCGTTCTAGTTTTCTGTTCTAGTATTAGTTAAGAGTGGTTTGACACTCTTATAGTGTGGTTAGTTGTAAGTTATAAGAATGATTTTCATTCTTATATGTGAGTCTGTAAGTCTCCTAAGGGACTGAGATGAGGGAAGTCACCCTCATCCTTTGTACTTCACTATTTTTGGGTATGCAATACGTGTATTCGGGCTGCATTTTTATATTAAAGAGATGGCGGCTTAAGCCTTTTTATAATGAATTCCTATAGAAATCTTCATGTTTTGTTGTCAATACCCTAACCCTAATCTTGTTTACAATCGTTGTATCTTCGGTGGTGATATTCATGATCATTGCGAAACCCTAACTGCCATCTATGATCGTTTTTTCACCCTAATTAACACTCAGTTTGTTAGGATTGCAAATTTTTATTTAGGGTTTGGTAATTATCGCTGGTCTCTTTATATTTATTATTATCTGATGGCTCCACCAATCTATGATGCGCATTGGTTTTATCCCTAAATTCATGTTTAGGGTAGACCGTGATTATCATTCAACAACTTCCCTTTTACATTGTGTGTGGCCATGTTTACATCGATGTGGTTTGGTGGCTATCTAATCTGTCATGCTACAGCGAAACCCTAAAGGTTTCGTTTTATTCGATTGTCACTGATTGATTGGTTGGCTGACTCTTTGAATGCTATACCGAAGCCCTTATTCTGATGGTTTGGATCTTTCTTATTGATGTTCCGTTGTTGGTGGCTGATTCTTTTACTGTTAACAAAACCCTAATTCGTGGGGTTTGGTTTTTTCTATCTGGTGCAAGTATTTTATACATGTGGTGTAAGTTAACTGCAAGTATGTTTACCAATGTAAGTAGGTTAAAGTTTGCTGTTCGTGGGTGTTTGAGAGATGGGGTGTGTGATATGGTGGCATCTTTACTACGATCTGTTTGGAAGTCGTACTTGAGGTTTGGAGGGGTGGTGGTGTTGGTTCATCACTTCTCACACATGGTACGTTTTGTGATTCTTTGATACGACCTGTCATGAGGTTTGATGCTTGGGACTTGTGGAATGTCGTTGAAGTCATATGGTGTGGGGTTGGAAGCTAATAAGTTTTTTTTTGTGTAGAAGGGATTTTTCACCTTGGTAAAATTCATTACACCAAAAACATTGAAGGATGAGGGTGACTTCCCTCATCTCAGTCCCTTAGGACACTTACAAGCAACCACTCTAAGAATAACAGACCATTGTTAAACTGACATGTACACCTTGTGCAACTTAACAGACGTGAACATGTTGGGCTCGCGTCTGATTAGCTAGTTGGTGAGCTAATAGCTTACCAAGGCGATGATCAGTAGCTGGTCCGAAAGGATGATCAGCCACACTGGGACTGAGACACGACCCAGACTCCTACGGGAGGCAGCAGTGTGGAATTTTCCGCAATGGGCGAAAGCCTGACGGAGCAATGCCACGTGGAGGTAAAAGGCCCACGGGTCATAAACTTCTTTTCCCGGAGAAGAAGCAATGACGGTATCTGGGGAATAAGCATTGGCTAACTCTGTGCCAGCAGCCGCGGTAATACAGAGGATGCAAACGTTATCCGGAATGATTGGGCGTAAAGCATCTGTAGGTGGCTTTTTAAGTAATTGATCCGATTGATAATGGGCATATGAAGCTTATTCCTTCCATACTAGTTTTTGTGGTTTCTTCGTGTAAGTGAGGGTTTTGATGGTGTTGGGATGTGGTACTTGGCTGCAATGGTGATGGACTTCGTTTTGGTATTATTGCCAATTCATATTGTGGTCATGCTTGGAAGGTATAGTTCTTGATGATGTCCTTCGTCCTTACAATGATGAGGGTTAATTATTGAGGGCATGTTGCTTTGGACTTATTGCAAATTGTTAAAGTCATATGGTATGGAGTCGGAAGCTACATCAGTTTTTTTGACTTAACAACTGATCCGTGCATTAATGGTCTTATGGAGCCTATTCCAAACATACCTATGTGATGTGGTTTCTTATTGTAAGTTCTATTCTTCTATGTCGGTTAAAGATGGGTATAATGATGATAATGTTCATACTGGGTGGAGGTTTTCTGGATGTCAATGAAGATATGATGGATTTGGATTACTATGATGACTATGAGGTTGAGGGTCTCTACTTATGTAGGGTAAGCTCTTTATGATTGTTTTATTTTTACTTGATTAGTCGTTATAGATGTAAGTTTAGTTAAAAGTTATAAGAATGGTCTGTCATTCTTATAGAGTGGTTTTGTTTGTTGCATTCTGTTTGCATGTAAGTGTCCTAAGGGACTGAGAGGAGGGAAGTCACCCTCATCCTTTGTACTTCAATGTTTTTTGGTATAATGAATTTTACCATGGTGAAAAATTCCTTTTACCAAATATATATATATATATATATATATATATATATATATATATATATATATATATATAGGGAAGAGATCCGGTAAGAAGAAAAACTAAAATAGGAAGAATAAGAAGAATTTCTAGCCACACATTTCAAATAAGGAAGAGATTTTCAAGGGGAGATGCATCTATTTTAATAGGTGCATCTGAAATGTGTGGTTGTGGTTTCTTCTTATTATTCTCATTTTAATTTTTCTTCTTATTTGATCCTAACTCTATATATATATATATAAAGGGCATGATAGGTATTTATAAGTTCATAATTCATTTCTATGACCTACTAATTAATGCACCAACTTAGTACATGCGTTTTTTTCACTGCTACAATTCTAAATCTTGAAAATAAGAACATAATTTATGTTTTAATCACTGTCATCATTTCTTACGTTGCATGATAATTTTTTTTAATCATTTTCACAGCCATCATTCCCTTCACAATTTTTTACTCGTATAAAAAAAAAGAGTAAAGCTTATCACTACGAAGTATTTGTTATTATCTAACTTTTTTCTCATTTCCATCACAATTTTTATGCTCGATTCTTAGGATTCAAAGAGATTTTTTATGTTCGATTTCTTTGGATTCAAAGAGATAAAGTGGTTGTTAATATTGAATAACAAAAAAATTGTGTTAGTTTTCATACAATAAAGGTGTAAAGCTTTATGAGTGACTTAAATGTGAATCATGTGTTAATATATATTGAATCACAATACATTAGTGAATCATGATTGTGTTATTTATAAAGGTTCATAAGATAATGATTGTATTGAATCATATTCTCTTAATATGCAACGATGCAAGAAAAAATCCAACCAAGGATATCATGGATTCACTAATTATAATATGATTCAAAAATAAAACACCGTAAATTTTGTAAAACCCTAAAGTCCTATAACCTAAAATTTGGGACCAATTAAAATTTTGCCTAAGTAATTATATGTAATCCTTAGGCTACATATTATAAGACATATGATATAATATAAAGTATGAAATACTTATGATTTGTACACTACTTATAATATGTAATATATCCCAAGTTACCTAAGTTATGAAAATTAAATAAATCCTATGTACTAGTATTAATAAAAATCGGCCAACATGTATTTACATGCATATAAATAAAACGTGTATATACACATAAAAGGATAAGAATACCTTGATCATTCCCTTAATTATACAAATCAATTTCCTAGCTTTGTACCTAGTTTTTAGGGGCTCTTTTTTTCAAGATAAGCAACAAGATCCTTTGTAAATTTGGCAAGTATACAATTTTGATTCTATCCTAACCCTTCACACATTTTTCTCTATCACATATACGGTATCTTATTTTTTTTTCTCCTAAACCGAATTTCTTTGTTCCCTAAAAACCTAGTCGCCATTCCTACACACACACATTATTCCTTTGATTGGTGGATGCTATTCCAAGAAGAATTCGTGATACTTGAAGCTAGGAGACTTGGGAAATTCGTTGGTGAAAGATTGGTGGTATACGATTTGGTGTTTGTGATTCCTTTGGCTCGTTATTTTCTTTGCTAGTCGATTTGGTACACATATCTTTTACTCTTTAATTCATACGTATAATATGATCATGATACAAATGATACAACATATGATTATTGGCTTAAAAATGGTGTTTGATAAGTATTTGTAATTGGCTTAAATAAGTATACATGATAGTAATTTAAACCCTGGTTATATATATATGAATTTGGTGTATTGATTTCTTGATTAATTGTGAGAATGATATGAGATGAGGTTTGAGATGTGTGTCATGTTTATGTCATTATAATTTGTGCTTTAACATCATCTATGATCAAATCTATAAATTAAATATGAAACTGGAATGAGAAACATGTGTTATTATGGCCGTTAATTAACCCTAAAACTGGACAGCATAGTATGATGAATTTGTGTGTGTTATAGATCGAATTGTATAAGTGAAATATTCTGGATTTTTGTTGGAAAAACTTATTTTACTTCTTAGTTAAGTTTTCCAAGTGGGTTAGTCGAATTTGGAGTTATCTAAGTCATACTTTTGAATTTTACAAGATCAAGTGTTAAATTTGAGAAAACGGGTCTAAAATTTAGTTGGATTGTTTGATTTTTCATTTTCAAACCATAAGGAATTGGGAGCTCTCCTTTTTAAGGAGTGACATTTAGGATATAAATGAATTTCTGGGATTTTTGGGAATTTTTCCAATGTGTCTAAATAGGTCTAATAAACATAAACTTTTGATGTGTATTTTCTGAACACTTTCTGGGAAGGTCTGGAAATATGGATTTTTAAACCATACTTAGATTCTGAGATAAAATCCACCAAAATTTTTGAAATTACTTAACTAATGTGGGAACCTCTGGGAATTTTCTTGAAAATTTTGGAATACTTCTGATGGGTCTAAAAATTCGTGTAAAACTGGTCCATATGTGAAGTTAAGAAAATGAAAGATAAAAGGATGATATCAATAAGTAAAACACTTATAAATGTATGAGAAGCATATAAAATGAATATGTTGGTGATATGTGAGTATATTGACAGTAGATCTTGTGAAGAGGGAGAAGTGATTGGCTTTGTGTGCTTTGCTCTCGTGCACACACTTTGAGGTACATATATTCCGTCATTTAAGTAATGACACTTCTTTTCTCTCATGACTCTTGTCCATTTTGATATTCGATTCGTATTATCCTTGCTTTGATTTGATATGATCTCTTACGCATCATTTGATCTTTAGCTATTTTGATTATGAACCTTGAACCATTTGATGTGAACCTTCGAATTGAGCCTTTGTCATGAACCTTTGTCATGAACCTTTGCTATGAACCTTTGATTGTGAACCTTTGATTATGAACCTGTGATATTTTGATGACTTAAACAGTTTGCCAAACTTTTGACTTTGCCTTTGCCCTTTCAGTTTGATAACTGATGAGTGTCTAAATACTCATCATTTTTGTACAAAATAAACTGCAAATTCATCTGAAAACACTCAGAAACACATCAAAATGATCAAAATATCACAAATCAGTGTTTTATGTGTTTCAAATGCAAAAATATCAAAATCAGATGAAAAACATATCAAATTTGCAAAAATTGCAGTTTCAGTTCCCCAAGTTTCAAAAATTGTCACAAACAGTCCCTGAGCACAAAATTTCAAAAGAAAAATCACCTAAGGTCCTTTTTAAATCATAACTTGTCAAATTAAGTCCTTTGGTGAAAAATATACAAAGTTTGAGAAATTTACAAAAATGGTCCTTCAACTTTCAAAATTGACAGAATTGGTCCCTGGAAAATGTGAAAATGGCAGTGTTGGTCCTTAAACTTTTGAAAGTTGTCACTTTTGGTCCTTGGAATAACTTTTCTGAATTGGCAGCCTAAACCCTTCAAGTTTCAGAATTTACAACTTAGTCCCTATAGTTTAAAACCTTTTAAATACCAATTTGGACCTTTCACCTATTCTGGACCCCCTGTCAATACAAATTGTGAACCCTCTTTATTAATACCACTTTGGTCAACATTTCTGGTCAAATCCATTTACCCGCCAAACACTTATCCCTCCCACTTGACTTCTGCAAACCCTGCAACACACCATACCAACCCATCCTTTATCTCATTCCATGTCTCCCCCCCTCCTCCACTACATCCAAGACTCATTAAATGCTCCCCCTTACCCCCTCAATCAACCCCAGTTGTCAAAAGAGAAAAATGGCGCCAAAACTGATTTAAAGGCCAAGATGAAAGTGAATAATCCAATGGCTAAAATTAGTGGTGGGAAAGACCAAGTGGGACCCACTGAGTGCAAGAAGTCACTACAAGAGGAGGAAGATGCAGTAGAATAACCTGTCGACTGTTTTTAGACCATTTCTTAGTGTAAACTTTTATTTTCTGTTGTAAACCTTTAAATTCAGCCTTAATTTCAAAGTTGTATTATGTTTTATGTTTAATAAAAGTTACTTTCAGTTTAAATTTCAGTTATGTTAAATTTCCAGATTTGTGAATTACTGTTGAAAATTTTCAGTTTCAAAGTTATGGTCCAAGTTGTTAAAAGCTTACTCTCATGTTACAATAAGTTCATTTAAGCAATTTAAAGCTTCTCATAAGCTTACATTTCATTTTCAAGTGAAATTGTTACATGGTCAACAAAAGTCAAAATCTGGTCATGAATGGATATGGTGATGAAAAAGGGTGTTGCAGAGATGGTTGTGGGTTGGATTAAGTTCATTTAGTGTAGTAATAGGTTTATTTTGAGCCTGCAATAAGCTGGACAAAGTTGTGAGTTCTCTTTCCCATTTTCCAAATTTTAAGTCATAGTGCAGTTTCATGCTTTTCTTATATCTGTGATCATTTGCAGTTTTCATATGTCCAAATAGTTGTAATTAGATCATATTAGCACAGTGTAATCATTGGAATTAGTTAAATTAGTTGTTTGTTTCATTAAACTTGCTTATCTGTCCATTAAGGGGTGTTTGGGATTGTTTCATTTTCTGTATTCAAGACCTCATCAGTGTTTGTCTAGTATTGATTCATGTTTGTCTAGCTCAAGTAAACTTATTTGAGCCATAATTTAGGCCTGTTACACTCAAGAAGTCAAAATTGAACTCAAATCTGTCCAACAGTCCACTGTGTTGGATTTTAAAGAGCAAGTCATTCATTTTGTGTTTAGAAGTCATAAACCAAGCTTATGTTAACTTTGTTTCATCACAAATAGTCCTTATCATTCTTAAAATTGGATCAAAATCTCAAAAAAGTCAATGTTCTATCTTTTTCAAAAAGTCAAAAAAATGGTGAAAAATGGGATTTATGCAGAAAGTGCAGCATGTGCACAGGCTTCACTAAAGGTTTGTAGGGTCTGAATTTTGGTTTATAAGTAGTTTAATAGGTCATCTCTAAGACTTAATATCTGTTTTCAACTTAAGCTTCTTTGATAAGCTTCTGCAAAAGCTCAAAGTGAGCCTCATCTCCCCTGTTCACTGAAGTCAGTGAATGCTGAGCTTTTGCTCAGTTTTTGCATCAGCTGCACAGAGCTCAAAAGAGTTCCTCATGGCCTGAATTTTGGTACAAGTGCTCTCACCCAGGTCTTATCCAAGTACCAAGTTCTGTTTTCTTGTTTATAGCTTATTTGGTTGCTTATTTCTTGGCTTAAAGTTGCCCCCATTTCACTGTGTTCTGCCAAAATCTCAGTTACTCAAATCATTGCAAACTGTTAATCAGAGGTCTTGGGTTGTTAAAACTTATTGCATTTTGGTCATTTTAGCTTATCATAGCTTTGGTAAACAGTTGGTAGCTTTAAGTGTTCATTTGGCTTATTTGGGTGGCTTAATATTAAGCACTTGTTTAGCAGTTCCACTATTCCACACATAAGCACCTATTTTTCTATTTTTCCTTTATTCCTTATATCATTTTAGATTTTTTCTGAAATTTTCAGTTTTTTCCTAGTTGTCTAGCTATTTTTCATAATTTAAATTAGATTTTAATCATTTTTAAATAGCTTTTAATATAAAAAATTAGAAAAAGCTTCAAAAAAATAAGTTTTCATTTTTCTTAGACTTAGATAAATATAAAAAGTAAAAAAAGTAATTTTCTAGATTTTTCATAGTTTATTTGGTAATTTTTAATAATTAAATTAGTTTTAAATAGTTTAAAATTTCTAGAAAATAGAAAAATAACCAAAAAAAATACAAAAATAGTTTTTAAAATTCTAGTTTGATATTTTAGACTTTTTCATTCCATAATTTTATTTTTCTAGGTTTATTTCCTATTTTCTTGGATTTTAGATAATTATTAAATAGTTAAAAATAGTTTTTAATTAATAATAATTAATTAAATAGTTATAAAAATCATTTTCTTTTTCTAAAAAGTTTCTTATATTATTAGGTTTGTAAAAATGTATTTTTCATATTTTTAGGACTTTTATTTCTTAGATTTCACTTTTTATTTTGTACGTTTACGTTATTTTTAATTTAAACGTACGTTTTAGTTTTTAAACGTTCATCACTTTAAATACAGTGATAGCGTTTATTTAATAGATTTTATCTTTTATTTCTTTTAATTTGCATTTAAGTCGCTTTTATTTATAATCTTTTTCAGTAGTGTAATATTGTTGTTGGCTTTTTCCTTAGTTATAATATCATTCACAAATCCTTTTCCCGTTCAAATTCCTCGATCACTAAACGATTGATAATCCATTGCACAACTCGCTGGGACATAACGACCCGGGGAAACATTGTACTCCTCAGATCTTAATTGCATTGGTTGTTGAGCAGTTTATAGTCTTTTAGACTTGACTGTTTAGCACCGATCAATAACCGAGCCATTTTTCCTAGCCATGAAGGTAACATGGCCATGTCATTGATGCACCAATGGCATGACTCCAGGGTGGTCGAGTGATGAACCATCCCGTCCCTTTTTGTTATATGTTTATAAGCTCAAGGATATATGTTTGGCCACTATGATTTCTGCAGGGGCATATGGATGCATCCTAGATTTGATTGTATTTGATTTGGATATGATATGATTTATTTGGTGACTGACGCTTGTGTGCAATACACGTCTTTCACATTTTGGGAGCTAGCTACTCCATGGTTACTTATGATATGATATGTGATTTGTTTAGGTTCGCGGTAGATTACTGATATTTTCCTTTCATGACCTTTCATCTTTGTTATGCCTCATGTTATTCCATAATGCACCATATTCTATATTTCTCCTTATGTCATACTCTCATTCCATTTTGGTTGACTATCAAGCTTATACTTCGGATTACCACTTCATCCATTTACTATGCTATTATATGATTATTTGATCCATCTGTTTACCCTGCTGGTATATGATTACATAATTTCTCTGTTTACTATGTTAATATGTGATTATCTGATTCACCTGTTATCATGGTAGTATCTGATTATCCGCTTACCATGCTATTATGTGACCATTTGATTCGTCTGGTTGCCATGCTAGTATGTAATCATTTGATTTATCCGTTTATCATGTATACCTTCGTTGAGTTATTTTCGTTGGCTATGATTATCATTTAATATTCCTATTTGCTATTTGTGACTACCATGCTTGTACTTATGTTTGGTATTTTCTGATGCTTATGTTGTTAGTTCGACATAGTAATTGATGTTTACCTGACTTGTTGATCTGCCATGTTTACACTTCTATTTATGATATTGTTTGATGATGGAAATGGTTTAACTTATGTTACATGTCTAGTGATTTTTCTAGCTTGCCATACTATGTCCTTGTTTAGTTAATTCATTCAATTATGATGTTCGTTTGGTATTCCTACCTGATACATGTGGCTATCATGCTTATACTGATGCTATTATTTTCTGCTGGTTATGATACTTGTTCTGTTTATTAACTGTGGGTTATCTGACTTGTGTGATTGCCATGCTTGCATTCAATTTAGTTGCTTCCGCCTGCTTATAGAATTCATCTTGGCTTATATGTATTCTGATTATCTAATTTATTTGTGTGCCATATTTATATTTAGTTGATACGCTGATTGCTATGCTTGTACGATGTTTGGTTACTTGTTTGCTTATGATGCTGTTTATCAATTCCTATTCGTTTATGTCCAGTATTTATATATTTGGTTATTTTATGTGTACTTATGTATGTTCGCTGATGCGCTGCTTGCTTTGGTCTCTTTTGATTTATGTTCTTTTGGTTATCTATTAATATTGTATTCTGCAGGTTCCTCATTGACTCATAGACTCATTGAGCTCATTCGTTACGATTTTGTTATCAGTCTCCTCTGATTCGTTTTGTATTTTGATTATGTTTAGCTTTTGTTTTGTTATATATGTTCACTGGGCTTTTTAAGCTCAGCCGCATTTCTTTTCCATGCGGCAGGTACCAAGTGGGATGCTAGGCTTTGATAGGCTGAGATTATGAGCTTTTGAGTGAACCGACCCTAGTTTCCCTTAGTATTTCGGACTCATCTGAAAGAAAATTTGTTTTTTTATTTCGTATCTTTTAGACATGTTGGATTATGTATTTTCCTTTGTAAGTCACTCGTTTATATGACTTGGTATTTTATTTAATAAGACTTCTGCTTGCAAATTTTTTTTATTAGTATGTTCTGATATGACTCCATAATGTGACATTCGGACCCTTTTCGGGTTGGGATGTTACAATTATGGTATCAGAGCCTAGGTTTTGAGACTCTTAGAGCTTAGGCTATGACCTGTGAGGATTCGGGTAAACACTAGGCTTCTGTTTGTTTCGACCTATTCCGTTTGGTTGGACCTTTTCGTTCAGGTTTGATTTCGATATCCGTTTGTCTTCGCTGATTTGATCTTCACCCTCCCACATTTGATTTTGTCTATTTGTCTTCGTGGATAAGTTTTTCGATCGTTTAGATGGTGACTACTCGTAGAATCGAAGATGGTGATTTGGATCCTGAGTTGCTACAATAGTTGTTGAGATAGAGAGGTTCGGAAAGAAGCCACATCTGTTTAGTACAACTGCCACTCCAGTTAAGTTGAAGACATGATTGCTCGTGTCGAGAAGATCGTTGGAGTATTGCGACGCTGCAGGAAACATCAAGATGCTGCACGATAGAGCTGGACAGAAAAACAAGAGGAGCAAAGATGGAGAGGAAATTCAACAAGACGGAGATGAAATTCAACAAGCGAACACACAGAAGGCGTACAAGCAGAAGAACTATGACCGGCGTATTGCAGATAGGAGGAGAAACTACTACTAGGAGTTTGGGCGTATAGATGGTCAGCAGCTCAGCTAAGTCGTCTTATCAGAGAAGAGATGCTGAGAAGATTTCATCCGATCTGTGTGGTTGTGGGGCATCGGGCCCATGATTATCCTGAGAATAGTGGAAGATGGAGCTACCACGATTCGTTGTCCTCTCATTTGTTCCGTCACGTGTTTTGAGACAGTTTGATATTTTGTTATGTGATTTTGATCGGTATTACTTTTCTTTGATTTGTTCAGAACTCAGTTTGAATTGTAAAGTTTTATGATTTGGCATTTTTCATATCTCTATCTTTTTGAGAGATTTCGATTATCATCTATTTTGTTTATGTGATTCGTATCAGCAAGATCAGATTTGTGATATTTAGCACTGTTTGTGCACTTGAGATTGTTTTGGATCGTCAGAAATGAGTCATGAGGAACCTTCTCAAGTAAGATGACCACCTTCCTTCTTCCCCTAGATTGGTAAGTTTTCGTTTAGTCTTCTGAATTTTTCTGGAGTTGGGTTGATAATATGCTTGGTCTCTGTATGTGAATCTGATTTGATTTGACATTAGTAGAATAATTTGTCACGACTCAGAATAGAATATGATGGCAATAAGGACACGTTCATATGATGCAAGTATTATGACGACTGATCAACGTGATAATACCGAGATCATATGACTTGAACTTATTGGGATCATACGATGTCTTGAGAAGTGCCTGAGTTTAATACGTTTGATGAATTAGAATTATATCCGTGATTCGTCAGCCTTGATGATATTCTCGACCGTGCGGTAATCCTACCCATTCAATTCCACATTCTGATACGTTTTGATATTCCGATATGTGCTCATTGATCGTCATTACTAATATGTTACCCATCTCTTTATGAGATCTTGATATGTTTGATAATTCGGTATGTGATTCTCTGATGAGTAGCAGGTTCCTTGATCCGTTAGGAATCTGGTTTTGATTTGATGAAGTTTTCCTACCGTACTACCTCCGTATTTGTCTCGTGTGTATACGTGCTTGATGCGCGTACAAGGCGCGTTCGGGGTCAAAGGAACTTCCTTTTCGTTGAGCAAGTTTTTCAACACCCTAGGCAGTGAACCTAATCGTTGTAGTGTAGTATTGGGTAAGCCTCGGGTATTGATATCGTTCTCTAGGGGAATAGGAATGCTAGTAAGAAGTGTACTACACTAAGGTTGAGGTTGAGGAAGATTATTTTTTTATCTTTTTATATTTTTTTAGAAAGCTAAGGGTAAAATCTCGGGGCTTGGATCTGGGGGTGGTACTTCTACCCATTACTCTACTATCTAATTATCTAAACAATGGGTAGTCTATGTCTTTTTGATGTCTGCTCATATGATGATTAAAAATGTGTCTACCTAGATACTATTCCTCCCTGGTTATCTTTTATTGATGGTTGAATTGTCACATCCTTATTCTTAACGCGTTGTGTTTTCTAAGGTCGTAGGGTGTGCCTTTTTCCCTAACTCTTTGAGACTACCTTAAGGTTATTGCCTATGAAATCCTCTATATTAATCATAAACTAACTTTAAGGTTAACTGTGGATGTTTAGACTACAAATCCGCTAAGTGATTCATAAACTAAGGTTCACAAAGATTACTCAAGCATTTAAACACAACGATAGCCTAGTGCACTCCTAAGCCATTTACAATTAAGATAAGAGACAACCAATCAGTAATTAGTAACTAGGTTTCATAGATCTAAGCAAACACACAAGAAATTTAGGCGGACATGTTAAACACGCAAGCATAAACACATTCAATGGAAGAAATAATGAAATCAATGAAGTAAAACACTTATCTTGATGTAAAATAGGGTTTGAGAACTCTAAGATACTGTCCAAGTCGGACTACAAACATTTATGGTTTTTACTCCACAAGTCTACCTCTCAAAATTATGAAAATTCGATTTCTATATATAATATTACACTTGCGACGGCGTCGCCTTATAGGTGGGACGCCTTCAGGTCGTCGTCATTAGGGTTTCGTCTTGGCCAAGTAATAGTTGGGACGGCGTCACGTTGTAGTTGTGACGCCATCGGGCTTCAGTAGGGACTTCGTCTGATTCTTGATCTAGGCCGTCTGAGATGAAAAGTCTTAGTGACGCCCTTCCTCTTCAAAGCCTGAATCCGTCAGGTGTATTTTAGCAAAAAGTCTACTGAGACGTCAGAGATTTTAATTCGTATAGAGGGACGGCGTCGCCCTTTAGTTGGGATGCCGTCATGTGCAATTCTAGCAGCTTGAGTGTCTTTGATTTTGACTTAGCCATTTTCTTCATATATTCACTCCTTTTCGTCCAAATATGCATCATTCCAGCATTTTGCTTCTAAGAGACCTAAAAAGTGAAAAGGAATGAAATTAAGCAGTAACGGATATAAAAGTGGGAGATTAAGGGCTTAAATGACCCCTTAAAAGTGTACGTTTTAAATCCTTATCAAATATCCCTACACTTGGTATTTGCTTGTCCTCAAGCATATGTGCTTTTGGCCAATCAATTTATAAGTTAGGGGCATGAAGCATTGGTTTAACATAATTCACAACAAGTAAAAGCACCGCAAATAATCATAACAAGCACGGAAATTATATACTAGCACCTCACAAGGGGTGTTTGGATTCTCTCATCTCTCGGGTGTATATGAAATTTAGTAAATGGAAATGGAAGATAAACACTCATTACCTGGTCATAGTATATAGATTACCATAGGCTTGAGACTAGATCAAACTTCCACCGCTTTGGCATAAGCACCTAGGAACAACTATCTAAGAGGTCTTTTAAAGGGTTGTAACGTTAGGCTTACGGCAGGGAAACAAAGGGTTTGGTTGGATAGGCGATTTAGTGGTGGCATGTCAAAAATCTTATGTTACAAGCATGAACAGAATGGCGTTGCTAAGCCAAGACTCGACTCACTAAACTCTAGATAACTTGAAACAAACATACATAAATTGAAAGATAGATGAAGGACGGTAGCCAGTTTTTTTTTTTTTTTTTTTTTTTTTTTTTTTTTTTGAACTTTTTTTTTTTTTTTTTTTTTTTTTGCATACACTTTTACTCTACCATCCTCTACGATAACATCAAAATATAAGGGATTTATAGGAGCATCCCTACACTTGAGTTTTTATTACTCTAACACTAATTTGACCCGATTTGAAAAGATCAAAACACTTGGAGTATTTAATTACGTAAATAAAGGGGATTTGAATTTAACGTTCTTTCACGTCACTCCATAAACTTTTACTTTTACCCATGAGTCCCAATCATCCCAAAACTGTGTACAAAAGATATGACTCGACTTAGCAACCATGCAAGTAACTAGATAATTGAACTAAGGGTTTAGTATGATAACAATAATGCACTAAAGGTGAGTGCATACAAGGTAGGCTAAGGCGATTTGGGGGTGGATTGTAAACAATGTTCTTCATTGATATTTCGGAAAACCGAAACATAACGAGAACCGTGAAAAGGATAGGCTCAGAGGGGTTAACTAGGTGTATCGTGTACTAAAGATGAGTACATCGCTAGGGTGTGGGGTAATTACTCGATTGATGTGGAAGAAGTAATTATAATACGGGTATCAAATAAGAGTTATCCTAATGCCTCTTATAGTTATTCCTAACTACAAAAGTGTATTCTCACTAGCAATCGCGGAATGCATCACAAAACAAGTTCTAGAATCTATTATACTACTGGTACACTCTCTAAGCATTAAAGGTGAAGGCTTTATTCCTAAAGATCTAGGGGCGAACCTCACATTTTTGGGGTGGAATTTAAGTGGTAAACAGTTTTTGTGCTAGTCATATAACTCCTATCCATGAGACGCTTTATTAAGACTAAAGTCCCACTCGTACATGTCATGAAAAATTTTAAATTTGGCACCGCAATTGCTCTAACAAATATTTCTCATAGCTTATTACACAAATGAAATAGGACAAGACAAATAATCAAGGATAAGCATAGTTTCAAAGTTCCCGTTACATTCTCCCTCCCTACACTTAAACTGAACATTGTCCCCAACGTTCCTCGAAAGTATCAAAGTTATGATAATGGAAGGTAATTAAAAGAGAAAGAAACCAGTACTCCCCTGATTAGCTCGGTAGGATCCGTGTGAAGTAGTGGTTAAATTCCTTCCCAAGAAGAATGTATGCGTGATAAGCTCCATCCAATATTATGTTTCTTCTTCTTGATAAATAAAACCTGCACACTTTAAGAAAATAGATAAAACCTTCGCGTAAAATCGGCGGTAAAACTATATATGACTCAACTACACTAGGATATAATGCTTGTGGAATGGATGTTCGCAGATTTTCTGGAAAATTAATACCTGAGAATTTCCAAAAATTTATACTTAGCATATAAAACGAGAGAAATTTTATAAGCGGTTTCTGCTCCTCCTGACATTGTCAGGTTCTAATCCTGACGCCATCAGGTTATCCTGACAGAAACTGGTCTGCTGCATTTTCCTAGAAAAATTCTGGAAAAATTACACCTTTAAAATCTAGAAAAATTCCTGCAAAACATCCATTATGACTCGATACAAGCATTTGACTCTAACAAACACACAAGATGCTCCAAAAGGATCGTGCAGAGGTTGTATCGAAGGTGGTACCATACATTGCCATGGAATTGCATCATAGTGATGAGATGGTAGCTGCTATGTAGAAGGTAATCAAGGCAGCGATCTTCCATGGATGGTGTCTCGCTCTGGAGGAGGTGGCTAAGACATGTAAGCCTGTGGACCTATCCATAATTGACTGTTACCGCCCCTCATCGAAGGCTAAATATGAAGAGGCAGGAAATGCGTCTGCAACCGCAGAGTACCCCTTCTTGGTCGAAGCTACAAAGGATCCCATGGCACCTCTTGAAGACCTTCTCTCGAAAAAGCCTCGAAAGATCAAGCCTGCAACCCCAACAAAGAAAACAGCATCGACAAAGCATTTGTCAGCTCTACCTTCTCCAACCCCGTCCCCAAAGAACAAGGAATAAAGGCTGTCATGTTGACAGTAATTTGGTCCAAAAGGGTTGCATGTACCCTTCTTTCAAACAATTTACTATGCTTGTCTGTTACTTTAAACAATTTGTGGTATTATGTAGGAATATATTCCTACATACTTTAAAATATTTATCTTGTGCACTTCTCGTACGCCATTTTTCCAACGCTTAAATTTTACAACCTAAGGTATAAGAACCTCATTGTGTGTAAATTACAACACCAAGAATATAATGACCAACTTTGATCACTGACAGAGGGTCTCGACCCACTCTATCTTAAATCCTTTGAGTAATATGGCTTGTTTATATTTTCATAATTGCCATAAACTATTAGGAGAGTTAATGTGAGTGTGTTGGTTGGCTTGGTATGAAGTGTTTGTTACACCGTATGCCTTCCAATTCGACATTGAAACTCATAAACAACTTGGCTAAACAAATCTTTGTGTTTAAGAAAGGAAGCAAGAGATTTGTGGGAAATATATTATTCATCATTGAATTGGTAGAGAGGATTACATCATTTTGAAATGAATACTAAGACAACTACCAATAATGCTTGATTTCCCATGAGAAGCTTTGAATACAAGAATGAAAGTAAAAAGTACTTCTTAAACATAGAACTTTTGGAGGTTCGTACCATTCCATGTCCTGTCAATGGATTCTCCGAGAAGAGTAGCCAGCTTGTATGCTCCGTTGCCGTAGGCTTCAGCTATGACATAGGGTCCTTCCCATGTAGGTCCTAGGTTCCCTAGTATTCTGCTTTGCTTGCGCTGTTGAGGCGTAACACATATTACCCAGGCTTGAAGGTGGAAGACCTGACCCTTTTGTTGTAGTAGCCTTCGATCTTATGCTTGTGCATGGCTTCTCGTATGGAAGCTATTTCTCTCCTTTCTTCTAATAGACCAAGGTTTTCCTTGATCCTTTCATCATTTTAGGAGGCTTCAAATGTGGCCACACGCTCTGTGTGTACACTCAGCTCCGAAGGGATGATCACTTTTGTTCCATATGTTAGGCTGAAGGGGTTTCGCCATTGCTTGACTTGGGTTGGGTCCTATGAGCCCATAACACTTGAGGAAGCTCATCTACCCACCCGTGATGGCTTCGTCCTAGCCTTTTCTCAATTCCTTTGACAATGTCTCTGTTGGTAACCTCCACTTACCCATTGCCTTGTGGGTGGTAAACGGAAGTCCAAGACTGATTTATCATAAGCCCTTTGCAGAAATCATAGAAGACTCCTTCGGAAAATTGCTTGCCATTATCGGATATAATGATGTGGGGCACTCCGAATCTGCATATGATGTGCTCCCATAAAAATTTCTCTATCTATTTTCCCGTAATGGAAGCTAAAGGTTTAGCCTCGACCCATTTTGTGAAGTAATCAATTGCCACCAATAAGAATTTAACCCTGCCAAGAGCTACATGCATAGGTCCTACAATATCAATTCCCCACTGGTAGAAGGGCCATGCGGATGTAAAACTTGTCATGTCTTGCTTCGGGAGCTTGGGAACCTTGGAGTGTATCTGACAAGCTTCACACTTTATAATGATTTCCACAGCATCCCTATGCATCGATGGCCAGTAGTAGCCTAACTTCATTATCTTCGAGAAAACTGAACGGGGCCCTGTATGGAGGCCGCAGGATCCTTCGTGGACCTCTGCGATGATGCTCGAAGCCTGCTTAGGTCCAACACATCTAAGCCAAGGTGAGAGGAACGACCTTCTGTACAAGTTTTCTCCTATTAGCCGATATTGTGGAGACTTACCCATATCTTCCTTGCTTGCTTTGGGTCCTCAGGGAAAAGACCACTTATTAGGTACTCCCTGATGGGAGTCATCCATGTGTCTCATTCTTCGTCAACAACGTCAGTGACTTCCTTTCGGATAATGGACCTTTCGCGCAGAACTTCAATTAGCACTTCTTTTGTGAGATGGGCAAAGGCCATAGAGGCTAGCTTGCTCAGTGCATCCGCCTTCTTTGTCTGATTTCTGCGAACGTACTGAATGGTGTAGGAGTTGAAACTATCCAGCATTTCCCTTGTTTTGTCCAAGTACTGCTTGATGACGGGTTGCCTTGCTTCATAGGAGCCTATCACTTGGTTTGCCACCAACTGAGAATCTACGAATATGGCGAGAGCCTTGACCTTCATATCTTTGGCCAGCCAAAGGCCTGCTAGTAGCGCTTCGTATTTCGCTTCATTGTTGGTGGCTTCGAATTCAAACCGAAGGGCATATGTATGCTCCTTCCCTTCAGGACTGACCAGCATTAGACTTGCTCCGGAACCGTCGGAGCTTGATGCTCCGTCTGTGTAAAGCTTCCAATCATCCTGTACTTCGATGAGCTTAGCCTTAGGTTCTTCCTTTTCTTTACTTGGTTCGGAAGGTGTTTTCGCCAAGAAATCTGCAAGAATCTGCCCTTTGATAGAGTTTCGACCTTTGAACTCTATCTCATGCTCCCCAAGCTCAATGGCCCATTTTGCCACCTTCCAGACTTTTCAGGCTTTAACAAGATTTGCTTGACTGGCTTGTCGGTTAAGACTATTATCGTATGGGCCTGAAACTATCGTCGGAGCCTTTTTGCTGCGTAGATTAGGGCTAATATGAGCTTTTCCAATGTGGGGTAGTTAACCTCTGCTCCTTGTAAGACCCTGCTAACAAAGTAAATGGGGATTTTCCTTTTATCCCTTTCCACCATTAGGATAGCGCTAATGCTCTCTATTGAGGATGCTAGATACATGAAAAACACTTCGCCTTTGATTGGGGTTGTAAGTGTTGGAAGTATCTCTATGAACTCCTTCATCTTTTGGAAGGCGGCTTCCGCATCTTGGCTCCATTGGAAGGTTTTCTTGTCGACGCAGGCTTTAAGCGTCTTAAAGAATGGTAGGGATCTGTCAGCCCCTTTCGACAAAAATCGGCTTAGCGCAGCCAACTTCCCGTTCAAGCTTTGTACGTCCTTTAAAAATTTCGGAGCCTGAAGATCCGTGATTGCCTGGACCTTTGAAGGGTTAGCTTTGATTCCTTGCTTTGTAATCAAATGCCCCAAGAATTGCCCTTTTTCGACACCAAAAGAACATTTCTTGGGGTTTAGCTTCATGTTGATCGCCCGAAGTTGGTCGAAGGTCTCTTGGACACCAAGGAGTAGGTCCTCCTCCATTTCTCTCTTGATAACCATGTCATCAACATAAGCCTTGAGATTTCTGCCTATCTGCTTGTTGAAGGCTTTATCTACGAGTCTTTGGTATGTTGCCCCTGCGTTCTTCAATCCGAAGGGCATTTTTCTGTAATAGTAGACACCTTTGCTTGTGTAGAAGGATGTATTTTCCTCGTCCTCCTTTGCCTTCTGGATTTGATGATACCCTTTGTAGGCATCTAGGAAACACTTCAGTCGGAAGCCTGCTAAGGACTCTACCTTCCAATCAATTTATGGCAAGGGGTAGCAGTCCTTCGGGCATGCCTTGTTGATGTCAGTAAAGTCAACACACATGCGGCACCCTCCGTCACTTTTCTTCACCATTACTGGGTTGGCCACCCAAGTTTGGTATTTGACCTCCCTTAGGATGCCTGCTTGTGTCAGCTCATCTACTTCCTTGCAGGCAGCAACATTCCTTTCGGGTGCTAGGCTTCTCCTTTTTTGCTTGATGGGCTCAATATGTTTGTATTCGTTGAGCCTGTGTTCTGTGCCGAAGGGCTTTCCATCAGTTACCAGCTTTCTTGGAACTCCTGTCATGTTAGAATATTTCCATGCAAAAATATCAAGGTTAGTTTGCAACAACTCCGTGAGTTTCGCCTTGAAGTTCGGTGGGAGCTGCTTTCCTATTACAACTGTCTGCTCGAGGTAGCTAGGGTTTACTACTACTCGTTCTTCTGTGTCTGCACAGCTTAGAATAGCCATCGGAGGTTCCTCCGGCCCTTCTTTGACCTTCTTGACACCATATACCCCCTTGTCTGCTCCATAATTGGAATGAACAGTTCCTACTCCGAAGGGAGTTTGGAACTTGATGGCAGCGTGTATGGTGGAGACTACAATGCCCATTTTTTGCATAGCGGTTTTTCCTATCAGCAAATTGTAAGGAGAATCTGACCTGACTATGATGAAGGTGAGGGTTTATGTACGGGACAAGGGTCCTTCTCCGATAGTGATTTCCAAAGGTACCTCTCTGAGGGGCCATGAGTGTTCACCGGAGAACCCTACCAAGGGTACTTTTGAGTCTACCCTCCGCAAGCGTATCGATGGTTTGAGCTTTAGGAAGCAGTGCTCATAGATGATTTTACAGGAGCTTCCACAATCCATGTATGCTCGGTTCACCTCCCTGTTTGAGACCCATACTTTGATGACTACGGGATCAGTTGAAGGTGTCCGCTCGAGAATGGACGGGAACGTTATCTCCCCCACACTTCCCAACTCTCCATTTGCTTCTATCCGCCTTATGGTTGGATCGTGTCTGTGCACCATCAGTATCGGAGCTTCTACAGGGGTAGCTTCCTTCTTGTTCCCCTTCCACTCGCCCAACTGAGTGTCAGAGAACTTTTCCTTCCCCTTCTTGATGCCTTTAACCAGATGCGCCAATTGCCCGGAGCGTACTGCCTCTTCAATTTGCTTCTTCAGTTCTCGGCAGCTGTTAGTGTCGTGCCCATGGCCTTCGTGAAAGTGGCAGTACTTTGACATGTCCCTGGCTTTGTTGCGTGCTGACATGCGAGGTGGTGGGTCGAAGGACTTTCCAGCTTTCTCGGTAGCGAGGATTTCCCTAGGAGATTTGACCAGGTTTGCCAAGAGTCCGTGATTCGAGCCTTTGTTATAGGGAGTGAAGCAGTCTCTGTTCTTCTTCCTGTTCTTGGATCCTTCCCAGGAGGACCCACTGGAGAATTTTTCAGAGGCCTCTCTTTGCTCAATTGGAGCTCCATTGGCTGCTACTTCCTTGGACTCGATCCAAGTGTAAGTCTTTTCCATGAGTGCCTTGTAAGTGGTAGGGAGGTCGGCGGACATAAATTCCACCAGGATCCGAGTTCGTAAACCATGTACGAAGCCAGAAATCCTTTGCTCTTCGTGCAACCCCAGAATTTGAAAGGTTTCATCGGTGTGCCTTGTGACGAAAGCCCTTGTGCTTTCGCTGTCCTTTTGCTTGATAGTATGCACAGCTAGGTGAGTCTTGGTGTACTTCTTCTGCTGGCTAAAGCGTGATCGGAACTTAGCCTTGAGATCATCCAGACTTACAATGCGTCCTACCTTTTGCCCATTCCACCATATTCGTGCAGAGTCTCGGAGAGTGTAAGTGAACATGTGGCACGCCACAGGCATAACCCACTTCTACATCTTAATAGCGCCTTCGAACAAGTTTAAGAAGTTTTCTGGATCGCCTTTCCCATCGTAGGTGCCTATATAAGTAGGCATCTTCAAACCATCAAGCTGAGGGTAGTCTTCGATCCACTTCACGAAAGGTGTACAAGCTCCAGAGGCTTTCGCATAGAAAGGGTTGTATGGAGGTGCATAAACAGGTGTAGGGTTGTACGGATTGTGAGGTGGTTGTGAGAACATAGCATAGGCTGCGGGAGGTTGGTACAAAGGGTTTCCCCCCATTGGTTGTGTAAGGTGTACAAGAAGGTGCCCGTAAGGCACTTGTTAGTAACTCTGGTTGTGGAGAGACCCATTCGGAGGATAGGCATTATAGGACTGAGCAGGTAGGTAGGGGTTCCTGCCTTGAGGTGGCAGTTAATTCATCCCAGAGTATGGAGGAGGCCCTCCGACACTCGAGAAGTATGATGGAGGCATCGGAGCCCCCATTCCTTCTCTTCCCAAGTGGGCTGCCAGGAGAGGTAGTAGGTTTACCCCTCCGTTTCCTACCGGATTGCTTCCTCTGTTGGAGTTCTCACTCCTTATTTCTCCCTATATTCTTTCCCTTCTTCCCGGATCTCCTCCGGGACCTTCTTTGAAACCTACAGTTCCATTTGGTCTCCTCACGGAAAGAGAACCATTTCGCATGGCCGAACGCCCCTTGCTAATTGGTCGAGGCCTTTCATCTACCTCAATCTCTTCGTCATATTCCTCGTTGGAATATTCCAATTCCCTCCGCATTTTAGTGTTGCATACTTGCCTCTTGTGAGCCCTTAGCAAGGACTCTAATGCTTCGAAGTTTGCCTCAAGGAATGCAGGGCTAATTTCGGGAACAGGGTTAGCGGATGTTGAGGCATGATGTATGGGAATGCTTTCTAGGCGAAATCGTGTAGTGAAGGTGGAGGCAGTTATGGGGCGAGATTATCGGTGTTAGTTTTGGTGAGGGGTACCAGGGTAGAGAAACCGGGTGGAGGTGTATCTTCTCTTCCTGGTTCCATGCCGGAAAAGTAGCGTAATCAGTTAGGGTGTTAAGACTTGGTGATTACGGGACTAATAGTAGCGTGTCCCACGGATGGCGCCACTGATTGTACAATAAATTGCACTACCAGGCTTCAATGGTGATCGAAGGTATGAGGGGTGTATGTTCTAGCCAAGATTGTCTTTCACTTGAGGATAATAAATATGAAGACACTACGTTAAGTGATTACGCAGGGGTTGGACCCTGCGAACCACCTCCGGCGTGAGAGTATGTATGAGTTATGGTGATATAAATGAGTGTGTAAGGAATAGAGTGTTAAGTGGCTTACCATACTCCTCTACCTGTCCTACCTATTTATAGTGGAAGAAATAGGCTTGAGGGCACCTATGCGCAAATGTCGGAGAACATGGGGGCATCCCATGTTTGTGGGTAACCGCTAGGGCTTAGTGACCCACGTTCTCAAACTTGCCGGGAAAGCCAGGAAAGAGAGGGAGATCGTGGGTTTGACCAAGTCAGGAAGATCCCCTATCCATTGTTCCTTCGTCATCCATACCCCGAAGGGCTTAAGGCTTTGAATGGCGAATTCCCTGTAGGTAACCTTCGTGTGTACGAATGGTTTGATGCCAACGAACATTTGGGATAACTAACTTGGGCTTCGTACAGAAGGGCTTCGATACATCTCGAAGGGGTGTCCGTCGAGTTGTTCGGAAGGTACATCATCAGTAACGAATCACTATAAAATGATAACCGGAATAGAACTATCAGATAAATGATATAAAACTTGAGTTAAAGAGGAATAAATATTAGTAAAACAAAGTGATAAACATTGGGAACTAAGTAGGAAATATATGAGTAATATCGAATATTATATATACGTTATAACATTTAATACGGTTTATAAAATTGAAGTAACATTTGATATACGGGTTATATAGATTATGAGTTAAACTTTATTAAACGTTTTGAACTAACCGAATACCATATGTTAGACTCGACGTGAGTTTAATATATTTGATTCACAACAAGTCTAAATATTTTATCGTCATGTACTAACTAATAACGAGATAATTAGATATATATTGTCAATAAATATGGTTTTGTTTAATTACAAACCTTTATTTACTACGATAATAACTCGTGTTTTATAAATACGAGTTAACTATTATAAACTATCGGAAAAGGTTATTTTGATAAGACAACCTATTAAAGTCGTAATGGTTTGGGAACATTGAATAGACGAAACGCGTCATTTATAAAAGGCTACATAGTATACTGTGTATAACGTATTTTATTATAAACGTGTATAATTACGAGTAACGAATGTGAAATCTTTATTAATTAGGCGATAAATGGAAACTTATCTTTATTATAAACGTGTACGTTTGGGATTATGGGAAAACTATCCAAGGTTAATCTATTTATATTTCATAAATAGTCGTCATCATTTCCTAGTCTTTGACTAGCATGAGTATTTTCAGTAATTCTTGATTTTATCGATGTCTTTTCCTTTTTTGGCATGCGTTCTAGTTTTTATGTCTCCACTATGTCGACGTCTTCTCCTTTTTCATGTGAGTTGTGCGTCGTGTCTATGTTTCTTACCTCCACACGAAATGTTAAAACTAAAATTTTGAGATATTAATTATAAACTTTTGAGATACTAATACTGGACTTTTGAAAGTAACGACATGAATGACCCACGAAAACTATGACACATTACTTTCTATCAACTTCTTTATTGTATGAGTTGTATTTTAAGATAATCGTATACCCATTAGGTTGCATCACTTTTATTCTATCATACTCGTCGTAAACTCATCTTGATGGCGTGGAGATTAGCTTTAGATGCCAGTCGTGTCAATAGTGAATAGTGCATTGAAGCCATATCACTAATGTTAGGGTAAAAATTTGACGCCTTACTTGTAGAAGCAACATGGGAGTTGAAACGCTCCCACAAGTTTGTAGTCTTACTTCTCGTAGGTACTTGAAGAATCGGCAACATTAGAAGGCTGAGCAATTTGTTCATGTACCGTATCTACACCATCAACATTCCTTACCGCACTATTAAGTGTACCAAGAGAGATAGAATCCTCGTTAGGCGGCTTCAAATAAGCCCCTAACTTATGTTTAGAAGAGTTATTTTTCTTGGTAGCTGGTTTTGAAACTGGTCTATACATAACATTGCTCTTAGGTTAAAAACCCGGGCCCCTTTAGAATCTTTACCAATATCTTTACCTGCCTTATGAGGGTGAACATGACGATCAACACCAACATCTTTATTAGTTGGAGCACTTGTTTGTCAACTTTGCACAACGTCTGTGTTATCGTGACTTTTTAGTCTCGATTGACCCCGACAACGCCGTAACATGGACTTTAGTATTTATTGGACAGTATGACGTGTAAAAGCCGAGAGTCATGACTCGGACTTGTGAACTCAAAATGGTTATTGGAAGTTAGGGTTGAAAACCCTATTGTATGTAAGAGTCCTTGGTGTTCACAAGTTTGGTTCGTAATGATGTATTCTATGCATGTTCAGACTTGGTGGTTGGGACTTGTGGATTGTGTGGCTTGCGTGCTGGATTATCTTGCATTGGTAAGTCGGTTGGAGTCCTATGGTATGGGGTTGCGGTTAGGCGTCATTCTTGCCATACTATATGTGATCTCTATTCGTGGAAGTTAAAGTGGATTGCCATGATGATCTGAAAGGCTCAAGTGCTTGTACTTGAGTAGTATTGTTATGTCGTATGTACTTGTAGTCATTTTTGGTAGTTCATTTTGTTAAGTTATCAGTATGATATGTAATTTATAAGAATGGCTTGTCATTCTTATATAGTGGTCGATGTAAGTGTCCTAAGGGACTTAGGTGAGAGAACTCACCCTCGTCTCTTGTACTTCAATGACTTTTTGGTTAATATATTTTACAAGGGTGCAGGATTACTCCCTTTACCCAAAAAACTCGAAACGGTTAATGAGTCGAAACTTATATTGAAACTTGACGTAATATATATATATATATATATATATATATATATATATATATATATATATATATATGAACAAGTAAATAAAACTAGAAAATATAGATACTAAATGGTTTTTGTATTAAACATTCGATAACAAGACTCGCCTTGTTATTCGACATTTTAAAAGGGAACTAATGTATAAATATAGAAATTTTTTGTAATTAATGAGTTATTAAATGTTTCGAGTTTATCAAAATGTGCCATTTATGAGTATTTCATACCATTTATGTGTTGTGCGTGGGTTACGGATGACCTAACATTAATAGCGTCAATTCACGTGGATGGCGGACATATTAGGTTGACGAATCTAATGGGTGAATTATCCTTATGACTCATTAGGATGTGACTGGTTTTTGGGACAATAAGCGACATGAATAAATGGTTGAGTTTATCGAGTTGACGAATTCGATAAGATCTAACTATTTATTTCGAAACTTATTAAACTATAAAGCTTATCGCTTAGATGTCTCAGTGTGTCATTTTGAGTCGCATTGTGGTCATTTGAGTGCATTCATGGTGTCTTGTCAAGTCGATACCATACACACGATGATACCAAACACTAGTAACTAAATGGTGAAACGAGATATTTTTGAAGATAAGAAAAGGAAAACGTTTGGGGTAGATAATTTTGAAGTTGGGAAAATATATTAAGAGTTGGTTTATAGTAATTGGTTGTGCCTTGGTTGGTCAAAATTCATTGAAACTCGAGTGAGTATAGACTGATTACCTATATTCAGCCAGAGACAGTGGGACATGGACTGATCACCTATGTCCGTCTCAGAGGTGAATTTTGCGATACTGAGAGTAGTTATAACAGAATTATGTCTGGGTTAGAGATTGGTTTTAAGAATGATGAGCTTTAGGTGGACTCACACACTTACACTCACCAAACATCATGAAAGCCCGCACTCACACACGACACACTGGCATCGCAACACCTCACGAATCGTAATGCTTCTAGCACCGCTAAGCGTCTCCATTTTAATGGAATTCCTGTTTGTCGCCATCGAGCGTAGTTCGCCATAAGTCGGGTTTGACCCGATTGGCACTGTTTACATCCGAGTTATTTATCGACATAAGCCTCGTCGATCTCACTAGAGCGTTTGGAAATATTTTGGGCTATTTTGGATTTGGTTTCGATTTTGGTTTTTGGGTTTTCGATTTTGTGATTTTAGACCTCGTTTCGAGTTGTTAACTCATTATTCGACTTCGAATCGTCATTTGACCGCGTTTAGTTAAGTAATCTTGTTGGAATTATCATTCCCCACCATTTCGTTAGTAATCTTGTTGGAGTTATCATTCCACACCGTTTGATTAGTAATCTTTTTGGAATTATCATTCCGCATCATCTCGTTAGTAATCTTGTTGTAATTGTCATTCTGCCTCGTTTTGTTAGTGATCTTGCTGGATTTTCCATCTAGTCTCGCTTCGTTAATCATGTTACCGACACTCCTACCTCAAGCCTAGTCTTGAATCGATTGTTGTTCAAACATCTGAAACCTTACCATTCACCCGGTGTTGATTCAAACGACGTTGTCTAGTCGACGTTGGTCATTTTCTAAACCAATGATGTCTTTTCGACGTTGCTTTGTCAACAGCTTTCAGTTAAAGTAGTACCTTACATGTTGTTGGTATTGAACCTTATCCTCTAGCTAGGTACCCCCATCGTTAACGTTCTAATGACATATTTTAGTGAAGTTTTTCACTGAGGATTATCCTGTAGATATTGTTCCATCGATGTTTCTCTAACAACATTGTTTTATCAACAATAGTCTGCTAGGTCATACCACCGATATTGTGTTACTACCTACGTTGTCCAATCGGTGTTGCATCTTACATTCTAGCGATACAAAATTCTTTAGTAGACCTACTTAGAGCCATTGACGTTCACTCGTATTTAGGATTTGAATAGATATCGATTGGTAGTCGCACCCCTTTTGTAAATTATGATTTTGGAGATGAACATTGAACCCTTCTGCGTCAAGTATTAAGTTCACCAATGAGTCAATCGACTGATTGCAGTTAGTAATTAATACTCTCATTAGGAGTCGTACTTTCCGCCTCTAACCTAGATATTGTGCTAAGTCAACCGACGGATTGCTAGTAGTAATCAACAGTTACTAACAGAGTCATACTCTGAACTTCCTAGACTTCCCGTCCAGTAGAGATTCCGTACTCAACGAAAATCTTGAAATCCTAAGGAGTAACCTGAACCGCGTTCCTTGGGACAAACCACCTAATCATTCTCTCGTCCTTCGAGAAATACCTATCCTCTTGGTCCCCTTACCGAACGATAAGCTATGCCGTAGATGAAATCATGGAAATAATTCCCTGCCTTTACCCGAGTAGTTGTTGGTAGTCCTACCTAACCTGTTCACCTCCCACTATTCAGCAAAATGGAAAGTATGGATGACCTTGCTCGTCCCTCCTCATATAGTTATAGCAGTACTAGAGAATCCCTTTATCTTCTTTTAAGGAGGTGAGAGAGTACTCATTCCTCTCCCTCTGGCAGAGTGGCTGCGCTCTTATGAGCTAGTCCTCACTTTCGAACTCTAGCTCCTTACCTTCTTTCCACTATGGAACTCCAATTAAAAAGGGGAATACACCTTGATCCATTTTCTCTACCTGAGATTAATTATGTTAGAACACATCTGATTCTTCTTTCTTAACCTTCAACTCCCTTCGATACTCTTTAAGGAGGAAGTGCGATCGGAAAACCTGAGTTACAAAAATAGATTTCTTCACACGTAAAGGAAATCGTGTGCATTAGGAAGTGCTGATTTCTATCCTTTTCGGATCGTGGTAATTGCCACACACCCATACTTCGTCTATCGCTTCCTAGAGCCGAGAGAACAGATCTGGATATGCTTATAGTGTATCATCTCCAAACTGATGGCTGAAGTAAAGAAACCATTCGAACATTAGTAGAACACATCGCGTGCCTATCAAGTTTGGCAACGGTTGGGATATACACCTACTATTGGCCAAGTTATTCTATAGAGATCTCTCGAGTTTGGCAATGGTTGGGATAGACACCTTCCGTTGGCCAAATTCTCCTATGACCGTATCTATCACTTTAGTACCTCAATGACACCGTAAGAGACCCTTTATGGACATAAGTGCCCATTTCCGATTGTTGGGTAGAAATGGAGATATCTAACTTAGTGTAACACCCCCTGAGATCATAATGACAGCGAAAGACTAATCGGGATGTTACTCGAATGGAGATCATACTCAAAATCATAGAAAACGACTCGAAAGAGACGTTTTATTAAAAATAGTTATCATTCATCGAAAACTCATAGTTGTTACAAAACATTCCAATTTTTTCAAGTGTTTTCCCAAAACAAAGAGCATGAGTTTGAAAGAAATGACAACTTTTATGTTTACACCACAAGAAAGGTCTTGGTATGCCCCACTCCGTGCCTTATTTCTGATTAAAGTCTTAAGTACAATGAAATTTTTTGGGAGCTTACAGTACCTACCCCTTAAGAGAACCGCGTCCCACGGTTTAACTCGCAGAGGTTGTCATGGGTGGTTAGGTGAACAGGTGGGGAGACTTGGAGCACATCACATCCTCGCGCTCGCAGGTGAACTCTGCACCTCGTTTCTTATGATTCCATCGAACTTTAACGATAGGAATGCAGCTTTGCTTAAGCCTCTTGACTTCTATGTCCATGATCTCAACGGGTTATTCTACGAAGCTAAGTTTGTCATTGAGCTGTAAGTCCTTTAAGGGTACGACAAGGGTTTCATCCGATAGACACTTCTTAAGGTTCGAAACATGAAACATGGAAAGTGTCATGTACTCGACTGAGCTCTTCCGGAAGCTCGAGCTGATAAGGTACTAGACCAATTCTTTGCAGAATTTTGAACGTTCCTACGTATCGAGGTTTGAGTTTTCCTCTATTTCCAAATCTGACCATTCCTTTCCAGGGCGATACTTTGAGCATTACTCGATCTCCGACTTGGAATTCCATCAGTTTTCTCCTGATATCTACATAGCTCTTTTGTCTATCTCTAGCTACTTGTAGTCGTTACCTAATTTGCATTATCTTTTTAGTTGTCTCCTGGACAATCTCAAGGCTTGTGAGTTGTACTTCTCCAACTTCCGCCCAGCAACCAGGCGATCGGGCATTTTCTTCCCTAAAGCGCTTCAAAAGGAGCGGCTTTAATGCTGGCGTGGTAACTGTTATTGTAGGAGAATTCAGCCAGAGGTAAGTGCTTATCCCATCCTTTTCTAAAATCGATCACACATGCTCTCAACATGTCTTCCAGAGTTTGGATCGTTCTCTTACTTTGTCCATCTATTTGAGGATGGTATGCGGTACTCATATCCAATTTGGTACCCATGGCGTTTTGGAGTGTTTGACAAAATCTCGAGGTGAATCGGCTATCTCGGTCAGATATGATAGAGATCAGTACACCGTGGCGAGAAACAATCTCCTTGATGTACAACCGAGCGAGTGTAATCATCTCTTCATTCTCTTTGATAGGCAGAAAATGAGCGGATTTCGTGAGACGGTCAACGATGACCCAAATGGTAACAAAACCATTAGAAGTTCTCGGTAACTTTGTGATGAAATCCATTGTGATTCTTTCCCATTTCCATGGGTTAACAATCCTGACAGCTTTTGATGCTCTGCTTTGACTCTCAGACATGTCAAGCATTTACTAGCATATTCGGCGATATCAGCCTTCATGTTTGGCCACCAGTATAAAATCTTTAGATCTTAATACATCTTGTTGGGGCCAGGGTGTATGGAATACTTTGATTTATGTGATTCATGCATGATGAGTTCTCGGATACCTCCGTAAAGTGGAATCCAACTTCGATCTTTGAAACATAACGTTCCGTCTAATCTTTTCACAAATCCATTTTCATTTTCCGACATGCCATAAATCTTCTCATTCGGCCTATTTTCTTCTTTAAGAGCTTCGATCTGAGCTTCAAAAAATTTCGACGGTAGGGGTGAATTGATTACCATTCCCAATGATCTCACTCTAAGTGGCTTAGGGTGATTTTTTCTGCTCAAGGCATCAGCAACAACATTTACCTTTCCGGGATGGTAACTAATCTTTCAATCATAATCACTGAGCAATTCTAGCCAGCGGCGTTGACGCATGTTTAGCTCCTTTTGATCTAAGATGTGTTGAAGACTTTTGTGATCAGTGTACACTACACATGATGAATCTCCGATAATAACTGACAAGACCTAAAAATTGACGAATCTCAATGGGTTTGGTTGGTACGGACCAGTTCTTTACGGATTCGATCTTTGCGGGATCTACGTGAATACCTTTATTGTCGCTCACGTGACCAAGAAATTGGACTGTCTTGATCCAAAATCGCATTTGGAAAACTTTGCGTACAATTCTTCACCCTTGAGTAACTTCAGGACAGTTCTCAGAAGTTTTGCATGTTCTTCTTTATCACGAGAGTATATAAGAATATCATCAATGAACACAATAACGAATTTATCCAGGTATGGCTTACAGACTCTATTCATGAGGTCCATAAATATAGCGAGTGCATTGTTTAAACTGAATGGCATTACTTGGAATTCATAATGACCATATCGAGTTCTAAATGCGGTCTTGGGTATATCCTCCTCTTTTACCGTTAACTGACGGTATCCAGATCTTAAATCAATCTGCGAGTATACACTCGAGCCTTGTCACTGATCAAACAGATCATCGATTCTTGCTAACGGATAGCGGTTCTTGATTGTGAGCTTGTTTAATTCTCGGTAATCGATACACATCCGAAATGATCCATCCTTCTTCTTGACGAATAAAATCGGTGCTCCCCAGGGTGAGGAACTCGGTCTAATGAATCCTTTGTCAGATAGCTCTCCTAGTTGTTTAGACAGTTCTTGCATTTCTGATGGTGCTAAACGGTATGGTGCTCGTGCTATGGAAGTAGCTCCAGGAATAAGATCGATTTGAAATTTGACTTGTCGAGCAGGTGGGAGTCCAGGAAAATCTTCTGAAACACTTCAGGGAATTCTCTAACTACAGGTACATCCTCTAGTCGTTTCTCTTGCAACTTCTTTTTCGTTACCTGAGCTAAGAAGGCATAACATCCTTTCTCCATGTACTTTATCGACTTTTCACATGATATGATACTTAAGTACTTTCAACTTTGGTCTCCTTGGATAACTAAGGTTTCACCGTTGATTGGGATATGAATGGCTTTCTCGTCACAAACAATCCTAGCACGGTGTTTAGACAACCAATCCATGCCAATTACGACGTCAAAACTACCAAGCTTGATTGGCAAAAGATCTTTGAGGAACGAGTGGTCTTGTAAAAGGATAGGGCAATTACGGATTACAGTGTTGGTTCCTATTATCTTTCCATCGGCTAGTTCTATCTCATAAATTGTATCTAAGGCAATTGGGGAAATTTCAAGTAATGGTTCAAAGGTAGTAGATACAAAACTCTTATCGGTTTCAGAGTCAAACAAGATTTTTGTAGAATGATTGTTAAGAGAATACGTACCTGTCACAACATCAGGGTTCAACGGCACGTTTCCATCTCCTAGCACATACGCCATTGCAGGTGCATTGTTCTGTTGACCGGCATTCACCTTCGGGCATTGACTCTTGAAATTACCCTTCTCTCCACATCCATAACAACTCATTTTTGCCATGGTGTTTCCACCTCCAGGGTTTCGGCAATGCTTACCCTAATGACCTATCTTATTGTACTTGTCACACTTCACAGTGCAGGGTCCAGAATGGTGCATCAAACATCTATTGCACTGGGGATATGGTCTGGCATATCCTTTTCCGGCAGTTGGTGCATCATAAACCCTTGCGGCTTCTTGTCTTCGGTTTTGCCGATTGTGACGCTGGTTTCTATTGTGGTGGTACTGGTCCTTGTTGTTCATGTGGAAAACTAGAAGGGGGGTTGAATAGTTTTGTCGATTTTAAGTTGATTTCAAAAACTTTAGATTCGATATTATGTGAAATCGTATGGATGTTGAGAATGTATAGATCTAATGATAATGCAAGCAAATAATTAAAGTTAAGAGATAGAAATGACACAACCGATTTATAGTGGTTCGGCTACAAGGACACCTTCCTTGCCCTACTCCACTCCCCGAGTCACCTACTCGAGTGTTCAAGCACTATGTCAACAAACTCCTTCACTTGGCGGAGAAGCCTTCACAACGTCGCTTACACTTTTTCCGGTACAAAGCTAGATACCGAGTCCGTAGCACGGTGGACCAAACCAACACAACTATTACACAACAAATATGTGAAATATCAAATACAAGATCTTCGCTACAGAAATCTTGCGGAGTGACAAATCAATCAAGGACCCCTTGCTTGGATGACTTGTAGAATGCTTGTGATCTCGCCTTAGAGAAGGACCTATATGAGGATCACAAATAGAAATAAAGAAGAAAAACTCTCTAGATCAAGTGATCTATATGTTAGAAGAGAATGAGAGTGTATGAGAGATTTAGTTAGAAGAGGGGTGTGTTAGAATGAAGAAATAGCTCTGTATTTATAGGCAAAATTCTTCACTGTTCCCCGGATCCCACGGATCCCTTCCACTTGGGATCCGTCTAGTGTAAACCTAGGGATCCGTGGAACGCTCCTCTTTGCCCATGGGTATTTTGGTTATGGGTCATGGGTTATGGGTTGGTCCATGGGTTTTCTTTAGATTCAATGTATCTAAGTATACATTGTATCTAGTCTTCTTGGGTATGGGTTAAGATCCATGGGTTATGGTTTTTACCCATCCTAATAAACTATTACAACAAATGCTTAATTACTACATTTTTGTATTTAAATGACTATATGTAAATGCTTTACAAAAATAACATGTATCCTTATAATTATACTTAAGACAACATTATATTTGTTATCAACAAAACACAAAGAGATCGCAAAATGTTAATAAACATTTTTACGGTTTATTTGTATTAACAATCTCCCCCTTTTTGTTGATGACAAAACATAATGTTATGATGAGTAAAACTTAAGAATAGATGTAATTTTTGAAAGCCCTTAAGTTTTACTTCTTCTCCCCCTTTTTCTCGAAACAAAAAGTTAACCCTTGGAGGAAATAAACATAATAGTGTGGAAAAATTAGTCCACGTATTGCTAACTCCCCCTTGATGGTAGCTCCCCCTTGTTTGGGGCATCAAGTGAAGAAAAATAAAAATCCTACAAAAAGAAAGGTTAGTAACATGCTTAAATAATCTTGTGGTTGCCGAGAATCAAGATTGGGAGCCAAGGTATGTAAACAAGGCCTTGTGATAAAACAACAAATTGTAGTGGTATTTATGCCACTTACAAGCATGTAAAAATAAGAACAAGACTTGTTCTTGAAAATGACTTTAAAAGAAAAATAATACTAAAAGTGAAAAATAGTAGTAGTGATTCCTTCCATGCTTGCATAAGGTTATGGATGGAGGTTTTGATGAGTAATGGTATTGATGCGATCAAGGATGAGGTTGAGTATGAAACGCATTTCTTCCCTAACTTCTATTGCAATTTCCCTAGTGGATTGGCAATGTTGAAAATGTAAATGATGTGGGTAATGAGTGCGGAAGTTTTCCGGGTTGTTTTGATTTGAGTTATGCGGAAGTTGTGGTGGAAAAATAGGAAAATATGGATCAATATCCGGAATATTTGTAAATGGTGGTAGAAAAGAACCTAGATGTTCTTGTAATGTGATGGGAGCTAATGGTGGTGATGTTTCAAGATCTTGAAATATAGTATTTGGAGATGTGGGGGGTGTTGAAAAGACTAATTCTTTTTCTTCAGTTTGGTTAGATCTTGTTGGAGTCTTAAGGAGTTCCAAAAGAGTTATTTTAGGTGGTGATGAAGTTGGTGTACTTGTTGGTGATGAGGGGGTGCTATAATGGAAGCATCTTGTGGTGAGTTATTTGATGAGGATGAACCATTTGAGGTTGGTATTGTTAAACAACAAGATCGTATGCTAATCCGTGCGGATATCCTAGAGTTTGATTGTGGTATTTTGGATGGTGGTAGTACAAAGGTTTGGGTATCATGAGAATGATTGTTTGTACTAGGTGATTCATCTAATGGGTTTTTGGATGACATGGTGTGTTGTGTATGTCAGGATGAGATGGATTATGCAAGCATTTTGGGAGTTCTATATATAGAAAAAAACAAAGCATTGTAATGAATGCTTGACCCAAAATGTGGATTAAAATCTAATGATTAGATATGAATTCAAGGCATGTGATCATGAGAACACAAGCATTAAAGAGCATACTCCCAAAAATGAAACAAATGTGGATTTTTCATCCAAAGTGAAAAAATAGAAGGTAAAATCAGCTTCTGTTTCATGGTTCCCACGGATCCTTCCCTTGAGGGATCCGTCCAGCATGAAGGCTGGGATCCGTGGGTCTGGTGATTCAGGCAGCACAAAATTTTCCTTTTGGAAACATTTTTGCCTATTGTGTGCCTATATGCAAACTATTTGGAGTTGCGGTTATCTCGACCCCTAAAACGAAATAGAAAATAAACTAGAAGTATAAAAACATCCTATTGAGATAACCCGAAAATACATATTTAGTACATGAGTACGTAATTTTGTGTTATCAATGCTCCTAATTCATTGTTGCTTAAATGAATGTACCCGAAAACACATATTAGTTATGTGTCCCCTTTAGCATTCAAAAGACATGAGATGCAATGAAAACGGGTTTTTACTTTGTATTAATAATGAAAAAGCGATTTGTCCTAGACATGAGAAATTGCTTTTGTGAAATTGATACGGGGAAGGTATCATCCTTTTAGAAAACATTGTGAAAGTAGGTTTTCTTTGAAAATGTGTAAAAAAAATAAGAAAGCTATAAGTGGAAAACTCATCTTGGGTTTTGAAAATTCCCGTATTGTTTGTGAGTTGTGCGTGAAATAGAGATCCTAGACTCAGAAAGAAGAAGGCTAGTGTTTACATACCTTGTAGAGTCAAATAAGTTACGACGTGTGTTCCATTAGACCAAGACCAAGACGAAGTAGGTTGAATTGTTCCCGCTTCAACGGTTTGGTGAGGACGTCGGCTATGTTATCTTCGAATGCTACCTTCTCAATAGAAATGTTCCTCTTTTGAACATTGTCTCTTAAGAAGTGGTGACGAATCTCTATATGCTTTGTGCGAGAATGCAATACCGGATTCTTGCTTAAATCGAAGTCACCTTTGTTGTCACATAGGATGGCTATGTCGCTTAGATGAATGTCGTAGTCTACTAACGCTTGTTTCATCCATAGTGCTTGTTGGCATGCTTTGCCGGCGGAGACGTACTCGGCTTCGGTTGTTGATATTGCTAGTGCCGTATGTTTCTTAGAAAACCAAGACGTTAATCAACATCCCATGAAAGTACACACCCCACTTGTACTTTTTCTATCAACGTAATCACCTGCATAGTCAGAATCTGCATATACAATTGTTTCTACTCCCGTGCCCTTAGGATACCATAATCCTAATTGTGTTGTACCCTTAATGTATGTAAATATTCTTTTTACGGCTTCTAGGTGTGATGTTTTGGGGTCTTCTTGAAACCTAGCACATAAGCAAACACTAAACATGATATCCGGCCTACTTGCCGTGAGGTAGAGAAGACTACCTATCATGCCACGATATTTAGTATTATCTACGGATTCGCCGTCTTCATCTTTTGTGAGTTTGGTGTCGGATGACATTGGTGTCCTAATTGGTTTCGATTCTTCTAGACCAAATTTCTTTAACATCTCCTTTATGTATTTAGATTGATTAACGAAGATACCATCTTCTACTTGTTTAATTTGTAGACCAAGAAAGAAACTAAGTTCTCCCACCATACTCATTTCGAACTCGTCATGCATGATTTTAGAGAAATCATCACACATGTCTTGACAAGTGGATCCGAATATAATATCATCCACATATATTTGCACTATGATTATATGTGACTCTCTTTTCTTAGTAAAAAGTGTGTTGTCAACTAACCCCATGGTATAGTTGTGTTTAATTAAAAAGGACTTGAGTCTATCATACCAAGCTTTTGGAGCTTGTTTAAGACCATAAAGGGCTTTCTTTAATTTATAAACATGTTTGGGTTTTTCAAAATCGATGAAGCCCGGAGGTTGAGCTACATATACTTCTTCATTAATGAAACCATTTAGAAAAGCGCTTTTGACATCCATTTGATAAAGCTTTAGATCATTAGCACAAGCATACGCAAGAAGTATTCTTATAGACTCTAATCTAGCCACGGGGGCATAGGTCTCATCAAAGTCTATTCCTTCTTGTTGGTTATACCCTTGGGCAACGAGTCTAGCCTTGTTCCTAGACACTACTCCGTTTGCATCTAATTTGTTCTTATAAACCCATTTTGTTCCTATTATGGTTTGATTACTAGGTGGAGGGACAAGTGTCCAAACATCATTAGAAACGAATTGATTTAGTTCTTCTTGCATAGCCATTACCCAACTTTCATCTTTTATGTTTAATGACTCTTCTACCTTCATTGTTTCTTTGTTTAATATGACGTAAGCTTCGCTATTTGGCGAGTAACCTAGAAAGATACCTTCGGTTGATTTAGGATCAAATTTTGTAAGGTAATCTTTAGTGTTAAGAATAAAACATTTGCTTCCAAAGACTCTAAAGTTATTTAACGTAGGCTTTTTGCCTCGGAGTAACTCATATGGAGTTTTACCTAAGATTGGTCTAATTAAGACTCGATTGAGTATGTACGTTGAAGTATCAACGGCATTACACCAAAATTTTTGAGGTATGGGTTGTTCATTAAGCATGGTTCTACTCATTTCTTGAAGGGTTCTATTCTTTCTTTCTACTACCCCATTCGATTGTGGAGTGCGTGGAGCCGAGAAGTTGTGAGTAATACCATTAGCGTCGCAAAAGGCTCCAAATTGCACTTCATTATCGAATTCCCTACCATGATCCGTCCTAATAGACACTATAGGACTTCCTAGTTGTCTTTGGATCTTTTTGCTTAATATTTCAAAATAATTAAAGGTTTCCGTTTTTTTCTTTAAAAATTTTGTCCATGTATACCTAGAGTAGTCATCCACTATTACCAAAGTGTAGTAGTTGCCTCCGTAACTTTGGATAGCGGATGGACCAAATAAATCCATATGTAATAATTCTAGACATCTAGTTATAGACACCATGTTTTTAGCTTTATGGCTTGAATGAGCTTGTTTTCCTACATTACAAGCATCACAAAAGTGATGTTCATATTTTAACTTAGGTAGATCTCTTACTAGATCTTTGGATGATAGCGATTGGAGAAGTCGCATATTGGCGTGACCCAATCTTCGATGTCATAAGGTCGAAGTATCATCCATAGAGGTAAGACATAGTTTGTCTTTAGGTTCATTACCGATTTTAATGACATAGACTCCATGTTTCCTAATTCCTCTTCCTATGGTTATGCCATTTTTAAGTATCTTACTACCGGTTTCGGTAAAAAGTACATTGCACTTTTTATCACATATTTTTCCTATACTTAAGAAGTTAAAGTTTAGGTTTTCTACGTGACACACATCGTTAATGGTTAGAGATTTCTTAGAAATCGTACCTTTACCGATGATTCTACTTTTGCTATTTCCAAACACCACAATACCTCCATTTACGGATTCATATGTGGACAATAGATCCCTATTGCCGGTCATGTGCCTCGTGCACCCGCTATCCTTGACCCATTCATCGGGGTCTAGGTCGACCTTTAAGCACACCTAAAACAATAATAAACTCAAAAGTTTGGTCCCTATTTGTTCATGGGTCCATTAGTGTTAAACATTCCATTCATGTTAGACATGTATGGATAAGATTAGTATGCATTCCATGGAGCAAAGTTTTGAAAAGGAAAACCGTTTTGCATATTAGAGTTCCATCCCATTTGATGGTTCTTCTTGGATAAACGTTATTAGGTCTCCTAGATGCATTATGTTTTGAGAAGGATGGTTCTTTGTTTCTTGTAAAAGTAGGATTATATTTTGGAGGTGGTTGTCTAGTGGTGACATGAGTTGGTTTCTTCCTATTAACAATAACGAACTCAGTTCTAGATGAAGAAGCTACGTTATTACCACTAGTTGTTGCAGCAGATCCACGGATCCCTGTCTGTACACTAGCCGGTTCCCTTTTTAGCGGATCCATAGGATCCGCCACAACAGTGGCTGGTTTTTCTAGTTCTTTAACAAATTTTGTTTCTTTTCTTTCACTAGTTGATGGATCAAGTTGTTGAATACCTAGACCCTTTTGGTTGTTACCGGTTTTAACACCATCTAGTATTGTATCAAAAGTGTTTGTACTCATTCTAGCAATTTTAGAATCTAGATGATCAACTAGTGTTGGAAGTTGAACGCAAAGTTCGCATTCACCACTTGCTATTTTACCTTTTTCTAAACGTTTTAGTTTCGCTTTTAATTCTATGACTTCTTTATCTAAACGTTGATTTTGACTCTTTACAAGCTTGTTTTTGTTAATTAGTTTTAAGCTAATATTGCATAGTTTGTCATATTCATTATGCAATGAGTCGTCATCAAGTGATGAACTACTATAGTATTCGTGACATACCTCGTCATTTGCCATGAGACAAATTTCTTCGTCCTCCTCGTCATTCATTCCCCATGTGCCGCTTACGAACACCTTTTGATCGTCCCGTTTGGGACACTTACTAATAAAGTGGTTTGGGTCCCCACATTTAAAGCAAGTACGATCATCCTTTGGCTTCTCGTCCTCTTTGCTTTTCCAAAAGCCTTTCTTATCGTCATACAGTTGTTTGACGTATCTACCCTTTCTTCTAAAGAACTTCTTAAAGTCCCTTACCGCCATGGCATACTCCTCATCATCACTATCCGAAGAGGAGTTCTCTTCATCGCTTGAGACTTTCTTTGCTTTAAGCGCAAGAGATTTGTGTTTCTCTTTCACCTTTGAAGCTTCAGAATCTTTAGCGAGAACGAGCTCATAGACCTTTAAGTTTCCTATGAGTTCATCAAGAGTGAGGATCGTCAAATCTTTTGATTCTTCGATCGCTGTCACCTTAGATCTCCACTTTGATGGAAGCGCCCTTAGATATCTCCTAACATGGTAAAGATGTAATGATAGTATTGAAATTTGCAAATGAATGATCTATAGTTTCCTCATCCGATATTGAAAATTGTTCATATTGTTGAACAAACAAATCAATTTTATTATTTTTAACTTGTTGATTTCCTTGATGAGTTACAACTAAAGAATTCCAAATTTCTTTAGAGGTTTTGAGCAAAGAAATTCTTTCAAATTCCTTTTTCGGTAAAGCATTATATAAAACCATTTTTGCTTCACTATTTTTAAAAAGCTTTTTCTTCATTTCATCATTTAGTTTATCATGAGGTATGTTAACTAAATTTCCCTTATCATCATTTGAGGTAGCCTCAAAATCACCTTCAACAATAATGTACCAAAGATCAATATGTTTAGACTTTACATATGTTTCGAATCTATTTTTCCAATATATAAAACCATTAGTTTCAAGTAGTGGTGGTGGTTGCATAGATTTACCTTCCTTATAATTTTCAGAACCCATAGTGATCGAAAAGTTTTTAAAATACAATTTTACTTTAAAACTTTTCAAAACTTAGCTCTTGATGCCAATTGTGGAAAACTATAAGGGGGGGTTGAATAGTTTTGCCGATTTTAAGTTGATTTCAAAAGCTTTAGATTCGATATTATGTGAAATCGTATGGATGTTGAGAATGTATAGATCTAATGATAATGCAAGCAAATAAATAAAGTTAAGAGATAGAAATGACACAACCGATTTATAGTGGTTCGGCTACAATGACACCTTCCTTGCCCTACTCCACTCTCTGAGTCACCTAATCGAGAGTTCAAGCACTATGTCAACAAACTCCTTCACTTGGCAGAGAAGCCTTCACAACGTTGCTTACACTTTTTCCGGTACAAAGCTAGATACCGAGTCCGTAGCACGGTAGACCAAACCAACACAACTATTACACAACAAATATGTGAAATATCAAATACAAGATCTTCGCTACAGAAATCTTGCGGAGTGACAAATCAATCAAGGACCCCTTGCTTGGATGACTTGTAGAATGCTCGTGATCTCGCCTTAGAGAAGGACCTATATGAGGATCACAAATAGAAAGAAAGAAGAACAACTCTCTAGATCAAGTGATCTATATGTTAGAAGAGAATGAGAGTGTATGAGAGATTTAGTAAGAAGAGGGGTGAGTTACAATGAAGAAATAGCTCTCTATTTATAGGCAAAATTCTTCACTGTTCCCCGGATCCCACGGATCCCTTCCACTTGGGATCCGTCTAGTGTAAACCTAGGGATCCGTGGAACGCTCCTCTTTGCCCATGGGTATTTTGGTTATGGGTCATGGGTTATGGGTTGGTCCATGGGTTTTCTTTAGATTCAATGTATCTAAGTATACATTGTATCTAGTCTTCTTGGGTATGGGTTAAGATCCATGGGTTATGGTTTTTACCCATCCTAATAAACTATTACAACAAATGCTTAATTACTACATTTTTGTATTTAAATGGCTATATGTAAATGCTTTACAAAAATAACATGTATCCTTATAATTATACTTAAGACAACATTATATTTGTTATCAACAAAACACAAAGAGATCGCAAAATGTTAATAAACGTTTTTACGGTTTACTTGTATTAACAGTTCCGATTGTTGTTGTTGTTGGATTGGTGGTGGTTGGAATTCGAGCTTTTTCGATCATCAAGATTCCTTTTGTTGTCACTTGAGCCTTGTGTATTTGCAAGCTTCAATATCGGCTCCATAAGGCGGTGGGATACAATGACAACTTCCTCAACAGTCTTTGGGTTAGAAGCGATGACATCTCCTTCAATACTCCGAGGTAGACCTCCGATCAAATCTTCCAAAAGCTTTTCATTGGTAAGGAACAGATGAGGAAAAAGAGCTCTCAGCTCGTGGAATCTCTTGAAGTATGTCTTGAGATTATTACCTTTAGTAGCCAAATGGTAATACTCATCTTCTAGCTTCTTTATCTCAGTCCTCAGGCAGTACTGTTTCATCAATAGTTTTTTCAGATCAGACCATGAAATCCTACAAGCTTCTTCCATTCTGATTGGTTGGCATGAGCTTTCCAGCAAGATAATGCATCTTCTAGCAAAGTTCCAGTTGCAAACTTGACCTTGCAATCATTTGTGCAGTCACTTAGTAGAAACATAGTCTCGGTTCTCTCAAACCAATGAAGTAGACCAATAACACCTTCTGTGCCTTTGAAGAATGTTGGCTTGCAGTTCATGAATTCCTTGTAGCTACACTTACGAGCTACGGAAGACTCACTTTGATTGGTTGGAGTGTTGGTTTCATTTGAGTTTGCCATTTCAATAATACGTGCTGCTGCTGCGGCAAGTGTTGCTTCAGCAAGACGAGCAGCCTCGGCTACACATGTTGCTTGGGCAACACGCTCAACTTCAACTTCTCGAGCGATCTCCGCTTCTCGGGAAATCTCAGCTTCTCTCGCAATCTCAGCTTCTCTTGCAATCTCAGCTTCTCTTGCAATCTCAGCTTCTCTTGCGGCAACTTCAGCTTCACGTGCCTCTTGGGCAATTTTTTCAGCTTCAGCAATGCGTTCAACTTCGGCTCTAGCAGTGTCAGCGGCATGCTTAGCGATGGCAGTGCTAACGCTATCCGCAACCATTTTTCGGACAACAGTTGGAGTGATGGTGGATGAGGTAGCTTTCTTCTTCACCATTTTTCTAAAATTTCCAAGAAATAAACACCAAGATTAAGAATCATCGATGATAATAAAAGTGATTACATATTATAAATTTCATAATAGTCAAGATCATCACTTTAAATCAATGAAATGATATCGTTATAAATAGGATATGAATCATGATTTATCTCAACAAAATCATAACATACATAATGACATAATGAACGGTTCGGCATATACGACTGATGAATAATAATATCACAACACAATAATATAGAGATACAACCATAGATAGCATAAAATACATCGATACATAGTAATTGTTCACAACCATAGATTAAAACATCAATATTCTTGTTCCATAGTTACAAACCAAAAGGATACAAGCCTTAATGCCTCATATGGCGGCTTTATGATACATACTACAATAGAGATGACTAGCACCTATGCATCGCCCGAAGCGTCCTCATGACGGCGGCGAATCTCCTCAACCATAGCTGTCAAGTCTTGGATCTGCTGCTCACGTGCTCGATCTCTCGCCTCGAGGTCATCAATCCTCTACTCTAATATAGTGGTGTGAGCATGAGCGGATGAAAGCTCGTGATGTAAGGCTCTCTCTCGGCCTAAAGCAGTGTCTCTCAAAGTACTGGCATCTCGAACAATAGTCTCAAGCCTCTGGGTCAATCTGGTCACGGCATCTCTCGCCTCCACAATTTGGGCGCTCATCATGTCAAATACAATCTCAATGGAATAATGACCAATCACGAGGTATTCGACCTCTCCTGCAAGATCTCTATCCTAACTAACGGAATCTCATCATAATGTACCAGGAGCTCATTCAGCTGGTCCTAGTGTTTAATGGGTCTAGCTGCTAGAAGAGGAATAGTATGGTGTACAGGCTCTCCGGTGACTGGCTGAACTGGAGTTGGTGCAGTCGTTGAGCTCTCCCCAAGCTCGAAGGGACTCGATGCTCCCTCCTCGTCTCTCCAATGGCAAAGTAGAGGTAACAAGAATGACCATCATCTAGCGCCGGCCCTCTTCCTAGGTCCAGGCTGGACGTCCACATGAATAGGCATGTAAGGATCAGTCGGTGACGGAGAATAGCATCTAACACTAAGTGGCAAAGGTGGCTCACTGAAAGTATCCAATGGTGGTGATGCTACAGGAGGTGATGAAGCAGGAACAATAGTGGTCTGATGGTAGAATACAGTAGGTGGCGGTGGTGGTGAAGTAGCAGTAGGTGGAACAGTGGGTGAAACTGGTGATGACTGAGCAGGTGGTGACCGAGCTAGTGGTGACTGAGCTGATGGTGTCACATGGGTCATGGTGATGGCTCGCACATGCTTCCTAGCCATATGCATGATGATAGCACTCTTAGGACGCAATCTGTAAGGCACTCCAAATGGCTCGGGCTCATATGGCTTCAGGACTCGGACTCTATCTCAGCGTTGACGGATCGATAAGGAAGATGATACAGAAGTGTCCGATGAGACAGAAGCAGTGCTCTTGGATGACTTGGATGATCCGTCATCCACTACGACATCTGAAGCAGGTAGCCATTGCTGTGACTCATAATACTGATCCAGTGTCATGGAAGCAAAGGCAGTACGCTCTTGGGAGCGAGCAGTCATAGCTGGAATGGTAGGATTTCGGGGAACCTCGCCTTCCTCAAAAGGTTCGGTCTCGTCTGAAACAGTGGCTGGTATGGCTGGACTGGGATGAACTGGCATATTGACAGTCATAGAGGACATAGTATCTTCCATCTCAGTGTCTGAGGACTAAACAACCGGGTGGGAAGCAGACATGGTACTGTAATAACCTATAAAATAATAATGTAAGTAAAATGCCAAATAGTATGATTAACAAGATTTTAGTTAGTTGCGCACATCTGCCAAGAAAATCTCCATGCCTAACTAAAATGAATATAATTTACTTATGATCTAGTGATGCATTAATCCTAATGCATAGTGATGCATTATGATCTAGTGATGCATACAATCTCACGGAAGGGCATAGGGCAGTGGTGTAAAATAGTCCCATTTTAAAAGTGCGGTTATAGTCCAAATGTTTTTTTTGAAAAACTCTTTGGTTCTCTATAACCTTGGCTCTTATGCCAATCTGTAACACCCCCGAGATCATATGACAGCGAAATACTAATCGGGGTGTTACTCGAATGGAGATCATAGTCAAAACTAATAGAAAATGACTCAAAAGAGACGTTTTATTAAAAATAGTTATCATTCATCGAAAACTCATAGTTGTTACAAAACATTCCAATTTGTTCAAGTGTTTTCCCAAAAATAAAGAGCACGAGTTTGAAAGAAATGACAACTTTTATGTTTACACCACAAGAAAGGTCTTGGTATGCCCCACTCCGTGCCTTATTTCTGATTAAAGTCTTAAGTACAATGAAATTTTCCGGGAGCTTACACTTAGCAACCCCGAACCTATTCAAAAATATACCAAGGAAACCGTTCTAAGTCGAGATGGATAAACAAGTTACTCGCGAATCGTTAGGAGACACAGACAACGAAACCTCTTGACTTCCCGAATATGATCTAGGTTAAGATTAGAGATTCACCATAAGGATGTGCGAAGCATTTAGTAAATGTGAAGAGATTAGTCCTCGTTATATCGAAATCCTGGTTGGAATTAGACCAGTAACTCAGAGCCTTGAACTACCGTCAAGACTCGATGGTACTCTCGACATTTCGTGCGTAATAGGAAGAAATGACCCGCTGATAAGGCAGTTGTTATCCCAATGGGAAATCCAAACTATGAGAATTTAAACCTTGTTGAACAATCAAAATTGTAGATCATGAAATCGAGCGACTTTAGTAAAGCAAAACCCTAACTTTTATTTAGGGTTTCGAATTTATGGGCTGTTTTGATCGTATTAGGGTAACTACTTGGTACGATCTGCTTCTTGTTGCATAATCGATTGAATGTTACCCTAAGTTTTAGGGTTTTGTTTTTATTTTTCTCATTGGAATGTGATCCGCTGATCTGAGTGCTATACCGATTGAATGGAACCCTTTTTAGGGTTTCGATCTTCTTAAGGTGGCTGATGGTGTTGCGGCTGTTCGTTATTATGTTTGGTAGCCCTTATTAGGGCTTGGTTGTTGGCTGCGAGTTCTGGATCAGATGGTTGTTACTGGTATGTGGGTTTTGGGAGAGTTGGAAGTCAAATTGTATGGTCGTTTCTGCTTGTTTTTGTGGCAGATTTGATCGTATTACTGCTAGTTCTATGGCGTGATTGGTCTGTTTGGGACAGCTTCATGTCGTTGATGGAAGTTAAGTTGTGGGGGCTCTTGTTCAAAACCCCAATCATACAATCATGGACCTGTCATTCTCATTCAATTTGGGTCTTGTGTTGTATATGATGGATGTTAGGATTTGTTAATCCTATTTCATTCGTTAATTGGTCATCATGCATGGTACTTGATAGTGATTGGTTTTGCATCTAAACATGCACCGTTGGAGTAAGTTTGTGCTTGCTGCTCTATCCGTGGTTTTAGAGTCTCTCACCAACCGTTGTGTGAAATTTGTGAACTGATTCTCAAATGTGATGATTCATGAGTGGGCAAGTTGGAGGTTTCTCCATGGAAGATTGATGGTAGTTCTATGAGGGCTATGTTCTTGGTGCTACATTAGTGAATCATGTTTAATTCCTATTTTTATTCACTTGTATAGTTATTGTAGGTGGTAAGTTGTATTATGTAAGTTATAAGAATGGCGTGTCATTCTTATATAAGAGTCTGTAAGTGTCCTTAGGGACTGAGATGAGGGAGTCACCCTCATCCTTTGTACTTCAATGTTTTTGGCGTAATATATTTTACCAGGGTGAATTAACCCTTTTACCCAAAAAAAAGTCGCATCCCCATCTTCGAAGTTCGTAGAAACTCACAGTAAGATCCTAGATTCACGTAAGGAATGTGAAGATAAATCCTCGTGCGTATGCACTCACCTCTCTTAGACTTTAACGCGTAACTCGAATTGAATCGCGAGGACGCGGTTCCTTTAAGGAGATAAGGTTGTGACAACCCGTAATTTCCTTGATGCGTCGTAAATAGAGAAACGTCAATTAGAGCGATCGTTTCATCTAAGTTGAGTTACGAGTCGTATTTTATATCGTTTTTATTGGAAAAATTATTCTGAGAACATTAGCGTAACTCTCGAGTCACGAATCCCTCGCTTGCTAGTTCAAACGAGTCCCGAACCTAATATATCGAAAGTTTTACAAAGTTTCATCTAGAGCCCCTTTTGATAGTTTCAGTTCCGCCCTTATAGTTTCACTAGTACATGTTAGATCCCTCCTGGGACTATGTACCCCACCTCGTTCACATTCTCTCATTTTTAACACTTTCTTTCTCTCACTACAAAACACACACAAACCTCTCCTCCTTCTCTCTAAAAATCCAACCACCACCCTCCCAGGGTTCCAGCACCGTCACCAATTCCGGCTAACTTTCCGGCCACCACCAATAATTACACCACCCTTTCTAAATGATAGATCGGGGTCTTGTGACCCCGTTTATGCATCGTACATGCGTTCAATCCCTCATACGCGCCCTGGATCTAGTTTTCTAGATTCGAAAATTAGGCTTTCTAACCCTAAACGAAAATTAAAGGGTGTACGTTTGTTAGGGCTTAGTGTGATGGTCACAACATAGGTTTGAGTGATTTTTGTGCTTGTAAGTCACCACAGCCACCAAGGCTATGGCCGCCGTTCTCCCCCCCCCCTCCTCCCCCAGTCGCTCTTTCTTTCTTGTCTCTCTTTTAATTTCTCGTCATTCGTTGGTAAGCCGTCTCCCACAAACACAACTCGTTTAATATTTTCTTGATTTCTGTCTTTGTGACCGTTTATGTATATGTTTATGTTAATGTTGTAGATTTCGTGGAGTAAAACAATGATAAAAACCTTAATACGAAATTCTTGGTTAAAATGGATTAGACTTTTGGTTTGTTAATCGTGTGACAATAAGAGTGGTATAAACAAGTTTTAAACACATTTTGAGAAATGAAATATGAAACTGATTAAACACTTGGTACGAATTCGTGTGGTGAGATCCGAGTATAAAAAGGGTGAATGTTTGTCATGTTTCTATTTTGACTTTCGAGTTGACTCAATGAGTCGGAATAGTAGACTCGGTCATGAGTCGAGTCAACTAAGTTGGGTGAGTTTGTTATTATTGTCTTGGTCATGATAGGGTGCGTTTGAATTGGTAAATGTTGTCGGGTCGGGTTTGACTCGAATAATCTCTTGGTGTTGATTTATCTTGGCTTATAAGTCGAATGAATGACATGGGTTAAATGAGTTGTGGATTCAATTAAATTAAGACTTGATAAATGGTATAAGCTGAATTGAGTTACGGGTTCAATTTCATTTAGACACAATAATAGTTTACATGTCGAAAATGGTTGATTAAAATGAATTAACGATTTCTAAAGAGGTCGTAATTAGTACATGTCGACGGGTAAACACGTGATATATATATATATATATATATATATATATATATATATATATATATATATATATATATATATATATATATATATATATATATATATATATATATATATATACACTTAATGACGTGATATGGTAACGAATCACTATACAACGATAACTGGAATAGAACTATCGGATAAATGATATAAAGCCTGAGTTAAAGAGAGTAAATATTAGTAAAACAAAGTGATGAACATTGGGAACTAAGTAGGCAATTTATGAGTAATGTCACACCCCCAAAATATCGCAGCGGAACGATAGTGTCATTGGGGTATGACGTCATAGCACAAAGTATGGATAAAGAAAACGACCTCTAAAATGAGACGTTTTAAAGAGTTTACCATTCGATTAGATAGGTTAAAGTTTACAACACATGAGATTCCAAAGTTTGATAATACATAAAGGTTTACAAAACATGTCGAATGGTAATAGATAAAAACACTAGACTCCAATGTATGCCATGAGACCCAAAAGCTCCATGAAATGCTATCGCCTTATGACCTGAGATAAATATGGTAAAAAGTGTCAACACAATGGTTGGTGAGTTCATAAGTTTGTGATAAAATGATCTGAAATACTTAGAGAAATGTTCACACAGCAAAGGCATTGTAAATCCACTCAGTTCCAAGTTCCGCCCATACAAAACTTGCAACCTGTGTGTTCACAACCCATTGCCTAAAATAGAATGACAATCATGAATATGCGCATTAAGGTAGTTAAGAGTATAAATGTCACCACAAGAGTCTTCCAACATATAAATATTGGGATGTTTGTAAATTAATAGCCTTCCAACAACTTAATTTGGAGCCACTAATTCTTGTATGTTTGTAAATTAATAGCCTTCCAACAACTTAATTTGGAGCCACTAATTCTTGTATGTTTGTAAATTAATAGCCTTCCAACAACTTAATTTGGAGCCACTAATTCTTGTATGTTTGTTCCAAATATGCATATGAAATCAGGTATAACCCAATCAAGTATATAACGCAATCAAGTGTAAAGTATAAGTAATGTTGTTTGGCAAAAGAGTCTAAACGTTTGGATAAATAAGCATATATCTCGCCCCAAATAGTTTATAGGAATTTAAATGAGTAGAAGCGGGGTATGAACTCACCTGGTATGATTGATATGCTAACAAAATGAAGTGCACTAAAATGAAGCTCGGAAACTATCCGCGACCTAAAGTGAATGTCATTACTTGAGTTATGATATGTTGTTGTGAATGCGTGATACAATGTTGTGCATGCAACTCCATATGATATCCATACCACTTGTACGTTTTGGAAATAATGTTTATCGTCAAATATGTTTATGACATCTCGTCATGTTATAAAATACTTTACAAGTATTTATGTTGAAATGATATCTTACGATAGTCATTTAATGATTTATTGTGAAATTATAACTTTTCGTCGTAAAATAATGTCGTTGGAAATTTCATGAAAGTGACTAAAATGGCTTCGAAAAAGCTAGTCGTAAAAGGGTGTACGTCGAGCGTTAGGAAACGAACTCAACGGTTTTGGAAATCTTGTATCGTAATCTCAAAGTTTTGGCATTTAAGTTTTTATCCTATAGGTCTCGTTCATAGAGAAAAATATAGGTTAAGTATGGTGATTTTGTCCAAAATGTAGTTTAAAAGTGAATTTCTGCAAAGTTTAAGCAACCGTAGTTAATTCCTTACAACTCCGCTATACAAACGGTTGGTCATTTTGGAAAATATGCTTGGTGATCTCGATTTTATTAGAAGACATCTCGTTACAAAAAGTTCTACGTCAACGTTAAAAATAGCCTTCAATATGGTCGTTTTGTTTACCGTAACACTTGGCTAATAAAAATAATATAGTTTTTCGTAAATAATAAAGTTACGGCAATTTTATGAAAACGTGTATATTTTAGTCGTTACAAATCCATTTTCTACGTATTATACGTCCTTAGCTTCGTATCAAAGTATACTAATATATTTTTGATAAGTCGAAATAATTTATAAAGCTTAAGACTCGTTTTTGACTCGTACAATACAAAAACAGTTTGCTGAAATTTCAGGATATATATATATATATTTCGTCGTCAAACTTGAAAAATTCATAACTTCTTCGTTATAGCTCCGTTTTAATCCGTTCAAGCGGCCACGGTTTCGTTTTAAAGTATATTTTCTAAATATCTAGGCCAAAAATTTATGTCTACTGTCGGATTTTCCAGATTTACAAAATAAGAACAGACCCTTTTTAAGACTTGTCGAAATGAGTTTTTCTCGCGCCAAACCTATTCTAACCCATTCAAAACAACTCCGAAGCTATTCTAATCCTACCATACACCTTCTTAGGGTGTCATGGGTTCCTAAACATCATTAAGAGTGATATATAACAAGGATTAATTATAGGATGACTTATATATGTATTACTTTTAAAAACAATGTAAAAGTGGTATAAACATCCATAAGTCTTGCATGCTTTGCTCAAATATGATGAAATAAATATGAAATGATAATGAAAGATGAAAAATGAAGATGATATGCTTACTAGTTTACTTGATGAGGTGACTAGAACAAGGGATTAAACTTAAACACCCTAGGTTTTTATTTCAAAACCTAAACAAGAGTGTATACTAGATTGTTTAACACTTGATTTGGAAAAACTTTGATGATTTCTCTTCACCCCTAAGGATGGCCGGTTCTTGGAGGGACAAAGCAAGAGAGAAAAACTTTACTAATCTTGAATTATTTGATTGTGTGAATGAATGAATGAAAGTATGTAGTTTGTGTATAAGTTTCAACATGTAAGAAAATCTTTCACCAAATAATTAATGCATTCACCCCCTTGGTCGGCCAAGGGGGTATGTATTTGTAAAATATATATATATATATATATATATATATATATATATATATATATATATATATATATATATATATATATATATATATATATATATATATATATATATATATATATATATATATATTTTATAATGTATATATAAATGTGTAAGTAGTTGTATGTAAAATAATATAAGTTAAGGTAACTTGTAAATTGTATATACATTAGTGTATTTAAGGTAGTTTTAGCTAAAAGAAAACTTTAATGGATCAAAGTAAAGTATATTGTAGTTACAAAAATTGTAAAAATATGTTTCTTGAAAAATTTGAGTGATATAATAATTATCGTGTAGTTTTTAAGAAAAGCGTCGTAATAATATAAATTTAACGATTTATATACAAAATAAATTTAAAACACTGGGTAAACTCAAAATATTATTTTTATAAACTAAATGTAAGTATAAAAATATGTCGGGATAGTTTTTGGAAGTATCGGATTAAATGTTCAAAATAATAACTTACGCGATAGCGTTTATTTAATAAGAAAATAAACGTTTAATGAAAAATGCAAAACCATGCACGAACCGTTATGAAATGATGAATATGGAGTATGAGAAATGACCGGAAATTGAGAATTGTGACATTCTTCCCCTGTTAGAGGAATCGCGTCCTCGCGATTCAATCGATGATACATAAAGTTCTACCCTAAGGTTTCGCGAAATCAAGTGTATGGTCAAAGTGTTTATGTCAAACTTATGCGTCTAGGGAAAACGTACCAGTTATGCATTGCGGGCTGCCTCGGTCCCTATATAGAATGCTCGAGGTCGAGGTGGACTGATATTGGGTGCAGGGTTCGGGTTGTTTCCTTCAATTGCTAAAGCTAGGTGTTGGTTACCTTGTGGTTGCTTCTGCGTTCCATTCAACTTAGGACAATTATTTCGGAAGTGGTTCGGGCTGTTACATTCAAAGCAAGTCCTTTGGTTATTCCTCATGTTGCCAATCTGTGTCTTACACTGCTCCTTAAAATGGCCGTATCGATTACAATTTGTACACAAGCGGCAGGGCTTGGTCTTCGGATGATGATAAGCACATTTAGCACACTTGGGATGTGTACCCGCATACTCTCTTTGTTCAGTACCAGTTGCCACAAAAACTCTTGCCCTTTTGTTGTCTGCTACCACGTCCATTTGCTTATTCGACCCGCTCGCTTCCTTCCTCTTGTCACTGCTCTTCAAAGCACCATTTCTAACCATCTCGTCTGTCATGGTTCCTGCCCTCAGTATTGCACTTTGTATTGTAGACGGCTCAGTTGTTTTCACGGTTCCACGGATTTCGGGGACAAGACCATATATGTACCTCGAGATTCTCTTGGATTCAGGGGTAACTAGATGAGGAACTAGTCTGGCTAACTCATGAAATCGGTCTGTGTAGGCTGCGTGACCAGCCCCTATCATAGAGTGGTGATAAAATTCATCTTCCAATTTCTGCATTTCATTGTCCGGGCAGTACTCCTCTTTCAATAACGCCTTAAATTCGTCCCATGTCATACCTATAGCTGCCTCTCTGCCCCTAGCCTGTAGCTGTGTGTTCCACCATGTCAATGCCTTTCCTGATAGCAAGCAAGCAGCATACTTCACCCTCTGATGTGTGGCACAATTGCTGATGTCGATCACTGACTCTGTCTTCTCTACCCATCGAGTATATGCCAAAGCACCTCCTATACCATCAAACTCCACAGGTTTGCATGCCGAAAATTCTTTATATGTGCATCCAATTCTGTTGTTGTTGTTGTTGGTGTTGTTGTTGTTACTGCCAACTACATTGTTGGTGTCGCCAGTACCGTTCCCGTTCCCGTTCCCGTGGTTTCCCGAGTTATTCATATGATTTCCAACTTGGGTGACAATAGTGGGAAGCAAGATTTGAAGTTGTTGAGCGATGATGGCGGCAAAATCAGGGTTTCCGCCAGCGTTGTTGTCATTGTTACCCATGTCACTACCGCCTTCTCTACCTCCACGCCCACCTGTCCTTCCACCCCTTGGCGCCGCACCACCTCGGCCAGTGCTGCGTGTTACCCTCTTTGGTGCCATGATCTCTGCAAGGGAAAGAACCGTTGAATTCCCAATGTCTATACTTAACGTTCTCAAACATAATACCACGCCACCAATTGGTTCCTAAGGTGTACCCACACCGATCTACGTATGCGTGGTCGCATATATCCACGTGGGTTGTGACGCATTTATAATTATGTTGGCAACCATAATTATAATTGTTTCATTTCACACGTGTACATACCACCAAACACCCATGTCTCGGCGATTGTTGTTACTGATATAGATAGCCATTCTATCATCCGATTCTAAACAGTGGGGGAGGAATTTAGGGTAGGTATCTAGGGAGAGTCGCACTTGGTGTATAGGAAATCCCTTTAGGTGCTAAAGTCACTACGAGGTTTGGTCGCCAGCAGTTCCCAAAGTATCCTCAAGAGAACTCCCATCCTCGGGCAAAATCATCAAATCTATCCAGCGTTATAGTAACACTTATTTAGCTCGATCTCGCATCTCATCAAACAAGAACTGTCACGAGATCAAGTTAGATAAGTGCTCATTACTGAGCTCCATATCTTTGATGACCCAACTAGATTTTGGGACTCCCCTATTGGTACAAGGAAACTACGTTATCAAATGAGGTGGTTCTAGAAGAAATACTTAAGAAAACATGTGCGCACGAAAAGTGTGTAAGGCGATAGGAAAAGAAAGGATCGACGTGAAAGCGGTTATAGTCTAGGAACTAAAATGCAACCTAGTTCTCTATAACCAAGTCTCTGATACCAATCTGTCACACCCCCAAAATATCGCAGCGGAACGATAGTGTCATTGGGGTATGACGTCATAGCACAAAATATGGATAAAGAAAACGACCTCTAAAATGAGACGTTTTAAAGAGTTTACCATTCGATTAGATAAGTTAAAGTTTACAACACATGAGATTCCAAAGTTTGATTATACATAAAGGTTTACAAAACATGTCGAATGGTAATAGATAAAAACACTAGACTCCAATGTATGCCGTGAGACCCAAAAGCTCCATGAAATGCTATCGCCTTATGACCTGAGATAAATATGTTAAAAAGTGTCAACACAATGGTTGGTGAGTTCATAAGTTTGTGATAAAATGATCTGAAATACTTAGAGAAATGTTCACACAGCAAAGGCATTGTAAATCCACTCAGTTCCAAGTTCCGCCCATACAAAACTTGCAACCTGTGTGTTCACAACCCATTGCCTAAAATAGAATGACAATCATGAATATGCGCATTAAGGTAGTTAAGAGTATAAATGTCACCACAAGAGTCTTCCAACATATAAATATTGGGATGTTTGTAAATTAATAGCCTTCCAACAACTTAATTTAGAGCCACTAATTCTTGTATGTTTGTAAATTAATAGCCTTCCAACAACTTAATTTGGAGCCACTAATTCTTGTATGTTTGTAAATTAATAGCCTTCCAATAACTTAATTTGGAGCCACTAATTCTTGTATGTTTGTTCCAAATATGCATATGAAATCAGGTATAACCCAATCAAGTATATAACGCAATCAAGTGTAAAGTATAAGTAATGTTGTTTGGAAAAAGAGTCTAAACGTTTGGATAAATAAACATATATCTCGCCCCAAATAGTTTATAGGAATCTAAATGAGTAGAAGCGGGGTATGAACTCACCTGGTATGATTGATATGCTAACAAAATGAAGTGCACTAAAATGAAGCTCGGAAACTATCCGCGACCTAAAGTGAATGTCATGACTTGAGTTATGATATGTTGTTGTGAATGCGTGATACAATGTTGTGCATGCAACTCCATATGATATCCATACCACTTGTACGTTTTGGAAATAATGTTTATCGTCAAATATGTTTATGACATCTCGTCATGTTATAAAATACTTTACAAGTATTTATGTTGAAATGATATCTTACGATAGTCATTTAATGATTTATTGTGAAATTATAACTTTTCGTCGTAAAATAATGTCGTTGGAAATTTCATGAAAGTGACTAAAATGGCTTCGAAAAAGCTAGTCGTAAAAGGGTGTACATCGAGCGTTAGGAAACGAACTCAACGGTTTTGGAAATCTTGTATCATAATCTCAAAGTTTTGGCATTTAAGTTTTTATCATATAGGTCTCGTTCATAGAGAAAAATATAGGTTAAGTATGGTGATTTTGTCCAAAATGTAGTTTAAAAGTGAATTTCGGCAAAGTTTAAGCAACCGTAGTTAATTCCATACAACTCCGCTATACAAACGGTTGGTCATTTTGGAAAATATGCTTGGTGATCTCGATTTTATTAGAAGACATCTCGTTACAAAAAGTTCTACGTCAACGTTAAAAATAGCCTTCAATATGGTCGTTTTGTTTACCGTAACACTTGGCTAATAAAAATAATATAGTTTTTCGTAAATAATAAAGTTACGGCAATTTTATGAAAACGTGTATATTTTAGTCGTTACAAATCCGTTTTCTACGTATTATACGTCCTTAGCTTCGTATCAAAGTATACTAATATATTTTTGATAAGTCGAAATAATTTATAAAGCTTAAGACTCGTTTTTGACTCGTACAATACAAAAACAGTTTGCTGAAATTTCAGGATATATATATATTTCGTCGTCAAACTTGAAAAATTCATAACTTCTTCGTTATAGCTCCGTTTTAATCCGTTCAAGCGGCCACGGTTTCGTTTTAAAGTATATTTTCTAAATATCTAGGCCAAAAATTTATGTCTACTGTCGGATTTTCCAGATTTACAAAATAAGAACAGACCCTTTTTAAGACTTGTCAAAATGAGTTTTTCTCGCGCCAAACCTATTCTAACCCATTCAAAACAACTCCGAAGCTATTCTAATCCTACCATACACCTTCTTAGGGTGTCATGGGTTCCTAAACATCATTAAGAGTGATATATAACAAGGATTAATTATAGGATGACTTATATATGTATTACTTTTAAAAACAATGTAAAAGTGGTATAAACATCCATAAGTCTTGCATGCTTTGCTCAAATATGATGAAATAAATATGAAATGATAATGAAAGATGAAAAATGAAGATGATATGCTTACTAGTTTACTTGATGAGGTGACTAGAACAAGGGATTAAACTTAAACACCCTAGGTTTTTATTTCAAAACCTAAACAAGAGTGTATACTAGATTGTTTAACACTTGATTTGGAAAAACTTTGATGATTTCTCTTCACCCCTAAGGATGGCCGGTTCTTGGAGGGACAAAGCAAGAGAGAAAAACTTTACTAATCTTGAATTATTTGATTGTGTGAATGAATGAATGAAAGTATGTAGTTTGTGTATAAGTTTCAACATGTAAGAAAATCTTTCACCAAATAATTAATGCATTCACCCCCTTGGTCGGCCAAGGGGGTATGTATTTGTAAAATATATATATATATTTTTTTTATAATGTATATATAAATGTGTAAGTAGTTGTATGTAAAATAATATAAGTTATGGTAACTTGTAAATTGTATATACATTAGTGTATTTAAGGTAGTTTTAGCTAAAAGTAAACTTTAATGGATCAAAGTAAAGTATATTGTAGTTACAAAAATTGTAAAAATATGTTTCTTGAAAAATTTGAGTGATATAATAATTATCGTGTAGTTTTTAAGAAAAGCGTCGTAATAATATAAATTTAACGATTTATATACAAAATAAATTTAAAACACTGGGCAAACTCAAAATATTATTTTTATAAACTAAATGTAAGTATAAAAATATGTCGGGATAGTTTTTGGAAGTATCGGATTAAATGTTCAAAATAATAACTTACGCGATAGCGTTTATTTAATAAGAAAATAAACGTTTAATGAAAAATGTAAAACCATGCACGAACCGTTATGAAATGATGAATATGGAGTATGAGAAATGACCGGAAATTGAGAATTGTGACAAGTAATATCGAATATTATATATACACTATAACATTTAATACGGTTTATAAAATTGAAGTAACATTTGATATACGGGTTATATTGATTATGAGTTAAACTTTTTTAAACGTTTTGAACTAATCGAATACCATATGTTAAACTCGAAGTGAGTTTAATATATTTGATTCGCAACGAGTCTAAATATTTTATCGTCACGTATTAACTAATAACGAGATAATTAGATATATATTGTCAATAAATACGGTTTTGTTTAATTACAAACTTTTATTTACTACGAGTTAAGTATTATAAACTATCGGAAAAAGTTATTTTGATAAGACAACCTATTAAAGTCGTAATGGTTTGGGAACGTTGAATAGACGAAACGCGTCATTTATAAAAGGCTACATAGTATACTATATATAAGGTATTTACGTGTATAATTACGAGTAACGAATGTGATGTCTTTATTAATTAAGCAATAAATGGAAACTTATCTTTATTATAAACGTGTACGTTTGGGATTATGGGAAAACTATCGAAGGTTAATCTATTTATATTTCATAAATAGTATTCAGCATTTCCTAGTCTTTGACAAGCTTGAGTATTGTCAGTAATTCTTGACTTTATCGATGTCTTTTCCTTTTTGCCGTGCGTTCTAGTTAATATGTCTCATTATGTCAACGTCTTCCCCTCTTTCACGTGAGTTGTGTGTCGTGTCTATGTTTCTTACCACCACACAAAACGTTAAAACTAAACTTTTGGGATATTAATTATAAACTTTTGAGATACTAATAATGTACTTTTGAAAGTAACAACATGAATGATTCACGAAAACTACGACACATTACTTTCTATCGACTTCTTTATCGTATGAGCTGTATTTTAAGATAATCGTATACGCATTAAGTTGCGTCACTTCTATTATTTCATACTCGTCGTACACTCATCTTGATGTCGTGGAGATTAGCTTTAGATGCCAGTCGTGTCAATAGTGAATAGTGCATTACTGTGGCTAAGGTGAGTTTCATAGCCCCTCTTTTCAAAGGTTTTCCTAAATATTTTGGGGGAGAATACATGCTGCTTTTAACTAACCATAATTGGATATGTGAAAATTATTTGAGAATAACTGTTGTTTGGTATATTTGATTTTGTTACATATTAGTTTTCACAAACACATAATCAAACACAAGTTATAGGGCGTATAGCATAGATTTTAGAGAGAGAAAGTGAGATGTTCTAGAGAGATGAAATCCAAATGAAAGGTTAGATTAGTAAGTGAACATCCAACCCTCTCCCTTGTGGGGTGAGGGCTATTTAAAAAAATGACTACGCCCTCCTTCGGGCTGTGGATCAGGCATACAGTGGGTAAAGACCCGTCCTTCTTCCACGGTGTTACTTATACTACTAGTAATCTAACTAATATATTGTTACATCTACGAGCTGTAATATGCTAAACAGATGTTGGGGTGACCGACACTTCTACATGGATTTTCTAAATCCTAACAATCTCCCCCTAAGGGAGGTCACCCCAATAATTACATTGAAAGTCCTAGCATTTAATCTATAATCTTTAATGCTCGAACTCGTAGACTTTGTAGCTTCACAAACTTTAACATTGTATTATAGTAGTGATTCTTTGGCTTTGAGTGATTCTTTGATAAGTGATCAGGAGCTTTCATTGAGATCATCTGCAACACATAATCTCCAGATCATCCGATGTAGGATTGCCAACAAGTGAAGTTGTGACTTTTGGACCAACATGCTCACATTCTAGATCATGAAATCTTCTTATCAGAGTTACGGAAGCTTGTGTTGATTCATGATATTTGCAGCGGTGTAACAGAAGCATGGAGTGAAAATATCAGAGTCGTTGATAAAGACGTGCACTTTTCATGATTTCTTTAGAAGTAAACGTGTTGTGTGAGCATGCGGCTATGGATTGACGCCTCAATTATGATCAGCTGCAACTGTCGTGTGTTCCTGCAGATAACAGTTAGCAATAAAAGCGCACGAAAGTGTCTTTGATCACTTTCGTTGAATTGAGGTGCACGGCCCACGGTTCCCCGTTGATCAGTACAAGTACTGCCTTTGATCAGGTATAATTCTGAATAATCTCCTTGACAGGGTTTCGCAGCTGCTCTAGCCATTCTCAAACAGGAACGTCTTAAAGAAGACAACATGGAGTGAGTGAACCAGCAAATTGAGATTTACTGATTGATTAAAACTGATTTGAAAACAATTATGTATTGCTTAATAGAAAGTATTTTTCGCATTTGTTTGTCTCCCTGATCGGGCTGAAGGCATGGGATTCACCCATGCCATTTGTACTTCAATGATTTTTGGTGTAATGAATTTTACCGAGGTGAATTAACCCTTTTACCCAGAAAGTATTTTTTGCAATACAACGAAGGTTTTATAAGGAAACTCAATTTTCAATCATAAATACCTTTTGACTTTGAATATGTGATACACAGTCGATGTGCTATAGAAAATAGTTATTGAGCACAATGATTGGTTTTTCAAAGGTATCCGTCAATCCATATCCTGAACCAGGATTGATTCATGAGTGAATCGCCCCATCGTTTTTGTCCAATTGTCACATGGTTGATCTATTGGATAGATCTCACATGCCACCCACCAAGAGCTTGTTTGATATTGGCTCTAGAAGGCTTTCCATCTTCATTGTGAATATGATTGCATATCCCTCAGATGTTTTGGGAATACCACAAGGATAATGCGTAGGACTCTTAAAATATATATTCTCACTTTCCACATTGTGTGAAACAGTGAGTCTTCATTAATTGTGTCCTAATGAGATTTATTGATGATCTCTTGGCTCTAGACTTAATAGTGCATCTTTGGTTTCCTATGCCGGAGACTATGGAGAGGGTCTCCTTATTCAATATCAACAATCTCTAAGAGAAGGTCGATAGATTATGTGGATTCCCCGTGAGAATGAAACAAGCCCTTTTAAGAGGAACTTGAGTAGATTGGGAAGTTATAGTGCAGTGCGTCACTGGGTCCATGATCTCTTGTCTTCAGTACCAGTGTTACCTTAGTAACCACCAGTAGCATATGTATTGAACATGGTTTCTTCCCTAAGGTTGAATTATTGGAGGGCTATTTATTTTCACCCTTTTTCTCATTCATTTCTTTTTCATTCTTCAACCCCTTCAGTGCTTACCGAGATTTCATTACTAGAACCTTGTTGGGTTTATTCCAGTTCTAGCTCTATCTCAGTCTGCACTCTTTCCATTTCTCACTTTTCTCCTTTTTTCATCATACCTAAGGACTTCTACACTAACTAGTGGATTATCCCAGGGTAGATCCCTCCGGCTCTGGCGGGATCGTGGGAACGAATACCTAACCTAACCATCCTTATAACACCATACATAAAGTAAATTGGTCGATCTTTTGGTATTGTTCTTCAGCCTTTGAAACCAATTGAAAACCATTTGAAAATCTATCAAGGTACTTGTGATACAAAATCAAAGCATTTTGTACCTTTAATTGTTTTTGATACTTTAGAAACGCTCCCCCTCAACATGTGCATCAAGTATTCGAAATTGTTTTAGCACATGGAGGCAAGAGGACTTGGAAATCTTAGATTAAGAATGAAAGATTCAATCATTGATTAACTTTTTCTAAAATTATCATCATCACTTTCCCGATCAAATTTAGTATTTCAAATACTTTGTTGAAGATATTTTGGGAAAGTATGAGGTTTTCTTTTGATTGCTCCCCCTTGATGTGTGCACTGATAGTCAAGAAAATTTTTTAATACAGTTTAGAGCATACAAGGTGAATATGAAGCAAATTTCATGATCATAGTATCCAATGAAACCATTTAAAATTACAATCAAGGTACTTTATGAAAAGAATATTATGTTTTAGTACCTTGATAGATTTGTATATCTTTTTTTTAAATGCTCCCCCTCAATATGTGCTTCGATATACGAAAAGGTTTAGCACATATAGGGAGAGATGCCAATTTATTGAGACTTGAAGATCACATTTTATCAGATTGCATATTTATATCATATTTTCTCCCCCGATCAAAAATTTCAAATCCTTTGAGATTTTGGATCTCAAGTGATTTAAATATGTAAAAACCTTGTTGGAGAAAAATGTGTCCGGTTTTATTTGATCTGAAACGAAACACTACAATGTTCCCTCTTAAGAACGAGAGGGAAGCTACAAGCCATAACTTATCACTACTATATGCATTATAGTTATTATTGTTCATAGTACAACCACCACATTACACATGAGAATTAAACAAAATAGCTACTATGAGAAGATATCATCATTCTGTTCTCTGTAGTAGCTTGTAGTGTCCTTCACAAACTCTCCCTCCCATAAAACTTTCAAGGATGCGGAATATCTTTCTTGTCTTACGTCTTCGTCCGATAGCAACAATGAAATCTTCACACCTTTTCACACCTTGTTCAGTCCAAAACCTCGTGTTGTTCCCCGGCCTCATCTCTAGCTTAAAATCCTTGACCCTCGAATCCAATTCTTCTTCAATCACCTTTAGCGTACCATCATTGAACTTGTAAAGCTCACACAGTCTCAGTAGCATTCTTGAACCATATTAATCTGTAAAGAAAACTGCTCTTGGAGTGTCAATCACTGAGTAGTCATGTTTGAATTCATGCCCTGTGGCTTCCCATTGAGGTTTTATGAGATTGACTTAAGTCTGGTAGCTTTCCATTCCAAGCTGAAAGTCACCCACTCTTTGTCGTATCACTAACCCCCATATCCATAGATTGACTGCAGTAGCGAGAGACTTCTTTTCACGAATGGGCAGATGGTCAAGATGGCCTTGAAGGTTCAATAGGTACAGATCTTCAAAGTCACTTGGGAACAAGTGCTTGAAATCGTTTTCTTCAATTACATGGTCTTTCAAGTCAGCTCTTCTGAGAACAATCGTCTTCAGATAATCATAACCATAAATTGGGAAGATCTCCATGCTGACCACACTTAGAATTCGCAGCTTGGATCGAACACCTCTGCGCTTCTTTTCTGCACCATGTCTTTCAATGTAGAATTTCTTCTTTTTGAACCACCAATGAGAGATTCTGTATGAAGCAGCAATATCATACTCGTATTCTTTGTCTGTCCAGAGTTGGTCGGGTACCATCTGCTCAAGACCTGGATCTAAGTAAGTTGCCGCCTTCATCCTAGAAATAGATAAGGCAGGTCTTCTTCCTTGAGTATTAGCCCGTAGATAGTCCAGATCTTTATTGAAGAAGAATTCTGGTTGAATGGTCTTCTGTCCGGGTTCACCACCAAGAGGAAGAGGGTTGTTGACGTTGAATTGGCTGATATTATCATCTACTTAATCTGTCAACAACTTGTGACATTCTTCCATTTGGAAATGCAGATGAGCGGCATCAGAATGAAAGACTTTAACAATTTCATAAGCTGGGCCTTCAAGATCCTTTGGGGTGATTGATGAGATTCCATTTAATGAAGCTTCCCATGTCACCAGTAATGTGCAAGAGTGATTCTTCTGAAGGGTCTTCATGGTTGGCTACAATGGTGGTTACCCAGTTATTGTAAGTGACAGTCAAATCGGACTCCGGAATGGCCCATGATGGTTTAGTAGATTCAGGTTGTTCTTCGGGCCACCAGTTTTGAGTCATATCTTTAGAAGGTGCAGTCCTGGATGATTTGATGCTTTTTCCTCCAATGTATGCATTCCAACAATCTTCATCATCTAGGGGCTTGGGAATGTGTTTTGAAGTGGCATCATCATCCTCTGAATCTGATTCTTGAGCAGCAAATGACTCTTCATTCATTGCCTGCTCTTCTGGGATTTTAGTGAAAGTAGGTGTGAATTGGGAGTCAATCGTAGTCCATGCTGCAGATGTCTTCTGAGACCCTTGCCCTGCAGATGAACCAGATTAGTTTGAAGGTTTTGGTGGTGGTGTTGGTGGATTTGCCCTTTGAGTTTCAGCATTCCCAGAAGATCCACCTATCCCAGACGACCCAGCTCCACTAGTTGGAGGAGGAGGAGGTGGTGGTTTAGGAACTCCGGACATAGATTCAGTCATAACCACTCTCCTTTTCTTCTTTCCCCCCCTTTCGCGAATATCCTCCAAGAACTGCAAATGATTATCATGATTGATAGAGTTCTAGAGAGCTTCATACAACTTCATGTGAACTTCGTCCTTATGCTCATTTGTTTCAAACATTCTGTCGAAGAGGACTGATCTCATATCCGAAGTAGGTAGATCCTTGAATCTTTTATGAACTGGAGCTTTCATTGCCCATTCCACTGCATCCTTGACTTCTGCTTCAAAGGCATTGATTACTTCAGTATCGAAATTGAACCTCTCCAACTTGGATAGACGACGGTCAAGGTGATTGACTGACACGGGCAGACGGTGCTTTTTGAGAGCTTCAATTCGCTTTAGTGCTTCATCAAGAAGTTGCTCCGCTGTCTTGTTGGAGGTGTAGATGTTGGTGGTGTTACTGAGTATTTAACACTGTCGACTAGTGGAGGGATGGTTGTTGTTGTATCAGAGGACACGGGTGGTGGAAGTGCGGTTGATAGAAGTGGAACAGGTGTTGGAAGTGAGGTTGCTGGAGCTATTGTTGATGTAGAAACTATTGGTGCCGACATAGGAGGAACAGTTGATGTATCCTGCTGGATGGTGACTGAGAACATGGATTAAACCTCTTCCTTTTCATCATTCTGTTTGTTTGACTCAGCATCTGAGGGCCTGTCCTTGAGGAATTGGTCACCATAGGTTATGTCTGCATCAAGGTTTTTCAGAGAAGATAGGGATTCTGTTGACACGTTTGCTTCTTCAAAATGCACGTGTTCCTCAGATCTTGGCTTTAGAATCTCCTGAAGTGTTGAGTGTGGTTCTTGCAATAGTTCATTCCTTTCTACCTCTGTGCCTTTCCTGTCAGTATCTATTTGCTCAGTTTCTGTTTCCAGTTCTGGTACAGTTCCCGTAAAAGTCTCAGTCTGTACTTTTTTCAGAGGTTCAGATTCGTGGCTTTCTGACTGGGTGTCACTGGAGTCAAGAGTGTCCTCTAGTGTAGCAGACACTTCTTTTTCCACTCTAATTTGCTCTTGTGTAGAAGATGATTTAACACTTCTTCTCTTGAGCTCAAATTGTGTTGTAGTCTTTGGAGTTGGAGTGGAGATAGTCAACAACATCTGAGCAGCTCGCTCCACCTCTTCACCAGTTTCCCTTTTCCTTTACCCTGTGCAACGGGAGTGGTTTGACGTGGTATAGATTCTGGTTCCTGTATCATAACCCCCTTCCTTGGCTGTCTCTAAGACACTTCAAGACTTTGCAGGCTCTCTTGAATGCCTTGTTGGAGCGCAACATCGTCTTCATCCATTAAGGTCATCTCTTTCTCGGGTACCTTAGACCCTTTTCCTTTCCCCTTTCCTGCGTCTCCCCTTCTCCTTTTACGCTTTTGTAATGGTGAATCAGCAGACTCTGACCTTTCTTGCCTTTTCTTAGGGAGGCTTGCATAAGTCGACTTTGAGGATGACTTGGTTTGTGATACCGATTTTGTTGATTTGGGTGGTGTAGGAGTAGGATTGGTTGTGTCTTCAATAGTTATGCCTGAAGCCTTTTTCATGTATTTCTTGAAGTAGTCAGCTTTCTTAATTCTTTCTGTGAGAAGTGCTTCAGGGATTGGCATTCCAAAAACCTCTTTGTTCAATCCTTTGGCAACAAATTTCAAGTTACTAAGAACAAATTCATCACCGGCTTCATGGAGAGCTGACTCACTTCTTGGAGAAAACTGATGTTTCTGCTGCAAATGCTGGGAATCACCCTCTTGTCTTTGGTCTTCTTTCCCTTGACTTGATTCAGAAAATTTTGTCTATCAGTGATGAAGGTGTCCACAGCCAAGGAGAATTCTTCCCAAATGCGTTCCACAAAGTCAATGTTTGCCCTTTTAACTATCCCCCACAGAATTTGTAGAATTGGAGCCCTCACTCTCTCAAACCCTGAAGTCTTACCTGTCAAGCAAAGGTTGAGAATGGTGACAATGGCTCTCCATGGTTGATACATTTCATTATTGATGACCGCCGAGACCTTTGTTATCTTCCCTGGATATCCCAATTCTTCAACAAAGTCCATTAGCTCTACAGCTGTAGGTGGAGTGACGAATGAATTTGCCGGATCTCTTGGAGTGATTCGAAGAGCCTCCTTGATAGTCTCTGCGGTAATGTCATACCACTTGTCTTCAAGTTTACAAGTGTATGTAGCTGTGATCTTGTCCCATGATAAAGTATTCCAGAATTGTTGCAGGTATATTGAAGGAATCATGCACCGCATGGTTAAAGTACCAAATAAGTTGGTGTTCTTCAAAATATCAATTGCTATTCGGTAGATGGGATTAGTTTGGTTTCTTTCCACATCCACAAAGTAGTTGCTTTTTGCTATTGCCACCCATTCCTCATACGGAAGAATTTCCTCATCAGTAGGTACAGTGGGTGGTGCAGCAGTAGCAAGATTCTCAGAAGATGTGGTGCCTGCCATTGTATTTCTAGATGCTGAATTTTTCGAATGGATTATGAAAGAGTGAATCACGAGAACTAAAGTGTGACAAAACGCTTCGAAGAATATTTTAGAGAGAAACAAAATGTGCAACGTTTGACTAGAAATTGGAAGGTTTGACTAAGTGAGACAAGTCGCATCATTTATACCCAAGAACTAGTTATCAATATTGACACATTAAGTCCTTGCGAATGACAAATTGCATGCAATGCTTGAAATAAACAAACCGCATACCATAATGATTTGGACAAGTCGCATGCTAAACATAACCTTGACAAACCGCATACCACATAACACATATCATAACATAATTTGGCAGATTTAGTCACTCTAAGTAACATGCAACGACTATCAATAGTAATGAGATCACAATAATCCCAACAAGACATATGACTCATGATAAATGCATTCAAGAGATACACAATCTAATACATACAATGCATATAATGCAGGAAGCATAATGACATGAATAGAGCAAGACTTGTTGCACCAATTAGTTACTTAGAAACACATGCATATCTCAAGAAATCATATAGATGCAATCATGCAGAGACGAATTGACAGACAGGACTGGCAGTATGAAATTAATTCTCCCCCTCAATCAGTGACACGAATATAAATGAGTGATCATTGATTGAATTTAACCCATTTATGAACCCAAAGCTTCAAAGGTGTGTGAGTGTAGATAGACATGTTTTAAAAAATAGTTGAACTTCTATTAGAACTTCATCTAAATACCCGTGTCATTACTGAATGACATTTCTAGGACCGTAGATGTTATCGATACCAGAAGACATGTCTATGAATCTATTTTTGTAATTTTCTGATTTTTCAAATTTTTATGGATTTTAAGGAATTTTAATGAACTATCATGTATATGTGTATAAAAATATAAAAGGAAACTATTTATATATATATGTATATAATAATTTTTTTGTGTCAATATTGGATTATCCGTCAACCGATGAGGTACGAGTCCTGAGCAAAGGCGATCAGGAGTCATAGTGCTCGCAAATCAATTCTGACAAGCCGAAATTCCCTGATGAATACACTTCAATTCAGTTGGAAACCAGGTCCCTATGATTGAGTTGAGCATTGTACCTGAAAAAGAATGAGGAATATCTGCAGTAATAGCACATGTAGAATAGCATTTAGATGGGTTAGTAGTAGTAGTATCCTGTCCTTTGGATGTTTTACAGTCAGCCCTTGGAATGTCCTTAGTGGCCAGTATTCTGATGGGAATCCATTTAAATCCAACATTCTTAAAGATTTTTCCAGTAGGCATCCACTTAAGACAGGAGCTAGGAGTGTGATTCCATTTGGATTCAACGTTCTTAAACAATCTACCAGTAGGCACCCACTTAAAACAAGAGCTAGGAGTGTTAGATCCCTTAGTCACAGTAGAAGATGTAACCATTTCCCTATTCTTAATTTTAGACATTTTGCTGTTAACTGGTTTCTTAGGGGAGTGGTCAGCCTTTGGATACTTCTTAAGTGCTCTAGATGATCTTCTTACATTCCTGATCTTAGAGATTTGAGCATTAGTATGAGCATTGTCTTTCATTTTATCGGAATGAATTAGTGAAGTGACTAGTTTTGACAAAACTGTGTTCTCATCAACTTGGGAGGCAAGCCTTAAGTTTGAGGGTTTAGCTCTTTCTGAGTTAAATGCATTGGGTTGCCTAACTACAGACCATTCTTTAGTGATTTGTGAAACTGGCGTCTCCAAGGTTGATGGTTTTGCAAACTTAGTGTTCACACCATTCCCAATAGTTTTTCTAAGCTCATTTTTTAAAGCAACTATGGCGAAACTATTATCCTGAAGTTGAGCTTTGAGGACTTCAATGTCTGCTAACAAAGAGTTTGTTTGATCTAAAGACTTAGTCCTATCTTCTTTAGTAGGGATACATTGTTCTAAGTGAATCTTTCTCAGAGACTCATTTTCCTTTAATAAATTAGCCACACATAATGCTAATTCATCATTCCTATGTTTAATAGTATCACTAACCTCTATATCAAGATTGTTCACACCTATACTAATTTCCTTATGTAAGTCTGAGATGTGTTTTTTCAGATTACATATGGTTGAGTCTCTATATTGAAGCCGAGTTTTTAACTGGTTAATTTCAAAAAATTCACGAAATTTTAGGAATTCCGGATTTATGCATGGTGTTGTAGTTTGAAGACTTTCTTCTTTTCGTTGTATTCCAATTTCCAGAGAAATGCAATGTTTTTCAAGAATTGAGTATTTGTTTGAAAGTTCGTCGAAAATTTTCTTATCAACCACGTTATTAGTCATGATATGTTTTATCTTTGACTCAGCCTCAGTTACGGAACATTCATCAGCATTTTGCTCTGTAAGGTTATCAATTTGCAAAGAATTAAACACAGATGGATCATCATTAATAATAGTTACCGAAGGTTCTGCACCCGATGCTAGTTCATTCACCACTCTGCACTGGGCATCCTCCTTGTGTGAGGCAAGAGTTTCTGTACATCTTGTTGCATCCATGTTTGTTGTGTCTGTCATTCTGACTTCATCAATACCCGATGATTTGACTAATAGTTTTCCCAACTCATTATGCCTCTCGGTTGACTGCATCCCATATGATATGTTTTATCTTTGACTCAGCCTCAGTTACGGAACATTCATCAGCATTTTGCTCTGTAAGGATATCAATTTGCAAAGAATTAAACACAGATGGATCATCATTAATAATAGTTACCGAAGGTTCTGCACCCGATGCTAGTTCATTCACCACTCTGCACTGGGCATCCTCCTTGTGTGAGGCAAGAGTTTCTGTACATCTTGTTGCATCCATGTTTGTTGTGTCTGTCATTCTGACTTCAACAATACCCGATGATTTGACTAATAGTTTTCCCAACTCATTATGCCTCTCGGTTGACTGCATCCCATATTCATTCATGTTATCACAGTCCTGGTAGCTTCCTCAATGTACTTCTTAACATTGTCCATATGATGGATAAGTGTCTCAATGAACTCATTGATTTCCATTCCAGTGTGTCTTTTGAAAGACACTTCAGTCATGTGTTGATCATAATCTGATGAATATTCCCCACTGATGAACGATTGAAGTTGTTTGTAGATTACTTGAAGTGCAGCACAGGAACTATCCTTTTGAATCTTCTCTTTGTCAAGTTGTTGCTCCAATGCTCTAAGTTTAACAGCAAAGTTCCTGTTAATGTGGATAAGTCCTTACGGAAGAGGGCATTACATGTTCATTCCATACTTATGGGTAGAAGTAACATGAGGTGAGAGTAAAGTTGCTGATAGGTCTCAATGCAACATTCCTTTTGCATGGCATTCTGTAGCATGAGCAGGTGCAATTCTTTCTCATTGGACTCAGAGTATGAAGAACTCAAATCATCATTGGTTGAATCAATCATGACTAATCTTTCAGAGTAACTAATACTTTATTTATTGTCCACAGTATCATCTAATTTGAGCACATTAGAGATTACTGGATCAGTGGTGTAAGACATTGTGTTTATATCAGATGTCAAGTCTTAATTTTCAATAAAATATCAGACTATTAAGCACAAACCGCTTCTAACAATCCTCTTTTGACAAATCGCTTCCTACTCAAATCGCTTTCCAGACAAACCGCTTAAGTGTCAAAACGCTTACTTAACAAATCGCTTAAGAGACAAATCGCTTAAGTTGACAAAACGCTTAACAGTCAAACCGCATAGTGCACAAAACGCATAAGTTGTCAAATCGCATAGTACACTAGTACACCCACTACTTCCACTACTTTGTCCTTTCTTGTCGTTTTGTCTCAATAGACAAACCGTATACTAGTCAAATCGCTTCAAGAAATATGACAAATCGCATACATAATATGACAAATCGCTTCAACAAGCGTTCATTAAAGAGAAAAATCGCATTGTTTTCAGGACAAATCGCATAGAAGAAATCCTATTCGAGACTCAAATCGCATACATGAAACTTTCAAAAACACCACTTTTCAATCCAAACACAATCCAACCACGATGATTCAAGCCTTCAAAACCAAAACCTAAACACTTATAAGGATTCTAAACACAAAAGTACTATCAAAATTCAAACTTTAACACAAGAAATGATCCAAATAATGAAAACTACTCTAAACTCATTCAAACCCAAAAACCTTATGAAAACCACTAGAAATCCAAGAACATGAAAGATGAGTGATCAAACCATGGCTCTTGATACCAATTGTTACATATTAGTTTTCACAAACACATAATCAAACACAAGTTATAGGACGTATAGCATAGATTTTAGAGAGAGAAAGTGAGATGTTCTAGAGAGATGAAATCCAAATGAAAGGTTAGATTAGCAAGTGAACATCCAACCCTCTCCCTTGTGGGGTGAGGGCTATTTATACAAATGGCTACGCCCTCCTTAGGGCTGTGGATCAGGCATACAGTGGGTAAAGACCCGTCCTTCTTCCACGGTGTTACTTATACTACTAGTAATCTAACTAATATACTGTTATGTCTACGAGCTGTAATATGCTAAACAGATGTTGGGATGACCGACACTTCCACATGGATTTTCTAAATCCTAACAGATTTGGTAATTTAATGTTTTACGTGCTTATGTAAATACAAACTATTTCTTGGACCTGCCACTACTCTTTTGAATTGCTAATGTGATTACTAAGAAATGCTAGACATGTGACAGATGTCGATATAGACTAGGGTATCATTTCTATGCTATAACCCGATGCCTAGCTAAGAATAGACCGACCTAGACCAGGGTAGCTTGTGTTCTAGGCCTCGCTACGACTGTGCTGGCTAGAGTCGCTCGGGGTCCTGCTGAGATCTCGATCGAGTTGTGATTATTGATTAGATTGATTATTGATTGGATTGATTGTTGATTGGAATGTTTATTATACATTTGCCTTAGTCGCACATAGCAATTAAACTCTATCAGGTCCACTATTACTTTTGTAACTAAACTCTATGAACTCACCAGCGTAAGCCGACCCATTTTAGCATGTGTTCTCAGGTTTAAGGCGATAGCTCACTATTGGAAGACACTTGGCAAGGGGCATGGTCATAGGCGAGTCTGATGAAATATCGGGACCGTTTTAAACATCTTTTGGGCCTATTTCCGCACTATTTTCATATAATGAAACCTTAATGTTTTTGTTAATGAATCCTATTCTAAATATAAAACCCATTCTTTGTACCTTATGTTGTGATACCAAGATAGTAGCACCCAAAGGTTCGTATGCTTCCGCTGGATCCTATTTTTGGGGTGTTACACTCAAGTTCTCTCAAAAGGACTTGTTTCATTTTCACAGGGAACCCTGCATAATCTATCGACCTCTTTCTATGAAATGTGTTGATATTGAAACAGGAGACCGCTTCAGTCTTCGACTACTAAAACTAAAGCGCACTATTCAAGTCTAGAGCCACGAGATTCATCAAATGATCTCTTAGGAACACTAAATATTTCATCACTTGTTGTTCAAACATTAAGGACACAAGTGATATAATTCTAGAGTCCTACGCAGATCCTAGTAATCTTCTAGAACATTTATGAGACGATTTACACAAGTAATCCTCAGTGATTGAATGGAAACTACTGCCAGGGTCAACATCAAACATCCCTGACAGCAGGTCACTTCGGTAATCCCTTGTGGGTTACGCTTAGTGTTCGCGGTGGTCTCAAACGGTCTACAGTCGTGAAGTGATACCTCGGTGTACTCTAGTGGCTCACAACGAAAAAGTGAAGATATTAAGTACGGGGACATGCCAGTGACCATCCGGTCTGAGATTCGTCAAAGAACGCGCCAGCAATCTGGATGTACCTGTACGAAATATACGAACTCTTACGTCGGTAACTTTATTGCTAATTGTTTACAGGCAGGATTGGAGATACGGAGTTCCAGGAGAGACCTTCACTACCACCACTATCAACACTCCATCTCCACATGATCATACCAACATCGTATCACATGAAAGTTCTCACAAAAATTAAGGCAACACAAAGTTAAAAATTGATTCTACGCCAAAGTCAAAGATTCTACAATGTTTAAAGACTTGAGAACTACACAAATATGGAAAGTCAAAGTCAAAAGAAGTATGAACATAATGGAGAAAGACGTGAACACACCAGTACCAAAGACGTTGATGAACAACAGACAACAACATATGATCACCACAACAACAAACAAAGACACATGAGACGTCAAGCTGATAAAGTTGAAGAAAGTAAAGCACATCTACTCACAAAAAAGAATATTGCTGAAAAGACGTCAAGCAACCTAGATGACCAACCCTTAGGGGGAGATTGTTGGGATTACGTGTAACTACTATCAAGTGTCGGTCATTAACAATGTAATAGGTTGCTAAGTATTTAGGATTGTATGTTTGTAATTATGTTTAGGTTTATGAAGTAAACCCATGGGCATATGACTTGGCCCAAACGATTAAGAGGAAGGGAATAGAAGTGTTTCCCTAGCTCCCTCTCCTATAAATACTCTTGTAACTCAGTGTTGATTCTTTCATATTGTTACTAAACCTTTGCCATTTATTCTTGTGAAAGTATCGACCAATTATACCTTTCTCTTATCATTCTATATCATTGTTATGCTTGTGTTAACATGAGTATGGTGACCTAACAAGACTTGAGTTGGCCGGGAAAAGTAAAAAGACTAAAAAGCCCTTATATGAATGGCACGTGAAGGCAGTTAACGGGAAAGGTTAACTACTATTAGTGAAAGTGACACAATCTGTTACAAAAGTTTCACTTTAGAAATATTTTTAGCACTTTAAGTTGGAGAATGGCTAGAGTGCAAAAATCAAAAATTTAAGGGACGAAATTTGTAGTTTACCCTAAAGTTTACCTCTTACTCGGATATCATTGAATACTTTTTGATAAAATCCAGCCGCCTAAATCATTTTTACGTATTTATTTAACTTTTTATGCATTTATGAGTTTTGTGTCACTTGTGTGTGCACGTCTTTTTATGTTTTTATGAAATAACTATTATGATGACATTTTATTGATGATTCGTGTTCGGATAGTCGGAGGTTTGGCACAAGTGAGTGATACTATTTTAGTTATATGTGTAATTAAGTTTTGAGAAATGATACATGGATCTAAACTTTGTCCTAAACTTAGAATTAAAATTATTTGGCATCATTCTGATGGGTTGAAAAATAAATGGGTCTCTGTCTGCAGCTATCAAGATACTGACACTTGGTTTAGGTCTAAGTTTAGGCCTAAGTTTAAGTCCATGTATCATTTCTCTTAAGTTTTATGTCTTATTACATATATAGTCAAAAATAATCAGTATACTGTGAATTTATAAAATTTGAGTTAGCAAAGATAGTGTTTGAATCTTTATTACATGTTTCAAATGTAGCCCGTGTAGTTTAAGATAATTTTAAAAGAGTAGTGATTGGGAGACCTAACTCATATGCCTAAAGATATGACTAACCATATGTGGCATCATCCTGATGGCTACAGCAATGGGACCCGCTTTTTTATAAACCACCAGGATCATGCCACATGTTTTTAGTCACATCTTTAAGCACATAATTAGTCTTCCCAATCATTTTCCATTTTAAAAAGGTCAACGATTATTTTGTGAACCATTTTCGATGGTTGATCCTATTTTAGAATCGGGTCCACTTAATTTTTTACATTCACTATACTTCATGTCATGTGCATTTTATAGTGGCTTATAGATAATAACAAGGTTTTCAAGATCGGTATCATATCCAGGATCATTTTCGTCTATGCAAGATCGTGATCGTAAGATCAGATCGGGATCTTAAGATCCTACTCTAATATTATTTTTTAATAGTTTTTGTAATATTATACAATACTACAAATTATTATATATTATAAACACAAAATACTATGAATGTTTCATAGAAATGTTGTCCTAAATTGTGATTATGAAATGTTTATTAACATGTTATTTTTTGAATTCTACAAAAAAAAAAAAAAAAAAAAAAAAAAAAAAAAAAAAAAACAAACTCCTCAACTTGTAGTTTTTTAGTTTGTAATCCAAAAAAAGTAAGATCAGATCAAATTAGATCTTAAGATCGTATGGTAAAGATCGGATACCTGTAAGATCTTAAGCTTGCAAATATCCTATGTCGGATCCAGATCGTTTTTGCTTTGCAGTATCATAAAATCATAAAATCCTAATGTAACACCCCTCGAGATTATAATGACAGTGGAAGACTAATCGGGGTGTTACTGATCACAGTCAATAATCATAGAAAACGACTCGAAAGAGGCATTTTAAGAAAACTAGTTATCATTCATCGAAAACTCATTGTTGTTACAAAATATTCCAAATTGTTTCAAATGTTTTCCCAAAATACTGAGCATGAGTTTGAAAGAAATGACAACTTTATGTTTTACACCACAAGTAAAGGTCTTGATATGCCCACTCCATGCCTTGAACATAATCTTCATTGATTACCTGAGATAACATGCTTAAAAGGTCAACAAAAATGTTGAGTGAAATCCATAGGTTTAAAGTAAAGTTGAACACAAGAACATGAACATGATAATTGTAAACTAACAATATATCATAAAGAAAATCACAGATTATTATGCGCTAAGCTCATGCAACCATTTATGAAAAACCTTGTGTTCTAGTTTAGAGCATGTATCACCCTCGCGGGGTTTGCAAATAAAAGTAAAAGCGAGGCTATGAACTCACCTTAATGAAAATGAACAAGCACAATATGATCAAGCACGATGTAGCAGAGGCTCCAAACCGAAACCTAAGAATGAGATGAAAAGTCTCAGAACATGATAAACCTTTGGTCCGCGACCAAAATAATAGAGCATTGAATATACTTATTCAATAGATCATTGAATTATCCAATTCAATAGAGCGTTGTGCATGCTTAATGTTTTATTGGGTAAAAGGGATTTTTCACCCTGGTAAAATACATTACACCAAAAACATTGAAGTACAAAGGATGAGGGTGAATCCCTCATCTTAGTCCCGTAGGACACAAACAAATAACCACTATATAAGAGTGACACACCACTCTTATAACTAATAAACAAACATAAAAAACAACAACGACTATAAGATTAAAAATTAAAAAGTCGTCATAGATGTCCATAACCTACATCGATGCAGCCTTAGCCATGGTAGTGCTAGAAACACAGCACCAATCCACACCAAACAACTACAACGAACCCCCATTGATCCGAAAAGGACCAAACCATCAACGTCCATAGCAAGCACATCGACTTAGTTTGATATTTATCAAAAGTCCTCACTTACGCATAAGTGAAATATTCCCCGTTGTGATTTTATGAACATAATGATGTTATCGAGTGTTTTAGTTCGTTTATAATCAAAGTACATTATTACCGAATTACGGTTTTTATATAATTATACTTTAATATATATATATAAGTTAAGTGAAATAACAAAGTAAAAATACTCATTATACACTTTAAGTTGTCAAAATATTCATTTTTACGGAGTCATGATAAATTTATAAGTTTTCTAAACTTTTTCCCGAATTTACACTTTTTACCCTTAAGTTTCAAAATGTACGAGTTTATTCCCTCAACTTTGTGAAAATGACATTTTCTACTCCAAAAATACATTATTCTCAAATTTTCATAAATGACAGTTTTGGTCCTTGTGGACAAACTGTTTTTAGAAAATGTGTAAAAATCAGTTTTTACGCCTTTGGTCCTTTAACTTTTAAAGTTTACAATTTTGACACAAAACTTTATATTTCATATTTAAACTAGTTTGGTCGAATTACAACATTGGCCCTTGGACTTTCCATGCGTACACATGCACGTACAAAAGGACCATTTAAGTTTTTGATATTTACCCTTTTCACCCTAGACTTTTCCCATGCAATGATTTACGTACAAAACAACACTTTTAGCTTTCAAAACTTTACATTTTCCACCCGATTACCAAACAATTTGCAAAAGTAGTCCAAATACATGTTTCGGCTTATAAGATTCATTTAACTTTTTCAAAAGCTTATTTCTAGCTTATATGATGCTTATGGCTTATTTCTTTTCGGATTGGGCCAGGTGAAAGACATTGGGCCACAGATTTATACGCGTTGGGCCTGGGGGCCCAATCGGGTGTGTGGTGGTTTTAAAAGAGAAACGAGGCGAAGGGAGGGGGTTTCAAGGGTGTCTAGGTACAATTAATAGTGTGGTAATGTTATTTATGTGTCGTGTGATTTCATGAACTTGTTATACGTGATATAGGTGTCAAAAAAAAAGAATATGAATCGTGTTTATAGGAAATTTTTACTAATGGTGATACTATGTTATGATCTAGTTTGAGTGGGATTTTAGTTTGTCATAATGAGTTTTTGTTGTTCCCGTTTCATAATCGTATTAAAACAGTTATGAATAATAAACAATCAAATTGTGAATAATGACTGAAATCAAGTAAGTAAAAACACACTGATAAATTTTCAACGTTTACATTCTTTATTAGAAATGAATCAGAAAGAATACATAACCCAAGTACTTGCGGAATAGTACATGGGATTGAAATGACAAGTATGGTATCTCCTCACTAAGCTCAGGCTAAGTCTGAGCACAACTAAAAGGAACAACTGAGCTATCACAGGGACAGAGTTGTATTTGGAGGAGTGAAAGATGGTTTGTGTGTGTGTGTTTTACAATTAATCCACAAGCTTGAAATCTTCCACTCCAACTCTTATGCTATTTATACAAGTATGGTTTTTAACTCTTTCCTAGAGGATAAACTGACAGGTTACAGAAGACAAAATAGTGATGTGTTTTGTCTCTGTTTACATTGGCTATATTGGGTAAGTGACAAGGCTGCTTTCTTCTAGTCAGTGATGACACTGAGCCTGATAGTTAGCCATTCAGGGAAAGTTTAACTTTGGTTAATAAGGACTTCATCTTATCTGATACAAACTTATCCCGCCTTATCTCGCTCATTCTTCATTCTTCATTGCCTTCAGTCTTCAACTTCAGTTTGTCTTCAGTGTAAGTAGTTGGTGAGGAGTTTCGGGATTCAGTGAGTTATTGTCATCACTCACTGAATCCACCATCTTCTTCTTGACTCAAACTTCACCCCTTAAGTTCCGCCTTACTGAGTGGAGAGACTTCTTCTTTGCCTCTTACTAAGTATCCTGAAGATAGCAGAGACTATGCGCTCAGTGACTTGTTAGTGTTTAAGGGACTAAACACTTAGGGTATTTTCTATTCAAATCCTAGACTTAAGGGGTTTGGGTATTTACTGGACCCAAACGTCTCCCCCTATTTGGATATACAAATAGCCTAAATGTTTGATCAGTGTAAGTGAGCAATTAGCTTCTTCTTACACTAAATGTACTAATGAACATAATAAGGAACACTGAATATTTTAACAAAACATACATCGTTTATTGATCAAATTACATAGTTCTTATCACTAGTACAAAAGATAAAACAAAAGTTGTCACTCAAGATGGATTCCCAGTGCTTCAAGCTTGACCTTCTGCTTGAGGAGTGTTTCTTTTTCAGGGTGTTCTCTTATCTTAGCGTTCAGGTCATTGCAGAACCTGACGTTTGCTGGAGTTTGGATTTGAGAGGCCACTGGTAGATAACTTGCCATTGTACCAACCCCTGCAAGATCAATATCACTCCACCTTTGGAATGCTGGGTTTCCATAGACATCAATAAAGAAGAGTCCTCTTTCAGGCTCTTCTATGCAAAGACAGTTAACAAACTTCACACCTTCTGGTAGATCCCTGTTGCAGTCCAGGCTCAGGTTCAACCCTCTTTCTTTTGCCTTGGGATGATTGAGGTTGAGATCCTTGAGGTGCAGTTAAGGCTGGCTGAATCCCAAGTTGTGCTGGTGCTTCCCTCAGTCTTTCATACCGTTTGCTTAGGGACTTCATCAACTCCTTGACCACTGCATTATGCTTCTTTGATATGATGGGACCAAGCTCATCCACTTCAGTGATCCCAAATTCAGTGAACTTCATGGGATCATGAACCTCAAAATGCCTTTTATCATCCCCCCTGTAGACATTCATTGCCAAAGGTCTGGACTTGGGGATGGTTTTCACGTCAGTGATCTTTTCAGGTAGCCTTCTGCTAGTCATTGACCAATTGTAGTGGTCAATCCTCTCTTGCCTGATGGGAGCAGCTTTCCTGTTCTTTTCATCCAGCTTCTTCCTCATGGCAGCCATTTGAGCAGCCTGAGCATCTTTGAACTTTTTTCCAGCCTGTCCCTTTTCAAGCTTTTTGGGATCAATTCCAATGTTTTTAGCTTCCTTGGATACTACCTGAACCAAGGCTTCTCTGCTTTTCTTTTCTTCCTCAGCCTATTTCTTTCTTTTATCTTCCTTTTCAAGGTAGTTAGCAAGCTGTGCTAGAGTGAGCAGATACTTGGTGTTGCCGATGACATGTGGAATCTTCTCAGGCTCAGGTGTGGTCATTAAGGCTTTTCCTTTATCTTGGCCTGAAGAAGAAGATGCTACCAATGGAGGTGTTGTTGTGGTGATTGGTGGTGGTGTTGTTACTATCATTGTCATTGTTGTTGTTGATGGTGGACTGATGAGATAGGAGTTGCTGATACTAGTTGAGCTGGCTCCCCCTCAGTGTGAGAGGGAGTCTCTTCAGTGGCTCTCTCCCCCTCAACTGTTGCTGCAACACAAGTAGGAGCAAGAGTTGTCTGGGATACTGGGGGAGTTGGAGTTGCTTGACCTTTGAAGGCTTGGTATATCTCCATGACCATGGCCTTGATGTCGGTTGTATCTTGTTGAAGACTGGTGACCTGTTCAACAAGATTTTCCTGAGATAATTCAAGGGCAGTCATTCTAGGCCTAAGATTCCAGGCCATAGAAGACGATGCCTTAGCCAGAGTAGTAACTTGAGCATCCAAAGAACCCAGTGTTGTTTGAAGAGACTGAATGGAGGACTGAAGACCCTGAACATTTACAGATTGAAGCATGTTTATCAGTTCAGCGAGGCTGGAGGAATTCTTCATGTAAGCTTCAGTAGCCTCCAGCACTTTGGAGTTAAGTACTGGGTCTTCTTTCACAGAGTCCTTGATTTTTTTTGGGTAAAAGGGATTTTTCACCCTAGTAAAATGCATTACACCATAAACATTGAAGTACAAAGGATGAGGGTGACTTCCCTCATCTCAGTCCCTTAGGACACTTACAGACTCTTATATAAGAATGACAAATCATTCCTATAACATACCTAACAAACCTACCAATAACCACAATATAAGAGTGACAAACCACTCTTATAACCAATAAATGAACATAAAAACTACCACGACTATAAGATTACCAATTAAAAACTCATGTAAAAACACTTGATTCTTCAAAAGTCGTCATAGAATTCCATAACCTTCGACGATGCAGCCTTAGCGATGGTAGTACTAGAAACGAATCAGCACCAACCGACACCAGACAACTACAACGAAACCCCCATTCATCCGATAGGGACCAAACCAATACTAAGACTAGATTCCAATACCTCATCTGCTACAAGTTTCGATGGTGTGAAGCTGTAGCTAAGAATGTAACCCGGTGTATAATGATCAGCCTTAGACGAAATATATGGTTGCCGGACCCTAACTTACAGAAACAACATCCTTATCTCGACCCACATGTTAAGAATAATAACCACGACACCATAGGTCAGAAAAGGAACATGAATATGCCAAGTATCAAACTCCCATAAGAGCTTAAACTTAGCAAATCACCTAAATTATCTTCTTCGCCAATGGACCAACTAGAAGACAAACTTACATGATGAAATCATAATCAATATGCCCAAAAATTGCGTCAAATGACCTGTTTACAGCAGGACATTGAAACACTTCACCAACAAACCACAAGTCCAGATAACAACCAAAAATCGGCAAGAACTAATATCAAGAAGAAGACCATTTGCCAATTCGAGCGTCCACTAGACTTGTACCAACATAACCGAATATGACTTGATCCTCGCCATCATAAAATAACAGTTGTACAAAGGAACCAGTCAAATACGAAGAATCCTAATAATATTAGGAACATGATACCACTCACTAAAAACATGATTCAACAGCAAACATTCAAGCGTACCATTATGTGATGATTATAGAGTTCCCCAAACTCTAACTTCCAGTAATACGGACACAAGACCATTAATGGAACAAACACCAACATATTCACGAATGAAAATCTAGATAAATGTCACCCAAACACCAGGTCACTACAAGCGTACCCACATAATATCATCATCATGTACCCAACACAGTAAGATAACGATGATTCAAACACACCTAGGGTAAATCGAAACCCTAACTAGCAAATGATTTGACCCCATAACCAAAGATCAAACCAGGACATAACATCACGAACTAGGGTTTAGAAACCCTAATACCATGAACAATCACCTCTCTCGTAACCCACATACATGAATCAGATATAGAACATATAGATGAAGAACCATCACGTACCAATATACATATACCAGCGAGCAATAAAACGAAACCCTAAAGTTAGGGTTTCATTCGATAAGCAGCAGCCGCATATATGTACATCACCATCAGTTAAGAACATATTCCAAAACCTAAAGAAAGCAAATGATTCCATAAAAACGACCAAGAGTCATGATAATCATCAATAAATCTGAATAGAATCAAATCATAGAATGATAAACATGATCTAAGGACGAATTAAATGAAAAAACAATTGAAAATTAAGGTACTAGGACACAATAAACTCCAGCCGCGACCCATATGAACACACAACCATCAAATCGATTGCATACCAATTAAATAAAGGTATTACTAGCATATAGTAGAGAAACAAATGTTTAAAGGTAGAGAGGCGATTTGAGAGGTTGTTTATGGCTGGAAATTGGATTTTAGCTTGGTGTGAGACTCCTGAAGGTTGTTGAGAAATTTCTTCAGGTTGTCATCCAGCCTTTCTAAATTATCATACATGAAATCCCTGTGCTCATCAGCGTTTGTATGGGCAGCAATCACTTCAGCTTTCAAATCGGCATAGCTAGCAGTTGCTTCAACATGGTGATCCCATAGAGTATAAGTGACACCAGAATACAACTTCCTTGAGGCCTTGGTAATCCACATAACCAGCTGTCTTTTAGTCAGAGGAAGAATGTTGTCAAACTTTTTAAATTCCTCAGGACAGGATGAAGTAGAGGAATCAGAGTCATTATCATTAGGTTGAGCAGGTGACGCTTCAGTCTCTTGAGGATCAGGCTCATGCTCTTGTTCTTGAGTTTGAACATCAGCATCTATTTCTTCTCCTGCTGAAAGTATTTCTTCCTCACTGTCAGCTAACTCTTCATCAGAGAATAATACGTCAGTAACCTCAGCAACAGTCAACATGTTGTTCCCTAGTCACTTATAAAACAGTTTAAGTATTAAAAACAGACTAATAGTGAATCAATGACTGAAATACAATGTAAGTAAAATACACTAATAAATTTTCGACATAATATTCTTTATTAGAAATCAATCAAAAAGAATACATTACCCAAGTACTTGCAGAATAGTACTTGGGATTGAAATGACAAAGAGTTGTAACTCCTCACGAAGCTCAGGCTAAGTCTGAGAACAACTACTATGGAACCACTGAGCTATCTCAGGGACTGAGTTGTATTTGGTGGAGTGAAAGATGGCTTGTGTGTGTGTTTTACAATTCACAAGCTTAAATCTTTTACTCCATCTCTTATGCTATATATACAAGTATGAGTTTTAACTTTATCCTAAGTGACAAACTGACAATTTACAGAAGACAAAATACTGATGTATTTTGTCTCTGTTTACAAAGACTATATTAAGTAAGAGACAAGGCTGCTTTCCATAAGTCAGTGATGACACTGAGCCTGATAGTTTGCCATTCAGGGAAAGTTGACTTTGGTTGATAAGGACTTCGTCTTATCTGATTCCGCCTTATCCCGCTCATTCTTCAGTCTTCATTGCCTTCAGTCTTCTACTTCAGTTTGTATTCAGTGTAAGTAGCTGGTGAGGAGTTTAGGGATTCAGTGAGTTATTGTCATCACACACTGAATCCACCATCTTCTTCTTGACTCAGTCTTCACCCGTTAAGTTCCGCCTTACTGAGTGGAGAGACTTCTTCTTCGCCTCTTACTGAGTATCCTGAAGATGGCTCACTGAGAGACTATGCACTCAGTGACCTGTTAGTGTTTAACGGTCTAAACACTTAGGGTATTTTCTATTCAAATCCTAGACTCAGGGGGTTTGGGTATTTACTGAACCCAACAGTCTCCCCCTATTTAGATATACAAATAGCCTAAGTATTTGATCCGTGTAAGTGAGCAATTGACTTCTTCTTACATTGAATGTACTAATGAACATAATAAGGAACACTGAATATTTTAACAAAACATACATCATTTATTGATCAATTACATAGTTCCTATCACTAGTACAAAAGATAAAACAAAATGTCATTCAAGATGGATCCCCAGTGCTTCAAGCTTAACCTTCTTCTTGAGGAGTGCTTCTTTGTCAGGGTGCTCTCTTATCTTAGCATTCAGGTCTTTGCAGAACCTTTCGTTTTCTGGAGTATTGATTTGAGAGGCCACTGGTAGATAGCTGGCCATTGTTGGCACTCCTGCAAGATCTATGTCACTCCACCTTTGGAATGCTGGGTTTCCATAGACATCAATGAACAAAAGTCCTCTTTCAGGCTTTTCTATGCATAGACATTTTACAAACTTTACACCTTCAGGTAGCTCCCTATTGCATTCCAGGCCAGGCACTTTGATCTCAGGCTCTAACTCAACCCTCTTTCGTTTTCCTTGTGATGATTGAGGTTGAGATCCTTGAGGAGTAGTTAAGGCTGGCTGAATCCGCAGTTGTGTTGGTGCTTCCCTCAGTCTTTCATACCTTTTGCTGAGGTTTTTCATCAGCTCCTTAACCACAGCATTCTGCTTCTTTTCAATGATTGGACCAAGTTCATCGAGTTCAGTGATCCCAAAGTCAGTGAATTTCATCGGATCATGAACCTCAAAATGTCTTTTATCATCCCCCCTGTAGACATTCATTGCTAGTGGTTTGGACTTGGGGATGATTTTGACATCTGTGATTTTCTCAGGCAGCCTTCTGCTTGTCATTGACCAGTTGTAGTGGTCAATTCTTTCTTGCCTGATGGCTGCAGCTCTCTTGTCCTTTTCGTCCAATTTCTTTCTCATTTCAGCCATTTTAGTAGCCTGAGCATCCTTGAACTTTTGTCCAGCCTGACCCTTTTAAAGCTTCTTAGGATCAATTCCAATATTCTCAGCTTCCTCAGCAACAACTTGTACCAGTGCTTCTTTGCTCTTTCTTTCTTCCTCAGCTAGTTTCTTTCTCCTTTCTTCTTTTGCAAGATAGGCACTTAGCTGTTGTGGTGTGAGCAGGTACTGAGTGTTGCCGATCATATAGGGAATCTTCTCAGGCTCAGGTGTTTGTATTATGGCCTTTCCTTTATCCTGGCCTGACGAAGATGATGCTACCAAGGGTGTTGTTATCATGACTGTTGTTGTTGGTGGTGGAACTGATGATAAGGGTGTTGCTGAAACTAGTGGGATTGATGATATTGGTGTTGCAAAGACTGGTTGAGCTGGCTCCCCCTTAGTGTGAGAGGGAGTCTCTTCAGTGGTCTTCTCCCCCTCAATTGTTGCTGCAACATTAGCGAGAGCAAGAGTTGCCTCGGACACTGAGGGAGTTGGAGTGGCTTGACCTTTGAAGGCTTGGTAGATCTCCGTGACCATAGCCTTGATGTCAGTTGTATCCTTTTGAAGACCTGTGACTTTTTCTGCCAGATTAGCCAAAGAAAGTTCCAAAGCAGTCATCCTAGGCCCAAGACTCCAAGCCATAGAGGATGATGCCTTAGCCAAAGTAGTCACTTGAGCATCCAAAGAACCTAATGTAGCCTGAAGAGACAGGACTAAAGACTGAAGACCTTGAACATTTGCAGATTGGAGCATATCAATTAGTTCAGTGAGACGTGAGGAATTCTTCACGTAGACTTTAGTGGCCTCCAACACTTTGGAATTGAGTGTTGGGTCTTCTTTGATAGCATCCCTGATTTCATCTATTGTAACACCACAATCCTGAAGATGTTTAAGAAACTTAACCAGGTTTTCATCCAGTCTATGAAGATGTTGGTACATGAAATCCTTGTGTTCTTCAGTGTTTGCATCAAAAGCATGTACCTCAGCCTTCAGATCTGCATAGCTGGCAGCAGCTTCAGTGTGTTGATCCCATAAAGTTTCAGTAACCCCAGAGTATAGCTTCCTTGAAGCTTTAGTGATCCACATAACCATTTGCCTTTCCGTCAGTGGAAGAGTATTATCAAACTTTCTGAATTCTTCAGAACAGGATGAGGAAGAAGAGTCAGAGTCATTATCTTCAGGCTGGAAGGGTGACTCTTTGGGCTCTTGTGGATCAGGCTGATGCTCTTGTTCAGTTTAAACATTAGTGTCCACTTCTTCTCCTGCTAAAAGTATATCATCTTCACTGTCAGCTTGTTCTTCATCAGAGAATAAAATTTCATTAACCTCAGCAACTGTTAGTAAAATAGTGGAAGGCGCTCCCCTACCAGCGGGTTGTATGTTTCCCTCTGGATCTTGGGGAGTAGTAGTTGGGACCAAGGGCACTGACTGTGATGTATCAGTGTCCTTCGTTGTCACCGGGGTGGATGTTGTTTGGTCTCTAGTGGGTGGCAGATCAGTCTGGGGCTTTCTTTGCCTTTTAGGCTGTGCTCCAGAAGCCTCAGGGCCCTGAGACTTGGGTTTGGTCTTAGTCCCAGTCTGAGACTTCCCCTTTCTCTTTTTAGAAGCAGGGTTTGGAGACACTGAGTCCCTCTGGTTGTTTACATCAACCATATGGGCCGTCAATTCTATTTCAGTGACTTGGGATGGGTCTTTTTGAAAGTTTGATTGACTCGGGATACCAGGTAAAGCAGTGTATTTGTATTCCTGAGGGTAATTGCAGCCCAGTAACACTTGTAAAGCACATGAGACAAACCTAGGATACGAAACGTATTTCGTCCTAGTTTTGCTCAGTAGCTTGGTTACGAGATCACTATAAATGATCTCCCCAATGTCGACAGTGACTCCATTCATCAAGCAATATGCCACCATCAACTGAATAGAGTTAACTTGTTCAGTGGATGAGTGGTTCCCACCGAGAACCTAAATCATAAATGTGAACAGGATCTTCCAAGCGGCAGGAAATGAGTTCTTGGTGACTGAGGTCTTGTCCAAAAACTTTGGATCTAAAACAATTTGTTTTAACCCATCCTTAACTGTGGAGGGTTCAGGATGGGCAACATAGTTCCCAGAATTATAGTGTAACCCTGTTGATGTACAAAACGTTTTATAGTCCAGGGTGACTGATCTTTCCCCATTAAAAAGACTGAATTTGATGAGATATTCCCTGAGTGGTCGTAGGTCAGTCTCATCAGTAGAGGGTGTCGGGTCATAGGCCACTGCTGTAGCCCAAAACTCCCTGAGGAGTTTTTGGTATAGAATTGAAGGGTCTGAGTAAAGTCCGTTTTCAGTGGGCAGTCGAATAAAAACTTCATGATGTCCTTATAGGCTGGGACATCAGGGGGGTATTCAAAATTTCCTATAACATTGTTTGTTTTAAATTCAACATTACTGAGATCCCCAACCCACTGTGGTGAAAACTGAAGAGATTGTGTTCTTGCCATTTCCATTAAAAGGTTTTAGGGTTTTGAAAAACGATATCTTGACAAGAACAATCAAAGAGTTTTAAATCTCTTAAGTTTTGTAATGAAAAACCTTTTGTAAATGTTTACGGAGAAGATTTTACTGAAAAACTTGTTTTGAGGATTAAAAACACAAAGATTTCTGGGTTTGAGAAAATTTTTTGACAGAGTTTAGATGCAGAAATTCTTTGTGTGTGTGTTTTTGTGTTTTTGAGAGGGGTATTTATAGAGTGGCGAGAAGGGTAATTTTTGCATAAAAGAGGATTTGTAAAGTCAGTTTTTGAAAATGTTTTATTTACCTCATTTAATGCCACCAACTCCACTACCCGCAGTAATTTCCAGATTTTCAAGGGAACAGTTGCAGTGCACTGTAAAGGTGCATTCTGCAGTAATAAAATATCCTTAAGATATTTCATGAGAGAGGAGGCATTTAATGCCAAGTGGGTTGAGGCAAGGTGTTGAGAGACCCTTGACTAGGATGACAGTAAGATAAAGAGACATATATTCCCTTATTAAATTGGTATGTTGACCAACCTAGGACATTTAAGTAACTGATACTTGGTGCATTTAGTTACTCATTCAATGCTCAATATCTAAAGTCAGGGTCCCTGAATGAGTCTTACTCATTCAGTAAGAAGGTTGTTTTGGGGTTTTGTTCAGTGAGAATGAACCATTTCAGAGAAAACTTACTGAGATTGGGATTGGTTTTCAGGTTGCTGACTTTCAATGTCAAGCATTCCCAATTCAGCTTTCAGTCTCCTAAAGGTAGGTTCATCTAAGGGTTTGGTGAAGATATCAGCAAGTTGATATTCAGTAGGGATGAAATGAAGCTCTATGTTTTTTTTTTGGTAAAGGGGAGTAATCCTGTACCCTGGTAAAACATATTAACCAAAAACCATTTAAGTACAACGGATGAGAGTGGATCTCTCATCTCGGCCCGTTACATGGGCAACAGACACACACCTGCAATGCTCTATCCAAACATACTACATAAGAAAGACATGCCAATCTTATGGGATACCAAACATCATAATTACTTCCTACCACAACCTAAGAGATTAATGATGACGTATAGTCCGCATTCGGGACATGAACCCGACCAGTGGACGCTACTAACACTCGAGCCCAGTACGAGTGGGCTAACGCGGTAACGATTTGGGCTCACGAAGGCCTAAAACCGATGTTATTTATGGCCTTGATATCGGATATCTCTTATTTATGGGATATGTATCAACCAACCGATTTAGGCGGGATACGCCGAAGGTTGTGGAACACGAAACCAACAAGGATTTCATATGTATATAAAGGACATCTCGGCCCTCATTAAAGGTATGGTCACAAAACCTAACTCTCCACTAAAACCCTAAAAAACCGATTACTTACTCTCACGCCGGAGGATAATCGTGGGAGACAATCCCACGATAAGCCTAACGGTGTTTTCTGTTTTCTTAGTGCGCAGGTCTCAAGCATCAAGGTCTAATTGGTACGAGAACTAGAGTCCAAATAAGGAACGCCCAACTTTTGTATCAACAAGTGGCGCCATCACTAAGAACTAGAATGACAAAGCATGGAAACCTAAGCCAGCGATCGCATGGTGACCTACAAGGGAAGAAGCAGCAAAGCGAATCAGCCTCTAAGCAGGCCTCTGGAACAACCAGTGCGACTAGAAACCAAGGGTCAGGCCCAGATCTGGTCTTCACGATAGTGGGACCACGCACGGGGACAACCCATGCCACTATGACAACCACCAGCGCAGAAGTTCCACAGCGCACCCTTTTTACCACTCCCCACCAATCGGTGCCAGGAATGGACCTCACAACCCCGCAAGGTGCGCCTGACCGAAACAGGGGTCCAGAGGTGGAAACAGACACCCGCGCGCAAGAAGGAGTCGCGCCTGAACTAGCGCCAAGTGACTTCGTGTCTCAAAACTACGAAACCTTGGCTGCCCTCAGGCAAGAGGAAGCGAAAAAGAGGTCGAGACAGAGCCTGCAAGCCCGACTCAACTTCGACCTAGAGTATGAGACATCCCTATCACGTCGCCGGAGGGAGAGGCGCGAGAGGGATAGCCGCCGGCCCCCAGTGTTTACCAGGATCGGGAGGAGAGTTGTGAATGATGAAGTAGCTGACCTACAGTATCTGGGAGAACACAAAGATGATGGATGGCGTACCAATGTCCACGTTAGGCTTAGTAGCCGCAGGGTCCATGACAGACTTGGGCGACGACACTCCCCAAGTGAAAGCTCTTCGAGCTCGGATTCTGAGGACAGTCGGCGTAAGCACCGAAAGAGAGGAATCTCGTCCTCCAGTGACTCCTCGGACAACGAGGATAGAGAAACAGGACACTGGAAGTCCAGGAATAGATATCGCGACCAGGAGGACGAAGATATGTCTCTTCCCTGGCGCCGCCAAAAGGTGGATGCGTTCAGTCGGCGCATCAATGATTTTTCAAAAGATAAGAGAAGGTGCATGCCCGCCAATGTGAAAAACTACGATGGAACAGGTGATCCGGACGATCACCTAAAAATTTTCGAGTCAACTACTACCATCGAAAATTGGCCACAACCTGTGTGGTGCCACATGTTCAATTCCACATTAGTGGGAAATGCGCGAAACTGGTTCAGTAAGCTCCCACGCAGAAGCATTGGTGGTTTTGAAGAGTTGCGGAAGGCGTTTCGCCTGAACTTTACTCAAAGGAAGAAGTGCGCCAAAAACCCTGTCGAACTTGCCAGGGTAAAACAGCGCCAGGGGGAATCTACAAGCGCTTATGTGGAATGCTACAAAGACGAATGCATACATGTCAAGGCATGCCCCGAAGTACTAAAGATCTCAGGGTTCATGAACGGAATCAATAACACAAAACTCATCAAAAGGTTGAACGACAAGGTCCCCCAAACCTTTGATGAACTTACGAAACGTACGGGGTCCTTTATCCAAGGAGAAGCTGTTGCGGCAGACAGCAAGAAAGGCTATTCAAACTATAGGTCACAAGAACAGCCTAGGAAACAATCCATTGACCAGAATAGCAACCGCAACAAGAACTACCGCGGTCAGGGGAGCGGACGAGATAATGACAAGTATACCCCGCTAACCAAGACTCCGAAGGAGATATTCGCAACGGAAGGCGCGAACTTCCCGAGACCCCCACCAATGCGCACCCCAGAAGAGCGGCGCGTGGGGAACGGATACTGCGACTATCATGGACAGAAGGGCCACACCACCAATGAGTGTGTCCAATTACACCAACTAATTGATAAGCTAGTAAAAGAAGGCAGATTGGACCATTTAGTTAAGAACATCAAGGATGGGAAAGATAAGCAAAAGACTGGAAACAAGAAAGAAGCACCAAAAGATAAGGCTGATACCATTTACATGATACAATCATGGCAGCGAAAGACTAGGCAGTAGGTCAGCCAAAAGTTTTCCTATGGAAGCGAAATTTCTTTCCCCACCTTGGTTGCGGACAACGCAGGGGTAGAACCTCTTACCATCGAAATTAATGCAGGGGGTCACGATATCCACCGCATGTATGTTGATGGAGGAGCATCGGCAGATATAATGTATGAACATTGTTTCAAGCGACTGCGACCTGAAATACGAAGTCAGTTAAGCCCGACCATGACGTCGTTGACTGGTTTTACGGGAGAAAAGATATGGCCCATGGGGCAAATACGCCTACTAGTTAATGTAGGTAATAGGGAATACTCTACGACAACCTGGATGAACTTTAGGGTGATTAGATCCCCTTCGTCATACAATGGCATTATTGGAAGGCCAGGGATATCAGCCATATGTGCGGTACCGTCTACAGCACATGGGATGCTCAAGTTCCCGGTGGAGGGGGCATTGTTACTCTATAAAATACCACTGTACCACCTAGAGAATGTAATACGATTACATGTGAGATGGCACACACCCCAGAACAGCGCGAAACTAAAGTATCAAACCTGAGGATCGCAATTCATCCTGATTACCCAGAGCAAGAAATATCGATCGGGGGATCACTGTCTGATAAAGGCAGGGCGGCCGTGTGCGCACTCTTGCAAAAGAATCTGGATACCTTTGCATGGGAACCAAAGCACATGACTGGGGTGCCACGCACGACAAGGATACTCCCCAGTAGGACAGAAGAAGCGCGGCCAGGCTCCAGAGCGCGTAAAAGCCATTCTGGAGGAAGTACACAAACTTGTGGATGCAGGTATCATGCGAGAAGTCTATTACCATGACTGGCTTTCCAACCCAGTGATGGTCAAGAAGAGCGATGGTAGTTGGCGGATGTGCGTGGACTTCACGAATCTCAACAAAGCATGTCCACAAGACTGCTACCCACTACCAGAGATAGACTGGAAGGTAGAATCTTTGTGCGGATACCCACTTAAATGTTTCTTAGACGCATAAAAAGGGTACCACCAAATCCAAATGGCTAAAGAAGATGAGGAAAAAACGGCCTTCCATACAAGCCAAGGCGTCTATTGTTATACAAAGATGCCCTTTGGCTTGAAGAATGCAAGCGCCACCTACCAGCGATTGGTAGATAATGCATTTGAAAAACAGGTGGGCCGTAACCTAGAGGTCTATGTTGACGACCTTGTCATAAAAAGCCATACAGAGGACGAGTTGGTGCGCGACATTGAGGAAACATTTAAAACACTACGAGAGATCAACATGAAGTGAAATCCTAAGAACTGCACCTTTCTCGCTACAGAAGGCATGTTCCTCGGATATTTGATAGAGCCCGATGGCATTAAACCGTGTCCAGAAAAAACGAAGGCTGTCATCCAACTTCCTTCATCGCGCACGTTAAAGGAAGTCCAGTCTCTGAATGGAAAATTAGCTGGTTTGAACAGATTCTTGTCCAAATCAGCAGATAAGTCACTCCCCCTCTTCAAAACGCTCAAGAAGTGTACAAAAAAGGGAGACTTTCGCTGGACTACGGAAGTAGAAGAAGCTTTTATACAGCTTAAACAACACATAACAGCGCTCCCCACGCTAGTCGCGCCCCGCCCAGGGGACGAATTAATTATGTATTTATCTGCGACTCATGGAGCAGTCAGCGCGATACTGCTGACGGATAGGAACTCAGTACAAACACCGGTATATTTTGTAAGCAAAGCACTCAAGAAAACGGAGGTTAACTATAGCGCAATGGAGAAGTTGGTCTTGGCATTAGTATTCGCCGCCAAAAGGCTGCGCAGGTACTTCCAGGCGCACCCAATAGCGATGATCACAGACCAACCTATCAAGCAAGTCATCTCCAAACCCGACGCATCAGGACGACTACAGAAGTGGAGTGTGTTGCTAGGTGAGCATAACATCTCCTACAGACCATGTACCGCGGTTAAGGGGCAGATACTAGCAAACTTCATCATCGAAAAACCAGGTACTGATGATGCACCTTCACAAAGCGAGGTGGAACTACAAGAACCATGGATCCTATTTACGGATGGATCTTCATGCGTGGACGGGTCAAGCGCATGCCTTATCCTCACGAGTCTAAAAGGAATGGAATTTACTTACGCACTGCGTTTTGAATTTACAGCCACAAACAACGAGGCAGAGTATGAAGCCCTGATTGCTGGATTACGCATTGCAGCTCGAATGGGCATACGCAACCTAGAAGCAAATGTGGATTCCCGGTTAGTAGCCAACCATATGTTGGGCGAATATGTGGCTAAAGAGGAAAACATGGTTCAATACCTCGACAAGACCAAGTCACTAATCCAAGGTTTCGACAGGTTTACCATCAAACAAGTTCCTAGAGGGGAAAACAGAAAGGCGGATGCACTGAGCAAGATTGCATCCACAAGATTTGCGCACCTGTCAAAACAAGTATTGGTGGAGACTCTTAAGAGCAAATCCATCTCAGAGATGGAGATATCCACGGTGATAGAGGAGCAAGGTCCTACATGGATGACTCCAATCGTCGAGTTTATCAACAAGGGCATACTGCCCCAGGAGCAGAAGGACACCCGACGAATACGTCGCACATCACAGAGGTTTGAACTTCGAGATAGTATATTATATCGGCGTTCATTTCTACAACCATGGCTTCGATGTGTCAGACCCCTTCAAGCAGATTACGTACTCTGAGAGATCCACGCCGGTTCACGCAGTATGCACTCAGGACCACGGTCCGTTGTAGCACGCGCCTTACGGTCAGGATACTACTGGCCTACGATGCACCGTGACGCGCGGGATTTGATAAGAAAGTGTGGCGACTACCAAGTTCATAGACCCATCCCACGCCAACCACAACAGGAGCTAACACCTATTACGTCACCGTGGCCATTCTATAAATAGGGTATCGACATTGCAGGTCCTTTCCCTGTTGCAGCAGAGGGACTAAAATTCCTTATTGTGGCTATAGACTATTTCACTAAGTGGATTGAGGCAAAGGCGGTCGCGATAATCACAGGTAATCAGGTAAAACGATTTGTTTGGGAGAATATCGTATGCCATTTCGGATTACCTAGGGAAATCATTTCGGACAATGGAAAACAATTCTGTGACAATGGTACCGGCTGTGATTGCGTTCTAAAAAGAATTATGGGTTTCTCAATGGTAAGCTGTCTAAAAAGAATTCTGGGTTGGCTATAAAGATTAACAATATTGATGGTAAGGTGATTGTTAATGAGCATAAGCCATTGAAGTCTATACTTAAAAGTGCAGGTTTGGGAGGACAAACGGGGAGCTTTGCTCTTCCCTCTGAATTTGGGTCTGTTTCGGCATCTCCCATTGTTGCTCCTGTTATTTCCGAGCCAATACCTGCTGGTCATGAAAGTGTAAGTTTCTTTGGTCTCGATTCTGATATTCCTAAAGTTGCAAGTGTTGTTGAACCTGATGGTGACTCTTTGAGGGCTGGTAACACGGGTAATTCTAAGGTTTTAGGGTGGAGGTCTAATAATGGAGGTAATGTTGGTGGTGCTAAAGTTGTTATACCATTAGCCGTTATTGATGATATGCGTTCTAAATTCGATCATACTCTATGCGGCTATTTCCTTGGGCAACGTTTAGCTTTTCCTACTGTTAATGATTATGTGAAGCATGCATGGGCTACGTTTGGCTTCGAATGTATTATGATGCGTAATGATTTCTACCTTTTCAAATTCAAGACTCAAGATGGTATGCGTAAGGTTCTTGAGTGTGGTCATTGGTTTGTCAAATCGAGTCCCATGTTCCTTAAAATTTGGTACCCTAATACGAGGATGGAGAGGGAAAATATTACAAAGGTACCGGTATGGATTCTCATTCATAATGTACCGGCGATTACATATTCTGAAGTCGGTATTGGTTTGATTGCGCAACAGATTGGTCGTGTTATACGTATGGATGCAGGTACTAGAGCTATGTGTAGTAATCCTTGGGGTCGTTATTCTTATGCACGGGTCCTAGTTGAGTTATCTGCTGAAAATTCTGTTTTGGAATCAATTGAAGTGGCTATACCTTTGCTGGAGGGTAAAGGTCATTATATGGAAGTTCTTGATGTTGAATATAAATGGTGGCCAGATCGGTGTTCTAAATGTAACGTCTTTAACCATGAGGACGTTTATTGCCCACTTAGAAGAATGCCGGCTACTAAGGGTTCAGATTCGGCTCATATAGAAGTTGGTGTTAACAGGGGTGTTCACCTGGATAAGGATGGAAATAAGGCTACCAAAGGTAACCATAGGCCTCGGTATTTCAAACCAAAGTCTAATTTTGAATATAAACCTGTTTCCAAACCTACTACGAAGAAGAATGCCAATGATACTAAACGTAGTTTGGAGGCTGGTCCGTTGGATCAGCTTTCAAAGGATGATTATGTTGGTGCTACTTCGGGAGTGTTTAAGGGTGATACTGGTCCGAGCAAGGTGGTGGTGGGGGTACCACATGTTAGTGACAAGACGGATACCGTCTGTCAAGTCTCTACTAGTGATGTACCTGCGACAAGTGGCAAGGGAAGTTTGTGGGATCAATTCTCTAACATCCACAAGGTGTCTACTAGGAAGGAAAGTTCATCCTTGTCAGTAGCTGGTTCGTCGGATGAAGATGAAGTGTGTATTCCTGAGGTCATGCCGGGAGCTGGTTTTTTGGATGATTTGAAGTCTTATGATGGTTATGATTATGATTTTCCTGCACATGGCTTTGAGAGTCGCCCAAAGGGCCGTCAAAAGTAGTTTTATCTTATTGTGTTTGTTATAAGAATGGCCTGTCATTCTTATATAGTTGGTTTGGTTAGTTGTTTTTTGCATGTAAGTGTCCTATGGGACTAAGATGATGGATACACCCTCATCCTTTGTACTTTAATGTTTTTGGCGTAACACATTTACCGGGGTGAATTAACCCTTTTACCCAAAAAAAAGAAGGCGATTAAGAAGAAAAAAGAGGAAAATAAACCAACCAAACAACACATAACCAATCAGATCTTAACGTAATACTAAGTAATCATAAGGATTACCAGCAAAAACGTTTAATTATGGAAGAATTAAGGAAAATTAGTTGAGGTTAAGTGGCGGCTACAAATCACCTAGGGAGAGAGAGAGGAGCACTAGTTGTTTTTTGTTCTATTTTCTCTTCATGTGTATTGGGCTTCCATGTTTTTACTTCCTGTTCATGTATGTGATAGTATTGACAAGGTCCTTAAGAAATTTTTGTGGTCTAGTGGTGATGATGGTAGTGGAATTGCTAGTGTTGCTTGGAAGGATGTGTGTAAGCCAAAAAGTCAAGGTGGTCTTGGACTTAAACCCCTTAGGCTTATGAATGAGGCTTTAATGATCAAGCATCTTTAGAATGTTATCAGCAAGAAAGACTCGTTGTGGGTTAAATGGGTTCATTTGTATAGGATCAAATATAGGAATATTTGGTTTAATGTTAGTTCTGAACATGGAGCGTGGAGTTGGAATCAGATTTTAGAGCTTAGGGATAAGGTTCGTACTTTTGTTGTTTATAAATTGGGTAATGGTAGAAGTTGTTCCATGTGGTTTGATAAGTGGCATACTGATGGTCCTTTGTGTAAACTCATCGCACATAGTTTCCTAAGTGAGCGTGGTATTGATGTTAATGACAAGGTTGCTGATTGGATCGATGCTAATGGGTGGAAATGGCCACTTGAATGGAATACTTTGTTTGGTGAAGTTTTGAATGTCCCGGTGCCTGTTTTGGTAGATGACTGTAATGATAAGGTCCTATGGGCTAATAAGAAGAATAAGGATGTGTTGTTTTTTTTTTTGGGTAAAAGGGTTAATTCACCTCGGTAAAATGCATTACACCAAAAACGTTGAAGTACATAGGATGAGGGTGATATCCCTCACCTCAGTCCCTTGGGACACTTACAGAATCCAATATAAGAATGACACACCATTCCTATAACTTACAATAAAATGAACCTACCAATAATGACAAAGTACATAAAAAACTAAAATACTAGTCAAGAAAATACTTGAGCCTTCTATATCACTATGGCGGTCCATCTTAACGTCCATGAAGAAATCACGTAGAAACATCCAAGCGATCTTCAACATAAAATCAGTTTGTAGTAGCAAAGAACACTACAAACCAAATGTTCATTATCATCAACACATCGATCACAAGACCAAGATACGTAACAATCAGCAAAAGGTCTTGAAGAAAAACGATGAAACAAAGGGTTTTGAACAAGACCCTTCAAAACTTAACTTCCAACACTATGTCATGATTTGAAGTACCAACACTGCCAAAATGCACCAAGAACAGCCATGGTCACCAATTAACTTACCACATATGATAACCTCCACACTCATGGATCATCAAATTAAGTTCAGTTCAAAAATTTCACACAATGGTTGGTGGAAGACTCTAAAACCACGGATAGAGCAGAAAGCTCAAACTCGCTCCAAAGTATGAAGAAAACCCATGTACTTACACAATAATAGCTACTATCCACCATCAATTGTAATGAAAGAAATAACTCAGATGTATAGAAGAAAACACCACTCAACCATGAAGCATGCATACAGATTATAATGGACAAACTAGGATTAAAGAACCCTAACTTCCAGCCATAACAACCAATAGCAGCTTCCATGAATGACCATCATAGGGTTACACAAACCCTAACCTCCATACCAACACCACCAAACAACAAACGTAACAAGAGGTTGCCAAGTAGATCAAATCAGTAGAGAGAAATCCGAGACCTTAAAATCACCCATTCAGCCATAATGAAGACGAAATCACACACGAAAGCAAGTGTAATCTTCAGCCATAAGGATGTGTTGTTTAGTGTCAAGGAAACATGGAAAGCTTTAAGAATTGATAGTCCTAAAGTTATCTGGTACAAGCATGTCTGGTTTAGCCAATGCATTCCTAGGCATGCTTTTGTGCTTTGGATGGCAATGAGAGTCATAGTCACCTGTTTTTCAAGTGCGAGTTTAATGTTTCCAGCACTTTGTGCCCCTAGTGTTAAAATGATGAGGAGAGTCATAGTCACCTGTTTTTCAAGTGCGAGTTTTCTAATAATGTTTGGGATAACCTTAAACCTCTTTGTAAACTGGATGATGTTTCTTGTGTTTGGGCTAAGATTGTTTCGGGAATATCGGTTAAATCTGATAACAGTTCTATTTGGAGCGTTATTCAGAGGTTAGTGTTCAGTGCTGCGGTTTATTTCATAAGGCAGGAAAGAAACATTAGGATATTTCAAAATGATTTTAGAACTAATGAGATTGTGTTTAAGATCATTGTTGATACTGTTAGACATAAACTTATGGGGTTGAAGATCAAGTGTTCGTTGGAAGTCTCTCCCTCTAGGGGCGATCCAGCCGCCACCTCCATTTTTCCGGCCAAACCAATTTCCAAATCGTATCTCTCCCTTCTTAGGTATGCAATCGATCTGCTAGGTTGAGTTTCTTTCGAGGTGGCGCACTGGCTTTCATCACTTCTTTAACCCTCAACTGTTTTCCACTCTCATCATCTGGGTTGTGTTCTTTAATCGTCCCTTTTTGCTGAAACCCTAACGTTTCTATATCTTATAATCGGTTTATACCGTTTTTTTTGTTTAGGGTTTCTTCCGATCATATTTTATCTTATACGATTTGTTGGTATTTTTTGTGTGCGATCAATGATAAATCCTTGTTTATGTGTTTGGTTTTCTGCTCTAAACGATCAAGGAACCTTTCTTAGGTTCTGATTCTTACATGGTATGTAAATCCTTGAGGGTTTTATCGATTGTTTATGTTTCTGGGCGTTGGTATACGTGGGTTTATGCTACAACACGTTTTTTCATGATTCTGTGATTGGAGGTTAGGGTTCCAAAACCTTTTTGTTGGCTGTCCATTCGATTCCATTGTGTTTCATGCCTATCTATGCTATTATTCTGGTCTGTTTATGGATTGTGGTATGACAATAGCAGGTTACGGATTGTACTTGGTTGGGAAAGATTTGGATGTCATGGTGGGTTTGATCCTTCTACCATGTGTTTATATGTTGAAGACTAGATTTATTCTGCTACAGATTATGTATATTCGAGCGAGAAGTCTTTGGCTTGCTGTTTGGATACACGTTATCTCTAGTTTTTAACATTATCTTTTGGAAGTTTTTAAGGGAATTTAGGGTATTGTAGGCCCTATGATTCGTTCTATACAAATGCAGATTTACAGCGATTCAAGAGTGAGATTCATGTCTGGTTCTATTTGTGACTTTAGGGTTCATTGACCATCTTCTTGGATTGATAATAATTCTGCTTCTGTTCTTGGTTCTTGTTGCCATAGTCGACTATCTTATGTGGTCGGTTACTGGTAGTTTGTTAGACATTAGGGTTTAATACCCTATTGTTTAGGTTGCATGATCCGTAATTATTGCGGTTTGGGGCTGTTTTGGTTTCATTGTTGCAACTTATTTCTCAGATTCTCTTAGCTATTCGGCATTCTTATTTGGTGGATCTTGAGGAGGGATTATGTGGGAATGTTTACCCTATTGGTCGCCAATCTGCTATGGAATACGATCTGTTATTATGTTTCATGGGTTGGTATCGGAAGTTAGGGTCATCTTGTACCCTAGTTATTGGCTGATCGATTTGAATGCATCTTGTATTGGATAATTATGTTATTTTTGCAGATGCGTATGATCACGCCTTGGTGGTGATGCCTCAGCTATTTTGGTATATGGTTTTCTTGTATACTATGTATGGCTAGTCGAGTTAGGCTTATGGAGAATGGTTTTATACCATTATTGTGTAAGCCTATTTGTGGAAGTTTATTCACTCATGACGATTTCCTGTTGCTTTACTCTTATTGTATGCTTTTGGAGATGGCTTGGTGGATAATATAGTCGCTATTTTGGCTATGGAAGGCTCACGTTTTTTTCTTGAGTAGGGCACGCACGTTTTTTGTTTTTATATAGGAAGTATAGCTTTTTTGTAAGTTATAAGAAGAATGACATGTCATTCTTATAGAGTGGTTGAATGTAAGTTGCACATGTTGTGCTTGTTTTTGTCGCCCTGATCGGGCTGAGGGCATGGGATTCACCCATGTCATTTGTACTTCAATGTTTTTGGTGTAATTGAATTTAACCGGGGTGAATTAACCCTTTTACCCAAAAAAAAGCGTTCGTTGGAAGTGGAGAAAGTTGCTAAAATTTGGAAGATCCCGGTGAAAGGTATTCATGGTGGTGTTAGTATGTGTCAAAATGGTGATGCAAATGGTGTTACGTAAACCTGGTCTTGGTCTTTTTCTGCACAGAATCTTATTTAGTTGGGTGCAGAATATATGGTTCTTGCAAGGTGTTTTTGGATATCAGTATGTTTGGAATCATAAATGGATCATGGTACTAACAGTTATATTGCAGTCACTTGCAGGTATCTATGGTTTAGAAATCTGTGGTGTTGCACTATGTTGGATGATTGGTGGATTTTATGCAATTGGCTATACACTACAGATTGTAAGTCTAAGCTCTGCGCTGGTCTGCTGCTTGGAGGTATGTGGTTTGGTAGACTATGCAATACAGAGTTTAGGCTTGCTTTCTGCGCTGGCTTTTTGTTTTTTGGTGGTGTGTTGGTGCAGTGATCTGGATTGGGTTTCGTGTTGGACTATCTTGTTTAGTTGCTCCAGTTTGGGTTTATTTCAAGATCAAGAGCTTGGATGCAAGCTTTGTTGTCTTAATAGTTTCTGTCATATTTGGTCCAAGCTTTTGAAGATTTTATGCTGCAAGTTGATTTCTGTTTTGGTCTGCTGGTTCTGTTTGGTCACTGGTCTTTGGAGTTGTAACCGTATTTTTGATCGTGGAGATGGTGATTCTGTATGGTTTCTTTGGAGTATTTTATGTGGGCTATGCACTACAGGTGATAATAAGAATAGTGGTATGTTTTTCTATGTCTCTCATGGTGTAGTTGTAGTGCCTAAATACTTAGGAAAATGTATGTTGCTATTCTTTGTTGTTTTCCTGTGCTGGTCTTTCTTTTTGGGTATGTGGGGAAGTTTGGGCAATTGGCTATGCAGTACATAGGTGAAATTTAGTGTCTACGTTGGCCTGCTGTTTGGGAGTTTGGAGTACAGTTGGTTAAGCACTACAGAGACTAATTTTAACTTCTGCGCTGGTTGTTTGTCCTGGTTGATTGATCATGTTCAGGATTATGGTATGTATAAGCAGGGTTGGATTGATGGTTGTTTCAGTTTTATGCTTCCATTTTCCTTGAATAATGATATTATTAACCCCTGTACTCTTTTTCCTAGTCCAATTTTTTCCCACAGGGTTTTTATTTGGCTAGGTTTTTTAACGAGACAGGGTCAATGGGAGATTGGGTATTCTGATGATTCACCTGACTTCAGATCTGTATTTGAAAGATTTGAAGGTAATTTGTAATGATTTGAGATTTTCAAGTCCAGCTAGCTATTGGAAGTTTGCTGCTATATTGTCTTTAGAATGTTTGATATGGTTTGTTGGGCTTCTATGGCCTTCTCTAAGTTCAAGCTTCTGGGAGGAATCATGTTGTGTTGTGTTTTTAGTTATGATTTGCAGTTTTCTTTTCTTTAGTCTTAGCAATTCTGCTTTCTATGTGCTATATTCATATGGTGATGTTTGGAGTTACTTTGGTTCGTCCCTTTGTAACTTTCCAAGTATTCAGAATATGGTTATGGCCTTAGATCAAGCTTGCCTTCTTGCTAAGATTAGGATTAGGGGTTGCAGTTTTGGCTATCAGTGTTCCTTGATTATTGTTAGTCTTTGTAATTTGTTGAAACTGTATTTGTTTGGTTCTAGTTTGTATGGTTCCTCTCTTTCTTAGGCAAGAAATGGTCTATTTAGGGGTTGTCATAACAGTCTCATTTTCTTGTGCTATGTTTTGTACATAAATTTTTCATTTTATTTAATATAGATTAAAATACATCGTTGGTCCCTAAACTTGTTGCTGTTCATCGCGATGGGACGAACCTCGCCCTTTTCATCGCCACGGGTCCAAACAGTAGCCACTAAATGCCAGATTGGTCCCTTGACCAAGTCAAAGTCTGATTTTTGTTTTGTAGTCGAGGGTATTTTAGTCCATACACATTTATACTTTTATAACACATTTATATTTTAGCCCTTAATCTTTTATCTTTGTCATAATCTCCCCAAATCATCATCTCTCCAACATTCATCATGGTCATCATCTCCCCTGCTGGTTCATTATTGCAATACAGTTCATCACCAAGCACTTTATTTCACAACAATGATGATTATATCAGCAAGCACTTTATTTCACAACAATGATTATATCATCAGTGAAGCCAATTTCATCAATAAATGGCATACCTAATCAATAACGTGCAAACCAAAATCTATATATCATATTACTGCAGGAATTTGATGGCCAAAGTCAAACTATTTCTAAACTTACCTCTGGCTTAACAGCTACTATCACACTCAGCTACATTTGTTTAGTAGATTATTCTTGCTACCTTATCAGTGTATTCCAAATTGGCATGCTAATCAGCTCTCCACCACATACTTAACTTGACATAGGTGAGTAACTAGGACCTAGAAAGAAAAAGAGAATCGGCCAATGAGCCACACAACTGCTTCTAAGATTTGTTCATAGTGACATAGCTCACTTTAATAGCGACCAAGACAAGATGGTTGTTATCCAACTAAGTGATCGCTTCATCAATCGCATCCTCAATCTTCTTCTTGTCGTCTGAGCTAAGTTTCTCCCCAATCTTCTCATCCTTGATCGTGTTTCTCATGTATGTATGCATAATTCTCCAATGATTTCTTAGACTCGACCTTCTTCTTATGCTCTTCATCCTCTGCCTTGTACTTCTCTGCCTCTTTAACCATCTTCTCAATTTCATCCTTTGAAAGCCTTCCCTTGTCGTTGGTGATGGTAATCTTATTCTTCTGCCCCGTGGTCTTGTCTTCAGCCGAGACATTGAGAATGCCAGTGGCATCAATGTCAAAGGAGACTGTGATTTGTGGGACACCTCTTGGTGCAAGAGGGGTGCCAGAAAGCTCAAATTTACCGAGCAAGTTGTTATCTCTTGTTCTCGTTCGCTCACCTTCATAGACCTGGATCATAACACCTGGTTGGTTGTCGGAGTATGTTGAGAAGACTTGCTCTTTCTTAGTTGGGATGGTTGTGTTTCTTGGAATCAAAACGGTCATGACACCACCGGCAGTCTCAAGTCCAGTAGACAGAGGGGTGACATCCAAAAGAAGTAAATCTTGAACCTTTTCGTTGCCCTCGCCACTCAAGATAGCAGCTTGGACTGCTGCACCGTATGCAACTGCTTCATCCGGATTGATGCTCTTACAGAGCTCTTTACTGTTAAAGAAATCTTGAAGTAGTTGTTGCACCTTTGGAATCCTGGTTGATCCACCGACTAGAACAATTTCATGGACTGTACTTTGATCACACCAGCATCCTTGGTTGCCTGCCTTTGTGAGTCATTGAAATAAACAGGGACAGTGACCACAACATTTTTCACTGTTGTCCCAAGAAAAGCTTTGGCAATTTCCTTCATTTTGATTAGAACCATTGACGAGATTTCCTCTGCAGAGAATTGCTTCTCTTTACCTTTGTAGTTGACGTCAATCATTGGTTTCTCAGCAGGACCAGAATTAACCTTGAAAGGCCACAACTTGATGTCACTTTGTACAGATGCATCACTAAATCTCCTACCAATTAGACGTTTGGCATCTGTTCCAAAATAATGAAGTATGCATGAGCTTATAATCGAATATCAAGCAAACTAACCAAAGAAAGAAAACCAATAGAAAATCAAAAGAAACAATAATAATGATCTTAATACTGAAGACAAGCTATAACTTATACAAGAAAAACCAATTTCCACTATATACATTCAACTAAATATAATAAAGCCTACTAGATTATGGTTTCATTAACCAAAACAAATTTTAGAACTAAATAATGCATTGATGTGAGACAGATGCTAAATCGTAGTAAGAGTCAGCTTATCTATAGAACCCCTAATATTATACTTGTATCTACAAGTCTGCAAACCTCGTGGAACATTTAAAAAGCTTATAACATTGGCAAACTAAAAACAAGTCAAGCACTATCTAAAAAACCTAAGACTTTATTATGCAAATAAACTTTAGAAAATGGTAAAAAGCTACTAAACGCATAGATAACCCATAACAGCATAAACAATCATATAATCTAGACATAGCAAACCTTAGAAAAAATACCATAGAGAAGCACTTAGATCAATCAAAAAGCTATTTAAGATACAAAAAAATGATATAAGGCTCAAGCTGTATAAGATACAAATGATTATAAACACGCAGTCTATCAAAACTAAGATAATCTTCTTAAAAAAATTAAAACAACTTTTAATATCTTAAAAATTATACCAGATTACGGAAAATAACAATCCCTTCTTCTTTTGGTTTGCACGTTATTGATTAGGTATGCCATTTATTGATGAAATTGGCTTCACTGATGATATAATCATTGTTGTGAAATAAAGTGCTTGGTGATATAATCATCATTGTTGTGAAATAAAGTGTTTGGTGATGAACTGTATTGCAACAATGAACCAGCAGAGGAGATGATGACCATGATGAATGTTGAGGAGATGATGATTTGGGGAGATGAATGATTTGGGGAGATGATGACAAGGATGAAAGATGAAGGGGTAAAATATAAATGTGTTATAAAAGTATAAATGTGTATGGACTAAAATACCCTCGACTACAAAACAAAAATCAGACTTTGACTTGGTCAAGGGACCAATCTGGCATTTAATGGCTACTGTTTGGACCCGTGGTGATGAAAAGGGAGAGGTTCGTCCCATCGCGATCCTCCGATACAAGTTTAGGGACCAACGGTGTATTTTAGTCTTTAATATATTTTACCTTTGTAAAAAAAAAACAAAAAAAAAAAAAACAAAAAAAAAAAACAAAAAAAAACTCACTATGGGCGAATTTGGGGATTAGGGTTTCATACGTATTCCACTGTTCATCTATACTCCTAAATCCATTTTAATTCCTTAAAATTAATATTAAATCATACATACGGTTACTATAGATCTTTGTTTCTTTTCATCTAAAATCCACTCCGCCTATTTTAATTTTGTATTTCCGTTATAATCAACCGTTTCCACTGTTTAACGTTCATCTTTACCTTTTCATAAATACTTGGATCTATCATGGTTTTGCTTCATTAAATCACCATGTCAGATTCAAATCCTGATTCCAAACCTTATCCGTCCTCTAATTGGATGGATTCATCATTGAAACCTAAAAAAAAACTAGAACTATGAATCCTTTGAGTAAATCTGCTATGAAACATGCTAATATGCTATCTAAAACACCTCGAAACACTTTCAAGAAGGTTTATTCAAGGTCTATTTCAAAGGGGAATGGTGATGTGGTGGATATGGAGGATTTGGTGTATGAGGAAGGGGCTTTTGAATCTTTGGAAGGGAGTGATGATTTGGGAGGATCTTGTTTGGGTATGGAGGATGTGGGTAGTGTTGGTGATGGTTCTGAAGCTGGTAAGGAATTTTGTGTTAATGATAATAATTCTGTTAGTTGTGAGGATAGTCATAGGGATATTATTGATGAAATTGCTGCTAGTTTGAGTAGTGGTATTAGGTCTGATAGTACTGAATCTGATAGTGCTAAGGATAGTGTCAATGGTCTTAAGGTTAATGTTAGTATGCCTGAAATGCATGTTCCTGTTAAAGATAATCCCATTTTGAATCCTCAGAATAGGACTAGTAAGCGTAAAAGTCCTACTAAGGTTAGTTTTAGGGATGTTATGGTGCCAGGGATGTTTAAACTAAATGGGAATGCTAGTGACTTAGCTAAAGGGGTTGGTGTAGTTAGCAACTTTGAAACTGGTGAGCCTAGTAGTGTTAAAGATAGTGTGATGAAGGATAATGGTTTTGAGAAGAGTAATAGATCTTTTATTCATGCTGTAGCTAGAAGTTTTGGTGGAAATGGGAATAATAAGCTCTATTTTGTCCCTCCTTCTATTATTGGTGACGGTCGGGAAGTGGCTAGGATGGATCGCATGTTGAAAGAAGGGTGTATGAGATGGGGTAATAATGTGGTTGGTTTTTTTGTTGGGTACCGTATGAATCACATGGATTTGGTTTATCACTTGAAGCATATGTGGAGGTTATATTAGTTGGAGGATGTGATCATGAACCAAAATGGTATGTGCTTTTTTAACTTTAAGTCTAAGGATGGTATGGAGTTGGTTATTGATAATGGCCCTTGGTTAGTTGATAACAAGTCTCTATTTGTGAAAAAGTGGGAGCCGGGGCTTTGTATGTCTGAACCTGAAGTGAATAAAGTTCCGGTGAAAACCCTAATTCTCTCTCTCCCCTTAGGGGATTTCCGGCCGCCACCCTATATCACTTTTCCGGCCAATTTTCACCCCTATTTCGTCCTCTCTACTCATCTTGATGGGTATGCAATACGATTAGGGTTGTTACTATTCTCTTGAGGGTGGTTGGTTTCGATTATCATGCTTATCTAATCGGATTTCTCCATTTATTGGTGGTTTTAACCCGTATTCATTCATTAATCGTTTTTTTAGGGTTTTAAACCGCCTATCTTTTTTTAATAGATCCCTTTTACCTTTGATGCGTAGGTCGGTTATTCAAATCGATTATATATTCATAAAGGTCGATTTCTTGCCTATTTTGATCCTAAGTCGAAACCCTAACAATTCCTTCATGCCTAACGATCACCTTTTTCATGGTTGTCGTTATTTGTATTAGGGTTTAGGCTAGTTATTGGTACGATTGTGTTCCTCATGGTGATTATTGTATATTTTTTGAGGTGGTTGGGGTATAGATCTGCTGTTCTTGAATGATTTACGAAACCCTTATTTAGGGTTTTGATTATTTTGATCAGATCTGTTGGTGTTCTTTAAGTTGACCATTCTTGTGGTGGTCGATTTAGGGATTCATGTATGTGTTATGAGGCTAAACGATAGAACAGAACTCTAGGGTTCTGCTTACAAACTTAATGTGAGTAAACCCTATATTAGGGTTTTGTTCATGCTAATGCGGGACGTTTCCAAGTGTTGTTGGATTGGTCGTTGGAGTATTGTTCGTAACTGATTGGTTTATGGTTCGTTTTCTGGAAGTGGGTAAGGAGAGAGTTTGTTGTTCTTATTGCGTTTATGGGAGGTTGGTGCTGATTATTATGAAACCTGTATAGGGTTTGGTTTTCAATCTTCTGTAGCGTTCTGGTTTGCATGTTAGGGTGTGTTATCATGCTATTCAAGTGTCCTCGGTGTTCTTTTCATCCTATTGTCGATTCTAAATGGTTTCCACATCTGATGATCGAATGGGTATTAAGTTTACATGGTTAGATTGCATGGTTTGTTGCTGATCACTTTTGGAAGTTAAGTTTTTAAGGGTTCTAGTTCAAAAACTCTAGTGATCATTTGGGTGTGACTTGATACTGAACGCGTTCTTGTTTATCATGTTACTTGGATCTGGTCTTGCTTTGTGTATATTCGATCTACTTGATATGCTGGAAGGTTGGGTCGTTTAGACCATGTTTATGCTTCAAGTTCGATTTGCTACGGAAGTCACTCTTATTAGGTTATTAGATTATGCTTTTTGCATAATACTAATAGAAGACGCAATTGGTTGAAGCTGGAAGTTTGAACTACTATGACGATTTGAAGATTCAAGGATTTGTCTAATTGAATAGCATTTAATTTGTGTTATTTTTATAGTCGTTGTAGTTTATGTTCAATGTAAGTTATAAGAATGGCGTGTCATTCTTATATGAGAGTCTGTAAGTGTCCTAAATGACTGAGATGAGGGAAGTCACCCTTATCCTATGTACTTCAACGCTTTTTGGTGTAATGAATTTTACCGGGGTGAATTATCCCTTTTACCCAAAAAAAGAATAAAGTTCCGGTTTGGGTAAAAATTCACGACATTCCTTTGAAGGCTTGGAATGTTGAAGGCATTAGCAGAATAGTTAGTAGAATAGGTGTCCCGGTTATTATGGTAGGGCATCCTTTGCTAGAGTTCTCGTTGAAATTGATGCTAGTAAGTCTTTGGTTGATACTGTGGAACTTTGGTACGAAAACTTGGGAAAGGTATTAAAACTGTGGGTTGAGCATACTTGGGTCCCGCCACAGTGTGAGGAGTGTAAAGTTTTTGGGCATTACTTGAGTGATTGTGCTAGGAAGGTGAATACTGTTAGTGGGGTTAACAAGAAAGGAGAGCCTGTGAGGGCTGCTGATATGAATAATGGAAACAAAAATGGTGGGGATAATAATGGTGACATTGAAAAAGGTTGGCAAACCGCTGTTAATCGTAGGAATTATAGGGGTACTGGGGCTAATACTCGGCAGGGTAGTTTTGGTGGCTATAATGTTAGAAGAAGAGTTAATGTTAACAAGGCGGGTTATAACAATTATGGTAGTACTAGTGTGAGTAATGCGGGTACAAAGGAGGCTGATAAGAAGAAGAATCTTGTTATTAGTGGTAGTGTTGGAAAGGTGGATAAGAGTATGGTGATAAATGATAATGGGGAACCTGCTAATAAGGGCATGGGTAAGGTTGGTGAGGGTGTTATTAATAATGAAGGCAATGGTAATAATGGTAATATTGAAACTAAGAAGAATGGACCGAAAAAGAATCTGGGTAATAGGAATGGTAACAAGAATGTTAATGGTAACAAAAGTGGTGATTGTAACAGTTCCAAAGATGGGTTGGGGGCTAAGAATGTTAGTACCAAGAATCGTTTTGATGTCTTAAGTGAAGATAATAGTAATGAGAGCTATGAGTTGTGGAAGGAAGTGAAGTCTCAAGTGGATAAGGCTTGTGATTCTGGTGTCCCGATTTTGGAGAGTGTTGTTAAGGGTTGGTCTGATGATATGGTTAAGTTTTACACGGAAAAATGGAATAAGAGAGTTATGAGATCAGGCTCACCCAAACAGCATTTGGAATGGAAGATAAGGAATTTGCCCAATAACATTACTCAGCTTAACCGGAACCTTAATAAAAATGCCAAGGTTAATGCTGATAAGTTGTTGCAGAATTCTGTCTTGACCTGTCAAGATAAAAGTGACGTTTCATTTAACAAGTTTTATGATGAAGCTTATCGGGCTGAGATAGCTAAAGTGGAGAGGTTGAATAAGGACAGGAGTTTAACTAAAGTTGATCTCTTTATTTTATCTAACAAGCCTCTTGATAGTGATCGTAAAGAAACATGGACTGATGAAATGCTGGAATATTATAGGAGCAGATGTGAAGAGATTAAAAGTGATCGTATCAATGGTCATGTTTATGAAATATATGGCTCGTACTCTGTTGATGAAGTGGAAGAGGTCACAACTGATTTTGCTTTTTTCATGACACAGAATGAGATTTCTAATGACATTGATAGTTCTATGGCATGTTCCGGTGGTGGCTTTGCATCACACTCCTCAACTATTCAATGATGATGAAAATTGGTGCTTGGAATGTTCGTGGTCTGTCTCTGTGACAAATCGTAATTTCAGGTTATTTTACAAACTTTAAAAATTTTACTATTCATCTCGGGGAATTTACTATTCATCAATTACTATTCATCATTTTACTATTCATCGTTTTTGAAGTCGATTTGATATTTTGAAAGGTTATTTCAAAATTTTACTATTCACGAAACACTATTCATTCCCGGAGAAAAATCACTATTCATGATTCACTATTCATCATTTTTCGTAAACTAGGTTTACAAGTATCAAATACGCATAATCTTGAGGGTTAAGCTGCGTATTCATGAAACATCATTGAGAACATTACATATAGACTAGAGTTAGTCTACATATCATCAGTAACATCATCATCATATTAGTTCATGCATGGGTTTGCATATTTCATTAACGTATATTTATCTATTAAATAAACGCTATCGCACGATCATTTATTTTGAATAATTGATCCGACACTTCCAACAATTATCCTGATATATTTTTATACTCATTTTAAGACTATAAAAATTATATTATTAGTTTACCCGATGTTTTGAATTTATTTTGGTATTTAAATTGTTATATAAATATTTACGACGGTTTTCGTAAATTCAACTCGATAATTATTATTTCACTCAATACTTACGAGAAATGTATTTTTATAATTTTTTTTATGACTTCAATATATTTTATTTTGTTCCGCTAAAATCGATTTCTAGCTAACGCTACACTAAATAATTAATTACATGTACAAAATATACTATATACATAACTTATATATACATTTTATAACAAATTCACCAAAGTCTTTCTTTTTTTTCCCATTGTCGACACCCCCCTTAGTCATCATAAGTGACTAGCTTAATTTTCCACACATAATACCAATATACCCCTTTTGCTAGGTATTTATGTATATATCTTAATTCTTAAGTAAAAATAAACATACAAAGATTTTATTTACAAGTAAAGAAGCAAGAACTCTCTCATCCTCTCCTTCATGTGGGTCGGCCAAATCAAAAGAGAAGAAGAAGATCATATAAATTTCATAGCTCAAGTGTTAATACAACTGTAGATTACTTCTATTTACGGTTTTGAAATAAAAACCAAGAAGTATTTAGGTACCTAGTTACTTAAACCTCATCATAATAACTAGTAAGCTTCTCATAATTTTTATTACACTTTCATCATCTTACTTGAGCTATTTTTATCATGCTAGTACAAAAACATGCAAGTATCATATGTATTTATACCACTTTTACTTGTTTTTACTTCATATTATAAGTTTTAATCATCCTATAATTATTCCCATGAGACTTATTATTGTTGATGAATTTTAGGAACCCATGACACCCTAATAAGGTGTATGGTAGGTTTAAAATAGCTTTGGTGTTGATTGGAAGAGTTTAGAACAAGTATTACACTAGAAAAATCATTTTCGACAACACAAGATTGAGGTCTGATCGTTTTTACAAAATCTGGAAATTTCGACAGGTCATGGAATATTTTGGTTTATATTTTCAGAGAATAGACTTTAAAACGAAACCGTGGTCGCTTGTACATGTTAAAACGGATTTATAACGAAGAAGTTACGCTATTTTCAAGTTTTGCGACGAAAACTAATTTTCTGAAAATAAATAAGCTGTTAAGGGTTAATTAAGGGGCAAAAATGAGTTTTAAACATTGTTTAAATGAGTCGATTTATCAAAAATATATTAGTATATATTAACACGAAACCAAGGATATATAAAACGTAGAAAACGGACTTATAACGACTAAGTTACACGCGATTTAAATAGGGTTATCGTAACTATTTTTCACAAGTAACACTTACATATTTTTACTAGACCAAAATGGTTATCGCAAGTGACCATGTTTGGAGTCATTTTCATATCGATAGAATATTTTTGGGAAAAAGATGTCTACAAGTAAAAGTGAGTTCGCCTAGCCTATTTTCCAAAATGTTCAACCGTTCGTCAAACGAAGTTGTAACGAATAATATACGATCACTCAAACTTTTCCGAAAACTACTCATAAACTATATTTTTTGCTCGACTACCTTACTTCATCTATATTTCTCTCTATGATCGAGACTTCTATGATCAAAAGTTAAATGCTAAGACTTTTAGATATCGCTACAAGCTTTCTAAAACCATTGAGTTTCTTTTCTAACATTCGATATTCACCGAGTTACGACTAGCTTTGCGAGGCTACTTAGTCATTTTCATGAGCTGTCAAAGTACATTATTTTACGACGAAAAACTATAATTTCTTAATTTATCACTAAACGATTATCGTAGTATATTGTTTCAACATAAATATGCGTAAAGTATTTTATAACTTGACGAGAAGTCATAAACGTATATTTCGACGATAACTTCATATGAGTTTGCATGCACAACATTAAATCATGACTTATAATAGATCATATCGCTCATCCTAGGTCGCGGTTAGAGATTGCGCCTCATTTCAGTGTATCCACTTTTGTCATCATAATCATTGCATCAGGTGAGTTCATAGCCCCACTTTCTATTACTTAATTGTTTTACAAACTCTTAGGGGAGATACATGCTGTATTTTTAATCGAACACAAATGCTTTGAACTGTACGTTATTTCCAAATGCTTTATTGTCACTAAGTATTCTATTGCCATGTTTGAAGTCCCTACATCATGCACCATTAGTCACTTGCGAGTGAGCGCGAATATTCTGAATAGGCCTATTGGAATTAACACACCCGTTCTTATTGACCCAGATAGGGGAAATCGAACGCACTATATTCGAATCAATAAGGTAAATTGGCAAGTTTACCTACTAGGGCTGCGATGAAACGATTTTACCAATTTCTATTGGTACTAGGTTTACGCTTTGGTTGTCATGAACTTAGTGAAATAAATGCTGTTTTGTTTTCAACGATGAGTGTGAAACAACGTAACTCACACTACGAATATTGTGTTCAAACGAATTAATTAAACCTATGGATTTCACTCGACCTTTGTGTTGACTGTTTTAAGCATGTTTTATCTCAGGTAATAGCATATCATCATGGCTTGCATGGAGTCGCTGAGTTGACGCGTCTCACATATATTTTATGCACTTAACTATCGTTTGATTGTAACAAACTCATTTTGGTACTTTGGAAATCTTTTGGGACCTATACTTTGTAAACTCTGATTGTTTTACTCAATCAAACGATGTATTTTCCAAACGACACTTTAGGTCGTTCAATATAACTGTAACTTTGATGCTATGACCGTCATCCCCCAGGAATTCCATTCCGCTGCAAAAACAGGTATTTTGTGGGTGTGACAGTCTCAAACAACCCGTCAAGATGAAGTGATTTCCCTCATTAGAGAGGAACGTCTTAGTATGTGTGTTGTGCTTGAGACTCATCTTAAAAAAAAGTTGTTAAATCTGCTGGGGATCATACTTTTGGTAAGTGGAATTGGTTGTCTAATAATGGGGATTGTAGAAGTGTGTGTAGGATAATGGTTGGGTGGGTCTCAAATGTTGTTGGTGCTACTCTGATTTCCCATTTTGATCAAGCTATGCATTTTGAAGTCAATTTTGTTCATGATCACAGGAAACAATTTGTCTATTTCATTTATGCTAGAAATAAAGCGAGTGAAAGAAAGGCTTTATGGAAGAACTTGATTAAGCATAGAAATCATGTTAAGGATGAGCCGTGGGTCCTTGTGGGTGATTTCAATGTGGCGTTAAATATTGATGATTGCTCTGAGTCTACTACTGCCAAAGATCATATTGAAGATTTTCGAACTTGTGTAGAGTGTTTGGAGCTTGACGATATTTCCAGCAAAGGTATGTTCTATACTTGGATTCGAAAGCGTAAGGATCCCGGAATTGGTATTTTAAAGAAACTTGATAGAGCCTTGGGTAATGGTAATTTTATGTCTTCATTTGATAACTGCTTTGCCGAGTTCCTTCCATTTGTTACTTTGGACCATTGTCCTGTTATTCTGGTGTACCCATTGGCTAGAGCTCCTAAACCTAGGTCCTTTCGTTTTGTCAATTTTCTTGCTGATAAGGACTCCTTTATCCCTACTGTTCAGAAGAATTGGGGTATGGATGTTCAGGGTTTTCGTATGTTTATTTTGGCAAAAAGGTTGAAAAAACATGAAGAGGCATTTGAGGAATATGAATAGGAAGAATGGTAATGTGTTCAGTAAGGTTAAAATGCTTAGAGTGGAGCTCAAAAGAGTCCAACAAATTTTAGATAAATACGCTAACAATAGCAGTCTTATGGAAGAGGAGATTATCTATTGCAATGCGTATAAGGAGGCGGTGATAGATGAGGAAAGTCTTCTTAGGCAAAAGACGAAGATTCAATGGTTAAAAGATGGGGATCAGAACACTTTTGATTTTCATAATTTGCTCAAAAGTAGGTCAAGTAAATGCAGGATTCAAGTGGTGTGTGATGATCAGGGTAATAAGTTTTATGGTGATGAGGTACCGGGGTGCTTTGTCAATCATTTTCCAAATTTTTGGGAATGGAGGATGAAGTCTTTCCGATTGAGGACTGTGAGGATCTTTTCACCAAAAAGTTTGATCCAAGTGTTGCTGACATCATGGTTAGAACGGTTACTGATGTTGTAATTAAGGAGGCGATGTTTAGTATTGATGTGGACAAAACTGCTGGTCCGAATGGTTATACTTCCAAGTTCTTTAAAGCTGCGTGGAGCATTGTGGGAGGTAATGTTTGTGCTGCAGTTAGATAGTTTTTTAGTTCTGGGAAGCTGCTTGGGGAATTCAATGCAAATCTCATTTTTCTCATTTCCAAGATTCAAGTTCCGTTGAAAGTTTCGGATTTCAGACCCATTGCGTGTGGTAATGTAGTATACAAATGCATCAGCAAATTTATCTCAAATAGGATCAAGGAAGGGCTAAGTAGCTTGATTGATTGCAACCAAAGTGCTTGTATTCCCGGAAGACAAATCAGCGATAATATTTTATTGGCTCAGGAGTTTATGAAGGGGTATAGTTGGAAACGTACTACAAGCAAATGTGCGTTCAAGGTTGATATTCAGAAGGGTTAAGATACTGTTAACTGGAATTTCTTGAAGACTATTCTTATCCGGTTTGGTTTTCACAGCTCCATGGTGCATTGGATTATGGTATGTCCTACGTCTGCCTCTTTTTCTATTTGTGTTAATGGGGAATTACATGGGTTTTTTAAGAGCAAAAGAGGTCTGAGGCAGGGTGACCCTATGTCTCCTTACCTCTTTACTATTGTAATGGAAGTTTTTAACTTGATGGTTAAGAGACAAATTAGGAGGGATGATAAATTTCGTTATCACTGGGGGGTGTAAGAAACTCATGTTGACTCATTTATGTTTTGCGGATGACCTTTTATTACTTGGTCATGGTGATGAAATTTCTGCTTGTATTTTGAGAAGGGCTTTAGATGAGTTTACTATGTGTTCTGGTTTATTCCCTAGTTTACCTAAGAGTGCTGCATTTTTTGGGAGTGTTCCTGATGTGGTTAAGGATAGAATTCTCATGGCTATGCCGTTTAGTATTGGGCAGCTCCCTATGAAATATTTAGGTATTCCCGTAACTGGTAAGAGAATTAGCAATAATGATTGTAGAACATTGCTTGAAAAAGTTAAAAATAGAATTCAGAATTGGAGGAATAAGACTTTGTCATTTGCTGGAAGACTCCAACTTGTGTCCTCTGTTCTGTCCTCTCTTCATGTGTATTGGGCATCCATGTTTTTACTTCCTGTTCATGTTTTTGATAGCATCGACAAGGTCCTTAAGAAGTTCTTGTGGTCTAGTGGTAATGATGGTTGTGGAATTGCTAGTGTTGCCTGGAAGGATGTGTGTAAGCCCAAAGTCATAAAATATCATAAGTCAAAACCCTAAACCGATCTCGCTTTGGCGAAAATTTTAAACCCAAACATCCCTTAATCGTTTTTCTTCAAATCGCCTATTCCTTGGGATTCTTTGCTTCTAACTGATTTTGATATCGATTAACATCATAGTTAATTGGTTCTTGATTGGTTTTAGGTATTGTTTCTCCTGATTTAGGTTTTCTGTAGAATCGTTTTTTTAGGGTTAATTAAATTCATTTTTTCTAGTTATTTGTGGTTGGATTATTACTCGGCCTGTTTCATCCTATCATTATCTTCAACGTTGTGTATTATGGGATAGGATCGAATTCTTTGTGGTTTAAACCCTAACGTTTCAGTTAGGGTTTTCTTGATTCTATTCGAGTTGCTTACGCGCTGTTTTGATTGCTTCTTGGTTGTGTCATGTACTTGGATTGGTTGTGGGGTATTAGAGAGATGGAAAGAGGATTCTTTGATAAGGGTGAGTCTTCGCTTAATGTTGCCTCTGTAGCCACCAACTTGGCCGGTCATGTTGGTTTGAACAAGGACTCGAATCCGTATGCTTCCCTTGACATTAATGCGTTGGAAGCTAGGTTAAAACGGCTTAAAGGAGATCATGTAATTGATGTTAATCCTGCTGCTACGGAGCCACGAAAAGCTGCTAGGGTTCTTTGAATCCCTAGCACACCAGATGGGAATCAATTTGATGATGGTACGCTTGAATCTGATTGGAATAATGAAGGGTTAGATTCAGTTAATGTGATTCCTACTGATGTGGGTTCTTGTTTGAATTCGAATGTGGAATATCCTAGTATTGCTTCGAAGGATAGTAAGTTTGTTGCACCTACGCATGTTGTACATGCGTCTACTACTGCTCCTAACGTGAATACTTCTGAAAAGGTGCCTAATGATGGTAGGTCATTTGCTAATGTATTAAACCCGGAACGTGCTGCTAAGAAAGTTAACTTTCGATCACTGGTGAATGAGCATCATATTGCTAACCCTGATACGGTTCTCCCTAAAGTTGCTATGGAGGGTGTGTTCAACCGTTATGACAATACTCTTGTTGGTTTATTTATTGGTAAGAATATTGCGTTTCCTTTGGTCCAAAACTACGTCACTAACACATGGGGTAAATTTGGGTTAAAGAAACTTATGAAGAATGATGACGGTGTGTTCCTCTTTAAGTTTAATTCTAAAGAGGGTGTTGATACTGTTCTTCAACGAGGCCCTTGGATTATTCATAACTCTCCTATCATCCTCGCTAAATGGACTCCTGATGTGTTATTGTCTAAAAGTGAGGTTACGAAAGTCCCCGTTTGGATTAAATTGCATAATGTCCCATTACTTGCATATTTGGAAGACGGATTGAGCCTTATTGCTACTCAGGTGGGTAAGCCGATTATGTTAGATGCTTTCACTAGCTCTATGTGCGTTGATTCATGGGGTCGTATTAGTTTTGCACGTGCTCTTGTTGCATTATCCTCGGAGTCTGATCTTAAGCATGTGGTGACTATGGCGATCCCTAAAAAGGATGATAGTGGTTTTACTACGGCAAGTATCAAGGTTGAATATGAATGGAAACCCCCACATTGCACGGAATGTAAAGTGTTTGGGCATATTAATGCTTGTTGTCCTAAGAGTACTAAGGAGCATCATGATGTTGCTCCCACCTCGTCTTTGGAAGAATATGATGATGGGTTTAAGGTGGTGCAGAATCGAAAAGCCAAACCCAAAGGTACGAAGATGTCTAGTGGTATTAATATGGATAAGGGTCCTAGATTTGCGCCTAGGAAGCAGGTATATGTTGCAAAGACGAAGAAACCGGAAGCTGCTAGTGGTAATGCTACAGGTACACCTGTTACTACGTCTAACTCTCTCGGAACTCTTGAGGTACAAGATGACACGGGCATCCAAATTCCTATGGTTGATTCTATTTCTGATGAGGCAAAGATTGTGAATTCTTCTGGTTGTACTAAGGAAGCAGGTATGGATGGTTCTAGGGGGAAGGAATCTTGTGTTGATATAGGTACGACTAGTAAGTCTCCGGAGACTATGACTTCTTCTGCTACTAAGGTAAGTAACCCGTTTTCTAAAGTCGGGACGGTGACTTGTTCTGATAGTGACGAGGATGAGGTTTTGGAGCCGGATAACCCTATGGCGTCATTTTTGGCTTCTGGGGGAGGTTGGGGATTTGAGTTAGAAGAGTTTGATGATTATGCTGCTCAGTTTTACGACTTACCGGGACACTTGGAGGAGCTTTGTGACATGTATGATGTTAATCTCGTAGGTCGTGGTAGGAAGTAATTTTGTTTTTTCGTAGTCCATAAGATTGGCATGTCTTTCTTATGGTATAGGTTTGGTTAAGTGCACTTTATAGTGTGTGTATGTTGCCCATGTAACGGGCCGAGATTAGAGATTCACTCTCATCCGTTGTACTTAAAACGTTTTGGTTAATATATTTTACCAGGGTGCAGGATTACTCCCCTTTACCCAAAAAAAGATGTGTGTAAGCCCAAAAGTCAAGGTGGCCTTGGTCTTAAACCCTTTAGGCTTATGAATGAGGCGTTAATGACTAAGCATCTTTGGAATGTCATCAGCAAGAAAGACTCGTTGTGGGTTAGGTGGGTTCATTTGTATGGGATTAAAGATAGGAATATTTGGTTCAATGTTAGTTCTGAACATGGAGCATTGAGTTGGTATCAGATTTTAGAGCTTAGGGATAAGATTCGTGCTTTTGTTGTTTATAAATTAGGTGATGGTAGGAGTTGTTCCATGTGGTTTGATAAGTGCCACACTAATGGTCCGTTGTGTAAACATATCACTCGTAGTTTCTTAAGTGAGCGTGGTATTGATGTTAATGATAAGGTTGCTGATTGGATTGATGCTAATGGGTGGAAATGGCCACTTGAATGGGATACTTTGTTTGGTGAGGTTTTGAATGTCTCGGTGCCTATTTTATTAGATGACTGTGATGATAAGGTCCTATTGGTTAATAAGAAGAATAAAGACGTTTTATTTAGTGTCAAGGAAGCATGGAAAGCTTTAAGGATTGATAGTCCTAAAGTCATCTGGCATAAGCATGTCTGGTCCAGTCAATGCATCCCTAGGCATGCTTTCGTTCTTTGGATGGCAATGAGAGGTAGGCTTAAGACCACTGATAGGATCTCTAAATGGTTTAACGTTTCTAGCACTTTGTGCCATTTGTGTAAAAATGATGATGAGAGTCATAGCCACCTGTTTTTCAAATGTCATTTTTCTAAGATTGTTTGGGAAAACCTTAAACCATTATGTAAATTGGATGATGTTTCTTGTGTTTGGGCCGAGATTGTCTCGGGAATATCGGTTAAATCTGCAAACAGTTCTATTTGGAGCGTTATTCAGAGGTTAGTGTTCAGTGCTGCGGTTTATTTTATATGGCAGGAAAGAAACATTAGGATATTCCAAAATGACTTTAGAACTGATGATACTGTGTTAAAATAATTGTTGATACTGTTAGACATAAACTTATGGGTTTGAAGATCAAGCGTTCGTTGGAAGTGGAGAAAGTCGCTAAAATTTGGAAAATCCATGTGAAAGGCAGTTATAGTGATGTGAGTATGGGTCAAAATGGTGATGCAAATGGTGTTACGTAGTCCTGGTTTTGGTCTTATTCTGCACAGGTTCTTATCTAGTTGGGTGCAGAATATTTGGTTGGTGCAGGATGGTTTGGGATATCAGTATGGTTGGAATTATATATGGATTCATGGTTCTAACAGTTACTTGCAGGTCTTCCTGGTTTAGGATTTTGTGTTGGTGCACTGGTTTTGATGTTTGGTGGATTCTATGCAACTGGCTATGCACTACAGATTGTAAGTCTAAGCTCTACGCTGGTATGCTGTTTGGAGGTATGTGGTTTGGTAGACTATGCACTACAGAGTTTAGGCTTATTTTCTGCGCTGGCCTTTGTTTTTTGGTGGTGTTGTTTGTGGGTGTAGTGATCTGGTTGTGGCATCCTTTTGGACTGTTTTATTTAGATCCTGTTGTTGGTTTACGCTATACATGAACTCATTGAGTTATGTGCAGATGGGGTGGGTCTATGAGGATGCGCGTCTTTATATCCGGAATTTTTTCTCTAACCAGTTTTGTGCAGATATTGTTTGTCCTTCGAACTCTTGCAGGCCTGCTGATATGTGGGATTCCTGGGTCTGCTGGTATTGTTTGGGAACTGGTTTCTGGAGTTGCAACCAGGTTTTTGATCGTGGTGATGCTGGTTTAGTTATTTGGATAGTCACTTGTGGTGTTTGCACCACAGGTTTGATTATGTTGATCTGTTGGTTATTATGCTATTATCCTTCTATTTCTATGGCATTTTAATCCTTGTACTCTTTTTCCTAGTCCAAATTTTTCCCACGGGGTTTTCATTTGGCTAGGTTTTTTAACGAGACAGGGTCCAAGAGTGATTGGTCAGTTCGATGATTCACTCTACTTCATTTCTGCATTTGAAGATATGGATTGCTGGGTTTCTATGGCATTCTAAGGTTCAAGCTTCTGGGAGGAATCATGTTGCATTGTGATGCTTGTTATAAATTTGCAATTTCCCTTTCTTTAGTTTTAGCAATTCAGCTTTCTATGTGCTATATTCATATGGTGATGTTTGGCAGTTATTTGGTTGGTCCCTTTGTAACTGTCCATGTATTCAGAATATGGGTATGGCCTTAGATAAAGCTTGCCTTCTTGCTAGGACTAAGGTTAGGTGTAACGCCCCGACCCGCCAAGGGTAAATGAATCACAAATAATGGTGTCATATCAAAGCAAACACAAATAACCAAAAGAAGTCTTAACATAAATGCGAAAATAATCCAAGTCAAATGACTTCAATACATAGGTCCCAGCGGAAACATAATAAACTTCAAACATAATATCCGAAATAAATAAGTCTTAAATGGCATCATAAGAAATCAAAGCTAAAACTCTAAGGTAAGTCCACTCAAGCACTCATCCCAAAGCAACCCAGCTTCCAATGCTTAGATACCTGCCGCGGAAGAAAAGAAAAGTGCGGCTGAGCTTCAAAAGCCCAGTGAACAGATATGAAAGCAAAAGCGAATACTAAACTATAACGGATACGAAATAAGGTGAATGAGCGATAGCAAAATCATAATCATTTTCAAAGCATAAATCGTAATTTCAAAAGATATTTATAGTCAACTACCACGAGCCCAGAAACATATATCAGATCATATTCTTATTCACATAAGGCAACATTTGTAGGGGAGACCTACCAGAGTTATGAAGGACGTGCATGCACGCAGCATCAATCATCAGATAACAGATAACATATAACATATAACAGATCTAGGATGCATCCATACGCCCCTTCCTACATATTCACAAATATGCTTCACCATCCAGAGACGTGGCAGAACATCACTCTACTGCCCTAGAGTCATATCAGAAGTGCATCACTGATACGGACATGGAACCCCCGTGACTAGTTAAATATTTGGCTCGGGTGTCAAACTATCTTAGGTCAAATCAGAATGTCATAACTGACACAGATCATATTTATCAGAAAATCATTCATATTTCCAAAATCATAGTTTTCATATCAGATAGTTCAAAATCAGATGTTTCATAATTCAGAAATCAGAGTTCAGATAAGCAATAGCTCAAACAAATCAGATTTTGGGATTCATAGCAAAGGCTTAGGAAAACCTAATACGAAAGAAAACGTTAAAAGGAAACCTCTACTGAAAAGGTCAGAATATCTGTACCTTATTCCAACGCAAATGATCAAAAAGCAGAAAGACGAAAAGCAAAGGATTACTCCCTCTTCACAGAACCTATAGACATTAACGGTCGTCCACGTTATTTATGATTCCATAATCTTCAAAATGATCTTTTAATATTTGGTATTCATACTTAATGATCTTCATACTTTAGGGTTTTATTAAATGAGACTTAAATATTTTATAATTAATGTTGTAGATTAGGGTTCGTTATATCATTTATTAAGGTCTAGGTTAAATGTGAAAATAGTTTTATAAGTCATAACTCACACATGAAATAACGAATTACTATATTTAGTTCAAACCCTAATCGACTCTTATGTATGTTCTAGGGTTTTCTTATTCTTTAATATCTCATTAATATGCATTTACTTTATATGTTACGTCTTAATGACTCTTCACTTAACCTAATATGTAATTAATAACCATCTTTTCTTTTACACTTTACCACGCACGTTTTATGATTTCATGTGACCACAAGTTATTAGGGTTTAGTATACTTCATACGCTTTACATATTAAACTAGGGTTTATGTTCACGTGACCCTTACGTATTTATTACACGTCCAGAACTCATGTATATATGTATTCGATTCATCTAGGGTTTCGGCTAGCAAATCATACGAAAGTCCTAGCTCATCTAAACATGTTACATATTCAAGTTATTAAGTTCTATTCATTAGCCGAACACCAATATGGTTCGGTCCTAACTAATGCATGTTTCGGCCTAGGTTAGCTCAACGTATACATGACCCGATTCAATATTACATCTTACTTTACATGTTCCTTATTAGTTACAAGTTCAATTGATTAGGGTTTTCCTTGTTTTCGGTTTACACCTCTCGGCCACAAACAAAAGAGAACAAAACGCGACTAAACAAAATATAACTTGACATATACATTCAAGGTACGTTAAAGGAAGTCGAATAAAAGTTATACCTTAACTTGTCGAAGCAAAAATCTCAACACCAAGGTGTTATGGGTCTCGGCCGAACAAGAAGAAAGAAAAAGGAGAGGCAAAGCAAACTAGGGTTTCAATTTAATGATTATGTGATGTATTTATAGTAGTAGCGATTAGTTTTGGTTTAGGAGATAAGTTGGGTTTGGGTCGGCTTGGGTCCAACCGAACACACAAGCTCACCACAATGGGCTTCGGCCCTTGGTCTCACGAACACAAAACAAACACCCTCTTGGCTCATCTTGGTCCTCGGCTTGGCGCAAAAACAAAACAAAGGAAACGAGCCCATACCAACAAACGAACGGCCCAAACACTTTAGCGAAACTTTTAAATCCTTCGTCTTACCAAAGTCGTTCACGAAATTATATTCATTAAGTTTTTTTTATTAGGTTTTTAATTTCGTAAATTTATTATAAACGTATTTTATTATTCTTGGTTCCAAGGGTATTTTAGTCTTTATATAGGTTTTAGATTTTCGGGTTTTACATTAGGAGTTGCATCTTTTTGGTCATCTGTGTTCCTTTTGGTTATTGTTAATCTTTGTTATCCTTTTGAATATGTATTTGGGTTTGGTAATTTTTTGTTTGGTTCCTCTCTTTCCTAGGCAAGAAATGGATTGTTTAGGGGTTGTCCTAACAGTTTCATTTTCTAGTGCTATGTCTTGTATATAAATTTTTCATTTTATTTAAAATATTTTACCTTTGTAAAAAAAAAAAAAAAAAAAAAAAAAAAAAAAAAAAAAACTCACTATGGGGGATTTTGAGGATTAGGGTTTCATACGTATTCCACTGTTCATCTATACTCCTAAATCCATTTTATTTCTTAAAATTCAATCTCAATATACATCTTAGTACTGTAGATCTTTGTCTCTTTTCATCTAAAATCCACTCCGCCTATTTTTTATTTTGTATTTCCGTTATAATCAACTGTGGTTAAGTCTGGTGAGTCATGGTTAATACTGGTTGACTATTTTAAGTCTGGTAGTATTAAAAATATTATCCTTAGTGCTGGTCGAGGGAAAATCTGTTTTTACTGTTTAATTTGTACCGTTACCTACTTCTAGGCAGTCAGAAGTATATATATCGATAATTTTCATTTATGAAAGAGAGAAATGGTGAAGTTTTCTAGCCATCTAATCTTGCATGTGTAAAGAATGATGAGATATCTTTAGTAAAAGGGTTACTTCTATGATTGAACACTTGTCCTACTATGGAAAAGTATTGTTGTGAGGTATAAAACGTGGCATGGTAAGGTGTGATAAGATTTATCACAAAACTGAAGTATTATTAAGTTTTTTTTATCCCTGTAATTACTAACATTAAGCCTTTAAGTCATGGAACTTAAAACCGGGTAACATAAAAATGGAATACTTATGAAAATGTAAAAACTTATCAATATACTCTATATTTGTTTTTGGGTAAAGGGTTCTACCCCGGTAAATATAAAACCAAAAAATAATGTTAAGTACAAATGGAATGTGGCTGAAGTACCACATTAACCTCAAGCGAAGAGCTTGATAAACTAGTGTTTATGACATGCCATAAACACAAAGAACCTAGCTATATTACACCATCTAACTAGGCATAAACAAGTAAAAAAACTTGTAACAAGCGAGCATCCCGCATCCAACCAATCCACGAGGGGAGCAAGTTAACCCAGGAAGTCTGCCTCCTTAAAAACCCTTTCCAAGAAAAACCCAATGGGAAAAACCTTGGAGTAGGGAAAAAGAGTACAACCCTTACCCGACACTCCCTTCGTGCGAAATAAAAATACTTGGAATCTTCCATTTATCAAGAATCAATCGAGACCGCGAGGTTAGCTTCTTGAACTTGAAGGTAACCAGTTTCAACTGAATAGTGGAGACAATGATGCTAACCACTTCAGCAATAGTAGACTTCTTACGCTTGAAAATCCTAGCATTGCGCTCCATCCAGACGAAGTATGTAGTAGCAGCGAGCAGTAACCGAGAAATGATGCTACTAACCGACCGCCCCTTTGATATAGGAATAAGGACTGTAACAATACTTTCCAAAGAAGGTGGGACCGCATCCATGCCAGATAAAACCCGGACCTGAAACCAAACCTGCAAGAAAACTGGCACTCAAAAAATAAGTGAGAATCAGAATCCGGAACCAATTCACAAAGCGGGCATCTAAGCAAGTCCAAGTCAACGTTAGGACCGACATCCCATTGTCGCATCCTATCCTAATTCTTCAGCTTCTGCTTAATAGCGAGCCACAAATGTATTGCATGCCTCGGGATACAATGAGAGAACCAAGGAACATTACACCATTCAACCAAATCAGCCCTAAGACGCATAGAATCCCATGCACCCGAAACTAAAAAACTACTTAAGTTACCATCCAGCTTGCGCCATAATAATCCATCGTCAGTATCGTTAAGATTAGGGACCGGGAGTGCAGCTAACAATGGAAATCTAGATAACCAGTCCAACGGCCATCGCCAAACACCATTAACAATCAGATCACTAACCGAGTCAGATAAATTAAACCCTGCCCGGGCAATATCTCTAGCAGTAAGCAAATCACGAATCGGGCTTAAGTCACACCACATATCAAACCAAACCGAACCGATGTGTCCTTCCCATTGTTGATCTTATGCCAGATAAATGAACGAATCTTGGGTCTAATCGCAAGAAGCTTGCGCCATCCCCAGCTAACATCCCCCAAACAGGGAATATCCCAAAAGCTTCTCCCACGAAGTTTATTGGAATGGATCCATTGAACCCATAACGACTCTTTATGTGTCAAAATACTCCAAATGTATGTAGTCATGAGAGCAATGTTAAAATCCTCCAAACGTCGAATACCAAGACCACCTTCTTGCTTTGGCTTACAAACATATTCCCAAGCAACCTTAGCCTTTCCCTTTTTCATTTCTCCTTGACACCAAAGGAAACCCCTCATAAGCTGCTCTAACTCATGGATAATACGAGTAGGAAGAATAAAGACTGAAGCCCAATATAGATGCATCGAGGATAAAACAGACCTCACCAACTGAAGCCTACCCGCAAGAGATAAGAAATTATTACGCCAATCATTCACACGACCTTCCAGCTTTTCAACAAGCACCTTACAATCCCTATAAAGAAGTTTCGAAGATATAAGGGGGACTCCAAGATACCTGACAGGGAGAGAACCTTCTGCAAATGGCATAGACTAGAGAATAGCGGCTTTAATAGCATTAGGCACATTACAAAAGAAAGCTGTACTTTTAGGGATACTTGGGACAAGACCCGAAAAGTTCTTGAAATCCTTCAACGCCTGCATAATGACATTAATAGAATCCTGATGGCCTCTAGCGAACAAGAAGAGGTCATCTGCAAAACAAAGGTTAATAATTCTTTGTTGTTCACACAAATGATGAAACTGAAAATCCACTGCATTAGAAACCTTTTTCTGCAATATAAGAGTTAGCACTTCCATAACCAGCGTAAACAAATAGGGAGATAACGGGTCACCTTGTCTAAGACCCCGCTTACCTTTAAACCAGCCATGAAGATCCCCATTAACACATACAGAATAAGATGTAGACGAGATACATACCATGATCTAGTCAACCATTTTGGCGTGAAAACCAAAACCAATCAGAATAGCCTTAACAAAAACCCAATCAACCGTATCATATGCCTTCTGAATATCAACCTTAAACGCACATCTAGGTGGACCTCTTCCTCTATGATAATTCCGCATAAGCTCTTGGGTAAGTAATATATTATCAGATATACGACGACCAGGAACAAAAGCAGATTGATTAATACTAACCAACTGACCAAGGCCCTCTTTAATACGATTAGCAAGGATTTTGCTAATGCACTTATACATGACATTACAGCAAGAAATAGGCCTATAGTCATTAATGTTAGACGGGGTAGACACTTTAGGAATCAACGATATAATGGTATGATTAATCTCCTTAAGCAGCTTACCATTCAGGAAGAAATCCCGAACAACAGACATAACCTCGTCACCCACAATAACCCATGATTTCTTAAAGAAAGCAGCCGTATAACCATCGGGACCAGGAGCTTTATCATCCCTCATAGAAAATATAGCATCCTTTATCTCCGCATCCGTAACATGACGAACCATCGAATAAGCCAATTGGTGTGAAAGAACATTAGAAAATATACCATAATCATCAAAGGAATTACAATTTCCTTCAATACCAAGAAACTGTTCATAGTGAGCAACAAAAGCACATGCAACCTGATTACCCTCATACAAGACATTGTTTGCATCTCTAACCAATTCAATTCGATTACGGGCACATTTGCTTTTAACAATATTATGAAAATAAGCCGTATTAGAATCACCTGCATGAAGCCACTGAACTTTAGATTTCTTCTTTAAGAACCGTTCTTCATCTAATGTAGCCTCCTTATATGCAAGAAGATAATGAGCATGTTCATCCCGATTGTCGGGATTAGACGGATATGTATCAATGGCCTTTTGGACCTCATCTAACTCCTTACGAATCCTAACCACCCGCTCATGCAGATTACCTTGACTGTGCAAAAGCTTACGAAAAGGAGATTTCAGCCCCTTTAAACATTGAACCACACGATACATAGCACATCTATGGACATTAAGACTCCATCCCGCATTAACCGTATCAAGAAACCCATCTTTATGAACCAGGAAGTTAGAGAACTTGAAAGGTTTAGGCTTAAGCTTAGTTACCTGAGGTATACGAAGAATACACAGAGAATGATCTGAAATACGATAAGGTTGAAATATAGCAAAAGAACCTGGAAACAAGTCAGAAAACTTCAGATTACCCATCACCCTATCAATTTTCTTCAATGTACCAAAGGAGCCTTTTGGTTTCTGATTCCAAGTAAAGTGAAGCCTGGTACTATTAATATCCTCAACCTCCATTCTATGCACACAATCTTTAAATTCACGCATAGCAATGTCAAGAGTATCACTGCCACATGAATGATCTTCCAATTTAAGAGCAGCGTTAAAATCACCCAACAAGACCCAAGGCCTACTACGCATAAAACCAGCATGGCACACAAGGTTGGTCCAAAGGGCACGCCGATTAACATAATAATTATCTGCATACACAAAGGAACAAAAGAATGTTTTGCTGTCCGCCCGAATATTAACCTGTACATGCATAACCTGGTTAGTTTGAGACATAATCATAACATCAACAATATCGTCAATCCAACCAAGAATAATACGGGACCCCTTATCACACAGACTACCATTTGACGTCCACTTCCACCGACGACAAACATTACGACATGTATCATACACCACAGATGCATCAACATAAGATTCCAAAATAGCACACACACTAAGATTATTATCATTAACCACATGTTTAACCTCTTTTTGTTTAGGGTAATGGTTCAAACCCCTTATATTCCAAGAGGCGATACTAAACATCAGGAACATTCAGAACAGGAGTGCTTGCCCCCGATTTATCAAACAAATTACCAAATTCATCAAATACACTTTCAACCTCCTCATCATCCGCCAAATCATTATTCTCATCAACATCATCATAAGTAGCCAAAGAACCAAAAGGGTTAGATGTAGATATATTAGAATCCAGAATTGGGTTACTTACCGTAGGTGAGATATGAGCAGGTTGACTACCCTCTTTAGACACATCAGTAGGGTCAGTAAGTGTAGAAGTATTAGGTGAAATAGAAGTACCTACCTGGTTGGTGTAATGACCCGTACTAGTACTAGCATCTCCTTGAGGAGGTTTGCTAGTAGAAGGAGTGTTAGCAGCTTTGGGTCTATACTGCATATTTTTACCAACTGGAACCCCATTAAAAACAGTACCACTTTTATTTTCCTTTGCATTCCTCTTAGCTTTACCCTTTTTCCCAACTAGTTGAAACCTATCATTCCTATCCTCCACAACCGGTGTAGTCACAATTTTCTTGGGACAAGAATCAACAGAGTGGCCAAAAATCAAACAAACATCGCATCTAGGAGGTTTCCACTCATATTCCACCCTAATAGTTTCAGAAGAGAACCCAGGTCGATCCATATATGGTACCCCAATAGTAATAGATACCTTAAGGGGAGCATGAGAGTCAATTTCAATTAAGCAACGGGCAAAACTACTCCTACCCCAAGAGTCAATACACATAGAGCTAGTATAAGAATCAAGCATGATAGGCGTACCAATATGTGTTGCAATAATACTAATACCATCTTCAGAAAATACTTGTAACGGAACATCATGAAGTTTAACCCAAACCGGAATACGGGTTAAATCCTCTTTCGTCAAACTAGTACTCATGGTCCACTTTTTAAGAATAATAGGACTATTCTTAATCATCCACGGACCTCCTTCTAGAACAACCTCCACACCAACCTGGGAATCAAACTTAAAGAAAAAGAAGCCTTTTGCATTCATCATGATCCATTTTAATCCATACATAGCCCAATTATTACGTGCAAAATACTCAACCACAGGAAATGCAATGCGCTTACCAATGAAGTATCCATACAAGGTGTTATCAATTTTAGTGCTAATATTTTGTAACACCTTAAGAGTAATGGACACGTCAACACCATTAAAAATATTATCAACTTTAAGTGCACGAAAGTTAGACTTACCTTTAGCAGGAGTAGACTGCATACCTTGAGGGTGAGCCTGTTGAGAGCCACTAGCAACTCCAACATAAGTTGATGGCTGAAAAACTTCAGACGATTGAACGATAGGGCTCTCCTTATTAGAGGAGTCATGCTTGACTACACCTTTGAGTTTACCAGCTTGTTTAGCCACACTAATCCCATCACCTTTAGGCAAACTACAATCATCCTGATGAATAACGTGACTTCCCACTATAGGTCTTGCATCCAACGAGGCCCCAACAACCCCATTAACACTCTTGTCTTGATTACCAACCTGATTACCACTTTTAGCTACCCCAAGAACCTCATCAAGAGTTAGGAAATCAGATTGAGTATATTGATTAGTAGCAATACCTTCGTCACCCCAAAATAACTAGTCATGTTCACTAGATTGCACGCTTGGATTAGCACTCGAATCAATATTAACCTCATGATAGTTCAAAGTAATATCTTGAGACGGATCAGCAGAAGAAGAACCACCAGAAGCTAACGTCGAGTTATCTTCAGATGTAGCAAGTTTAGGGTTACGTACAATCCTTAGAGGCATTCGAGGTTGAGGCACAACATTAGTACCAGCATCATTCCCTTTCAACCTTTGCATACGCGCATCCAAGGCTTCCAAATCAATGTTAACATTACCACTCTTATCCATATTGCAAACAAAGAACAGCAGTGAACAAAGAAAAATCCAGAAAACGAATAACGAACCCTAAAAAACCCTAAAAAAAACGATAATCACAAGAACAAGGAAAACCACGGCAATCTTCCAAATCGAGGGCCTTAGTTAAGCTAAGGCATGAGTGAAAGCGCAAAACAACTAACCAGAATCATCCATGTTCAGTACGTACGAGAGTAGAAGAAAAAATTACCGAAACCCTAAAAAAAGATCGACAAAAAGAAACCTAACAAACTCAGCGATCACAAATAATTTGGTAACAATTACACCCCACACGAATGTAAGATCATAACTGACACAAATTAAAGCAATAGAAAGAAGTTAGGGATTGCATGTTGTCGGTTTGAAGATGAGTTAGGGATTCGGAATTTTCACCAGAGAGCCAATCGGTTTATATTGTATTAGTGATAAGTTTAATGGAGTGCGCTTATGTTGTTAAAACCTAATAACTTAGGTTTGAGTACGCGTCTTACGTAAAAAGTAACATGTCTACGTAAAAATGATAAAATGGCAATAGTTCATATAAAATATGACTATTGGTGATATTTGAGTATTTTGAACACATGGACTCCACCTAGTATTGTGTTGGTCGCGAGGAAAATTCACATGATTAAACTTTTGAGATTACTTATAAAAGTATTTTAATTACATTGTTTATTGTGTTTACCGTTGTGTGCGGTTTTACGTTTTGCCAGATAACTTCTTGTTAAATAGACAGAAGTGAACAAAAACGTTCAGAGAGTAATAATTCAAAACAAAGTGAAATTTAACTTGGAAAATTACCGGTTAACTACCGATTACAATAAATGCGTTTACATAACGGGAAAAGTCAAATAGTCAAATAGTCAAAAGTCAACTTTAAAAGTCAATGGTTAAAATAGTCATTTTAACTTATTAAAAATTACGGGTTGCTACAATCTCTACCCCTTAAGGGAACTTCATCCCGAAGTTCAGTGGGTTTTATCTGCTGTTGGTGTGTTTGAGTTCATCTCCACGTTCCCACGTGAATTCAGGACGTCTTCTAGAGTTCCATTGAGTTTTAACAATAGAAATGCAACTTTGATTAAATCGTTTGACCTCACGGTCCATGATCTTAGTAGATTCTCCGATAGAGTTTAGACGTTCATCAATGTGGGTCTCTTCTAGAGGAGTAGTTATTGTTTCATCAAAAAGACACTTCTTCAGCTTGCACACATGAAAGGCGTCATGTACACTGTTCAGTTTGGGTGGTAGCTCGAGTCTGTAAGCTACCAATTTAATTCTAGCAATGATTTTGAAAATTATGATGTTGAGATGTCAGGGAAAAGGTGTGGGTATTTGTAGTGAATTATGATCTTCGCAACTGAAAAGTCTAATGTGGTAGTGCTAGTTGGAGGGCCAGACATTGCAAGGTCAGCTGAAAACGCTGGAGAACCAAATGTTGTGGGGCCAGCTAGAGGCGCTGCAAGATTAAATGTTGTATCAGTTGTCAGAGGTTGCTCTTACAAGGAGTTCTAGAGCTACAAGCTCAACAATTTGAAAGTCACGGAAAGAGCGGTTGGTTTGGCTCATTGGTTTGAGAGGATAGAGTCAGTATTTCTAATCAGCAACTATGCTAAAGACTCTAATGTCAAACATGCCACAAGCATACTTCTGAATGATGGTTTGTCATGGTAGAATGTTGTTCCTCAATCTATTAGTATTGAGAATACTCACATGATTGCTTGGACTAAGTTAAAGAAATTATAATCAAGAAGTATTGCCTTCGAAATGAGCTGCAAGAAATGAAGGTGAAGTTTCCTTGCTGTAAGTGGTGTTGATATCACAACTTATATTTGTCGCTTTCAAGAGTTGGCAGAAGTTATGGGAAAGTTCATTTTAGAACTTCCACTCAGTATTCAAGAGAACGTAATTTCGTGTGATCACTCACATAGGATGAAAAAATTCAGATGTCTTGTAACCCAGTAGATCAAGTTGTGCGAGCTTAGACTGCTCAAGGATCCAACAACAGCAAAAATAAAAACAGTGACAAAAAAAATAACAAACGGTGATGGGATGTGGAAAGTAAGAACCTTTCGAGAAATAAAGTTCCCAAAATAATGGCCAACAAATGGGAGGAGCTCGTGGGAGAGCTTATGTGATAGGTGGTTGGATATTGTACCCAGTTTGTTAATTCGAGACTTAAATAAGTCCATTAGCTCAAGATTGTAATAAGTCCGTTAGCTCAACAGTATGGAATACTTAGACTTATATGACTCATGCATAATCAAGTTCGTGGTAACAAAATTCTGTTCTTGAAACATCTGATTCTATCAGGTCAGGTTTCAAGTGACTTTAATCAAAAAAAAATTTTGGTAAAAGGGTTAATTCACCCAGGTAAAATTCATTTCTCCAAAAAATGTTGAGGTACAAAGGATGAGGGTGATTTCACTCATCTCAGTCCCTTTGGACACTTACAGACTTTAATATAAGAATGACACACCATTCTTATAACTTACAAAAATGAACCTACCAATAATGACAAAGTAAATGAAACATTACAATACTACTCAAGAAATGTACTTGAGCCTTCGAAATCACTATAGCGGTCCACCTACTTCCATGAAGAATCCTCCAACTTGCCCACACATGGAACATCAATCTTGAGATTAAGTTCATAAATTTCACACAAAGGTTGGTGAGAGACTCTAAAACCACGGATAGAGCAGCAAGCACACACTTGCTCAAACGGTGTATGTTTAGATACAAAACCGAACACAAATCATAAGGAACAAGATAATGAACACCAAGCATGATGACCAATAACGTATGAAAATAGGATTTCCCAAATCCTAACTTCCAGCATAGACAATCACGAGACCCAAAGATGAATGAGATTGTAACTGATCCGTGATCGTGTGAATGGGGTTCTGAACAAGAGCCCCCAAAAACTTAACTTCCATCTATAACATAAAGCACAGAATTTGCAGCACGAAACCAGTTCATGATGTGATTCAATTCAGAATGCAAACCCTTGGCACCGCAACCATGCTAACCAGCAGCTTTAATCAGTCCCAATAAGCTATGATAGCAGCAAACATCATATAGAACTGATTGCAATAAGCATACCAATAGGGCTAGACAAACCCTAACTTACATCATAACCAAATCACGATCTGATGAGGAAAATAATCCTTCCAAATAGATCGATCCAAATACACATCTCTCCCATTGATAAGCCACGTCAAGGAACATAACCACCCACAACAAACAAGCATGCATTGCAACAACCAGATCCAAACATCACATACCATTCATATAAATCGAAACCCTAAATAAGAGTTTCTTAACCATAGCGAGCAGCAACAGAAATAATGAACAAAACCCTAAAAAATTAGGGTTCCATTCAGCCATCAAGCGCCATAACCCATCGAATGTAAAAACCAAAAAGGTTTTATAAACGTTAAGGACATATCCAACCAGAAACACAATCCTCAATAAAATAAGAGGAACATCAGAAATCGATCTTTAATTAATAAGTCAAAAACGACTTATATAATCCCTTGAATAGATCAATTTAGGAAACCCTAATGGCGGTTTAATAATACGTCAACAAAGGACCATATCCGAAACCCTAAAAACAGTATTCGAATCAACACAAGGAGAAACGAATGAATTAAAAGGTTAGTAGGGTTTTCGAAATCGCCAAGAAGGAATTGATAATGAACAAGGAGAAATCCGTTTAAATAAACATGATAACCAGCCACCATCTGAGATAAAACACATCCCCAAAACACGTATTGCATACCCAAGAACCTATAAAGATTAAAAGGTAGAGAGGACGTAGCATGGGAGATGATTTATGATCGGAAAAAGCATGGCAGATGGCGGCCAGATTTCTCCTTTGGAATAAGAGATTTTAATCAAATTCGTTAGCTCAACAAATGGTTCATGTTTGTAAGGATTTGTAACAGCAAAAGTGATAACTTAAGAATGAAATTAGGTTGTTCGAATGAGGTCTTAAGATTTTTGCTGAGTGGTAAGACACTATCGTGTTTTCTAGATCTTTTCAAAGAACACTAGTGATTCTCGAGTTCGAGTTCATACGCATGTCATATCGGATACAAATAAGCCCACTCATTTATAATTCATTACTTACATAAAGAAGCGTCCCAATCTAAAAAAAAACCTAAAATTCTCTCTCCCTTTGGGAGAAATCCGACCGCCACTCTACTCTCTTTTTCCGGCCAAATCCTACTCCCAATCGTCCTCTCTATCCTTGATTCAAGGGTATGCAATACGATCTTGGGATTAGATAACCTTATTAGAGTGGTTGGCAGCTTTCTTTTCTATATATTATATCGGGTTTCTTCTTTATTTATTTATTGGCTGTTCTTTTTTGGCGATTTCGTAAACCCTAACTAATCTTTAATAATTAATTCGTTGTCCTAGAAAGTCGACCAGTAGTCATTCATTGATTCTTGGTCGTTTTTGTGGATTCGAATGCTGATTTAGGGTTTCGGATTTGGTGCTCATCTGATATATTATCAAACCGCCTTTAGAGTTTCTTGAATCAATCTGTTCATGGGATTATGTAAGTCGGTTCTGACTTATTATTTAAAGATTGATCTCTTGTCATCTGATTCTCCTCATGTTGCTTATTGATTATTCTTTGAGGATTGTTTTCTGATTGGATCTATTCTGAACGATTATAAAACCTCTTTGGTTTTTACATTCAATGGTTTATGGCGATTAATCTGCTAGAAGTATACCCTCATTAGGGTATTGATTAACTGCTGGTAATCGTTTTTGGGTAGTTATCCCTTATTAGGGTTTGTTTGTTGGCTGAAAGTTCTTAATCATATGGATGCATTGTGTACGTAGGTTACGGGAGAGGTGTATGTCATACTGGATATTCGCTGCATCATTGGTGGATCTTGCTGATATTGTTCATGTTTTTATTCTATTTACGATCTGTGATGTGGTATTGGATGTTAGGGTTTGTATGTAACCCATTGTTCGAACCGTATTGGTCTGGATGTTAGGGTTTCTATAAACCTTATTGTTTATGACAAGGGTCGTGATGACTCTTGTCGATTTGAAGTTAACTCCTATTCAATGTTTCTGGTAGTAGTTGATCGATGTTAATATGATGGCATGTCGTGTTTGGTAGTCGAGTGATGGTTTCGTGCTTGATTTGGCTATCTGCTATGACAACAACCACGTTGGTTATCCTACTTTCACAAGATCTGGTGCTGATTCATTTATTGGGTTGGTTTTGTGATCATTATTTCATGAGATTGTTGTGCCTGGTATATTGGAAGTTAGGGATTCATTTACTCTATGTTTTCGTCTATGACTGGTCATGGTACACTGGGTTACATTCATGCTAGAGTTTCATTGGGTTGGAACTTATAGTATATGAGGTATTAAATCATGTCGTAGTATTGTGTTATTGGTTAGCCGTTTTGTTTATGGCTTACTGGGTTAGTTCAGGTTCTATGTGGATGTCGGATGTGTCTTCTGATGATGGTGCTTACCAGTTCGCATGGAAGTTGATTGAAGGACTATAATGACTATAATTTAGAGCTATCTTTGTGATCTGATGTTACTTTCATGTTTCTATTCACTTTTATAGTCATATATAGATAGGAAGTTTTATTGTGTAAGTTATAAGAACGGCATGTCGTTCTTATATGTGTTGTGTGTAAGTGTCCTATGGGACTGAGATGAGGGACACACCCTCATCCATTGTACTTTCAATGTTTCTTGGTTAATATATTTTACCAGGGTGCAGGATTACTCCCCTTTACCTAAAAAAAGCGTCCCAATCTATGTACGTAAGAAATTATAAACTTATAGTTCGGCGATTTACAATTTCTTTATTTAAATGAAAAGGCGTCCTAGTCCATTTAAATAAGGATATTATAAATCATCCTACTTATGAATTTCTGACACAACACTCATACTTAATCGATGAGTTACAAGGTGATATATTATGAGACGTCAAAAGTGTTCCAAGAGTATTGAATGAATGTTCTCCTCGAAGACGAGGAGTAAAATAATCAGAGAAATCGACATAACGTTCAAAAGAGTCGGTGAGTTCATAATTAGGAAATAGTTTTCTCACAATGTTTGAGAATAGATAAAACTATTGTGTATCTCTTATTGTCTGAGATATATTTAGGCCAATTGTGTATCTCACGATGTCTGAGATATATCTAATTCAACAGTGTATCTCACGATGTTTGAGATATATCTAAGTCAATTGTGTATCTCACGATGTTTTAGATATATCTAGGTCAATTGTGTATCTCACGATGTTTGAGATATAAGGAATACCATTGCATACTTACAATGTCTTAATAATAATGTTACCATTGTATCAACTACAATGTCTAAGAAAGTTTCATAGATCACAAAAATGTATATGATCGGGGAAATCTGGTTGTGCCAACACAAAAAGAAAAACCCCTAAACCGATTCTCTCTCTAGGCGATTTTCTACCCTAACTTCCTAAATCATTTTTTCTTTCAAATCTGCCTAAACCTTGGGATTCTTTGCATCATTCTCACTTTGTTACTGATTAACTTCTTTGTTAATTGGTCCTGGTTTGGATTCGTGCAGCGTTTCTTTTGTTTTAGGTATTTTTTGAAGAATCGTTTTTTAGGGTTTAAAGAATCATTTTTTTTTGTTTTAATCTACGTTGGGTTCTGTGATCATCCTAGGTTGGTTTATAACTCCTTGCTGGTCTTTCTTTAATCGTATTATCTTTGATTGGATCATGGGAGCAGGTTAGGATCTGGTTCGTTGCGTTTCAAAACCCTAACTTTTTAGTTAGGGTTTCGATAAATCTGTACGAATTGATTTCTTGTTGGTTGAATTCTGTTTGTTTGTGTCATTTTTTTTGCTTGTTTGTGGGGTTTTAGAGAGATGGAGAAAGGATTTTTTGACAAAGATAGTTCGATGAAAGCTGCAAAAGCAGCTACCAACTTGGCCGATCAAGTTGGCTTGAATTTGGACTCGAATCTGTATGCTGGGGTGGATATTAATGCATTGGATGCTAGGTTGAAACGTCTTAAAGGTGATGGAATTGATGTTGCTGCTGCTCCTGAGTTACGTAAAGCTGCTAGATTTGTTCGTAACCCTAGCGCACATGATGGGAATCATTTTGGTGATAGTGCGTTCGAATCTGTTTGGAGTACTGAAAATATGGTAAAAACTAGTAGTCTTGACCCATGGATGAACCCTAAGGTGGGACTTGATAGTGATAAGGTAGGCACTTCGATGGGTGTGTTGGATTCGGGCATTAATCGACTTCTTTTAACGTTAATGTTTATGATTCTGGTTTGAACTCGAATTTGGTATCTCCTAGTGTTGCTGCTTCGAAGGTGGATAATTTCATTGCACCTACTAATGTGGTCAATGAGTCTAATTATGGTTATAATGTGAATGATAGTGACAAAGTTCCTAATGAAGTAAGGTCGTTTGCTAATGTGTTAACCCCGGAACGTGTTACTAAGAAAGTTAACTTTCGACCGTTGGTGAATGAGAATCGCATTGACAATCATGATACGGTTCTTCCAAAGGCTGCTATGGAGGGTGTGTTCAACCGTTATGATAATACTCTTGTTGGCTTCTTTGTTGGCAAGAATATTTCCTTTCCATTGGTTCAAAACTACGTCACTAATACGTGGGGTAAGTTTGGATTAAAGAAACTTATGAAGAATGATGATGGTGTTTTCCTTTTTAAGTTTGATTCTAAAGAGGGTGTTGAGAATGTTCTTCAACGGGGACCTTGGATAATTCGTAATTCTCCTATCATTCTCACTAAATGGACTCTGACGTGCTATTGTCCAAAATTGAGGTTACCAAATTACCCGTGTTGATTAAATTGCATAATGTGCTGTTACTTGCATTTTCGGAAGATGGTTTGAGCCTAATTGCTACACAGGTGGGTAAGCCGATTATGTTAGATGCTTTTACTAGTTCCATGTGCATTGATTCATGGGGTCGCATTAGTTTTGCACGTGCTCTTGTGGAATTATCTTCAGAATCTGATCTAAAACACATGGTCACTATGGCGATCCCTAAAAAGGATGATAGTGGTTTTATTACTGCAAGTATCAAAGTTGAATATGAATGGAAACCTCCTCATTGTGTGGAGTGTAATATTTTTGGGCATGATAATTTAGGTTGTCCAAAGAGTCTTAAGGAGTAAAAGGATGCAGTTCCCACCTCATCTTTGGATGAGCCGGATGAAGGGTTTAAGGTGGTTCAGAATTGGAAATCCAAATCCAAAGATAGGAAGATGTCTAGTGGAACTAATATGGGCAAGGGGCCTCGATTTGCTCCTAGGAAGCAGGTGTATGTTGCTAAGACAAAGACTTAGGAAGCTTCTACTTCTAATGTAGGTAATACTAGAGGTACGCCTATCACTACGTCTAACTCTTTTGGGACTCTTGATGTGCATGATACTTATGACACTGGGATCCCAAGTACTGTGATTGATTCTACTGTCCAAGCTAAGTTAGATAATTCTAGTGGTTGTAATAAGGAAGCAGCTAGGGATGGAGTTCAAGGTATGGAATCACAAGTTAAACTTGTGAGTGATTTGTTTAACAATGGTAAAGATCAGGCTGCTAAGCCTACTGAGACTATGACTTCTTCTGCTTCTAAGGCAAGTAATCCGTTTTCTAAAGTCGGGAATGTGGTTTGTTCTGATAGTGATGAGGATGAGGTTATGGAGCCGGATAACCCTATGGCTACATATATAGCTTCTGGGGGGGAGGTGGTGGGTTTGAGCTTGAAGATTTCATATCTGATGATTATGCTGCCCAAGTATACAATTTACCAGGACACTTGGAGGATTTTTGTGACATGTATGATATTACTCTCTTAGGTCGTGGTAGGAAGCAATTTTGATGTTTGGTAGGCCATAAGATGGGCATGTCTGTCTTATGTAGTTTGTTTGGTTAGTGCACTATTGGTGTGTGTCTGTTGCCCATGTAACGGGCCAAGGTGAGAGATTCACTCTCATCCGTTGTACTTAAATGTTTTTGGTTAATATATTTTACCAGGGTGCAGGATTACTCCCGTTTACCCAAAAAAAATCTGGTTGTGCCATAATGCCCTGGGGATAGGCATACGCAGTCATATTTTGTCAATCGTTTATATAAATTCAGTATTGTGTTAAGGAGTAGACATGGTGCATGGAATGTAGAAGACAACAATGAGTGTTACAGGTTAAAATGTAAGATGTAGTTATAGTATAGGTTTAAATGCAACTTGTTTCTCTATAACTGAAGCTCTGATACCAATCTTAAACACCCCCAAAATTATCTCAGTGGAAGATTGTGTCATTGGGTATTACTTCATAGTTCACAAAACAAGTTACAGAAAATGACTCTAAATGAGACGTTTTGAAATAAATTATCATTTGATAAAAATATTAGAGTTTACAAAGAGGTCCCAAAAGTTTACAATATGTACAACATAAAAGTTGTAAAGTTTTTCGAATGATAATATATGCATCGTCTTCAAAATGTTTTTCGTGCGCCTTCACATGCCAGCTAATTCCTTTCGAACCTGAGATAAACAGGCTAAAAATATCAATTCAAAGGTTGAGTGAATTCATAGGTTTAGTAATAAAACATTTGATCACAAGATTTCAAGTTTAGGAAAAACAGTGGGCTACGTTGTTATACGCCCATAATCAAAAGTGGTTATTATTGCACTAAGCTCAAAATGAAACCTTAGGTGTTCCAAATCTATGTTGGTGTCTACACATCCAAACACTTGTAGGTATCCACGTACCCAAGTAATGCAGGTATCAACGTACCCAAGTAGTGTAGGTATCAACGTAGCCAAGTAGTGTAGATATCAACGTACCCAAGTAGTGTAGGCATCAACGTACCCAAGTAGTGCAGGTGGTTACGCACCCAGGAAAAGCAGCTATCTCTACGTAAGTAAATTGGCTACCGGTTTCTAACTTAGGCAATAAATATCAGGAACATCATACAGTTTCAAAAGGGAGGAATGAGTAATTAATTACTATGTGTTTGACTTATTTGACCAAGGAATGGGTGGATGGGTCAGGTTAAGGGTATTATTAGTGGGCCGGTTTGTTGGACTAGAGGTGTAGTGGATTGGATTTGGGTTTATTATTACCGGCTGTAGGATTTGGTTATAGATATGGATTTTAACACAAGTTAGTGTTATGTTAGGTTTAGGGACTAACTTTGCAAAATTTTCAAAGTTAGTTTTAGGGGTTTAAGGTGTAATTTGGGTAAAGATGAGCGTATGTGTTGCAAATTTGAGCTCTAAGATGATCCAAGATGTAAAATTCTCTTCCCCGACTATGGTTTTCACACTCTTTCCCTTCTCGTGCCCGTTTTCTTCTGTTTTGTCTTTCATTTGTCCATTTTTTCAATATCCATAATCTGCACATTCACAAACATAAAACATAAATATATTTGGCATTAAAGGTTAGCTTTTGGTCTTTTTGGTCCGTTTTGATAAAGAAAAAGGTATGTGTTTTCACCCATACCAGTTCACATTTCTATTTTGGTTTTGGAGCTATTTTTGGTTTTGGGGTGCTTGAGGAAGCTGCTTGGGGTTCCTTGACTTTAGATTCAAGTGTTCTCTCTGATGAGTTCACCTTTTCACTCAGATTCTTAACAAGTTGAGCCAACTAATAATATTTTGAATCAGTATCACTAGTCTTTTCATCAGTAGGAACAGAATGTATGGAAGTTTCAATAGGAACTAAATCTTCTTTGTTAGGAACTGTGCTAGGATTTTCAGACTTGTTTTACCTAATCCTGACCTCTCTCTAAGAGAGTGTTGGGAGTAGGCTAAGGGTGTGAGGTCTGAACTTGGAGCAGCTCCCTGAAGTGTTTTCAAGGGATGCAGTGGAGTTTGACAGACTCAGTGTGACAGGGTTCATCAGTGAGTCCAAGCATATCTTTGATTGCCTGACTTTCAGGCTCTAGTATTTTACCAGGAGATGTAGAAAGACGATATATCAAAAAAACCCTATTTTTCTCTCTAGGTTTGGCGATTGCCGGCCGCCACCCCCATTATTTTTCTGGCCAAATTCATATTCTATATCGTATCTCTACCTATTAACGTGTGAATCCATGTTAAATGGTATGCAATCGATTTAGGAGATGTATTTTAAGGGGTGGTGGTCGGGTGGCTATAGTATTGATCTTTTAAATCGCTATTCTGCTGTTTTTTGCGATCAAGGAAAACCCTATCTTTAGGGTTTGATTATTGCTGGTCTATCTTCTCTCCTTGATCCTTCGAACAGCCCTACCCTGGTGCTATATTTGCGAAACCCTAATTTAGGGTTTTAATTATTATTCGTTGGTGGCTGATCTTCTTATTACATTCATCGTCGAAACCCTAATTATAAAATTTTTGAGGCGTGTTGGGTTGTGGATCTGCTATGCTTTTCAAGAATAAAACCCTAGTTTTAGGGTTTCATATTATTTAGTTTGATTGGTCCTTGTGTGTTGCTGCTCGTTCAAGGTATACATATGTTGCTGCTGTTTCAGTTTTGTAAGTGGGTTATAAGAGATTATAAGTCAAGTTCTTTAGGTAATCTTGTTTTCAAAACCCTTATTTATCTTACCTTTCACAAGATCGGTGCCGATTGTTTTTTCTTTGGTTTTGTGATCGGTTTGCTGGAGGTTAGGGTTTGGTTTTGTCGCATCTTGGTCCTTACGCTGCTTTGCTTATGGAATCTGATGCTGATCGTGCCAGGTTGCTGATCGTGACATGCTGTTGGTACGCTTATTGGGACCTGGTATTTGGGCGACTTTTCTTAAGGTATATGTTGTTGTTGCTATTGTACAGGTCTGCGTTTTTAATGCTGAAGTTAGGATTTTGTACACCCTATTAGTGTTACATTATGGTCTGATTGCATGGCTGCTTTAACGCTTTCATCTTGGGTTCATTGCCGCTACTAGTATACGATGGTGTTCGAATCAAGCCCATAGTGTTTTTGTTTGAGTTGCACCCGTTGAGTGCATGACACTGTGTAGGGGAGCTGTTAATGTTTATTTAGTGTATCCCTTCATGTGCTACTTGTTTCGGTGATGCTGCTGATCGTGATTGGAAATTAAGTTTTGTAGGGTTCTTATTCAAAAACTCTAGCAATTACTGGAAATTAGGGTTGAAAACCCTATGTTCGTGTCCTTTGAACTCACAAGTTTGGCTCGTTATGATGGTATTTTTTACCCATTCAGACTTAGTGGTTGGGATGTTTATGTTCATCTCCTTGGTGCTCACATCCGTGTTCTGAGACGCATGTTTGTGGGACAATTAAGATGATTGGAAGTTCTTCGATGACTATGCTTTGGTGCTACATGTATGAAGCAAGCCTTTAATGTCATAGGTTTATTCACTTGTACTGTCATAGTATAGTCATTGTAGGTTGTTAGTTAAGAATGGCATGTCATTCTTATATAAAGTTGCATGTAAGTGTCCTAAGGGACCTATGAGGGAATCACTCTCATCCGTTGTACTTCAATGTTTTTGGTTAATATATTTTACCAGGGTGCAGGATTACTCCCCTTTACCTAAAAAAAAGTATTTTACCAGTGTTGAAGTTAGGTAACTTACTCTCTGGGCTGACTCTTTCAACCCAGTTACTAGGCTTTGGTTTCATTTCTTGTTCATAAGATATGCCAAAAGGAGAAAATTCCTTTTCACTATGATCCTTGTTGGAGGAATCAGTGAGTTGATCACTACCTAGTACTCCCTTCTTAGTACTAGGTACTAGATCACTAATGCATTCATAGAATTTATTATTGTTATTAGTCTATTTCTCAATTTTGAGTTTTTCTTGCTTAAGTTGTTCTTGAAGAGTATGATTTTGGAAAAAGGAGAAAATAAAACTATTAAAATCAGAACAATCCCTAACCGAATTCTCTCTTGGCGAAAATTTTAAACCCTAACATTCCTAAATCAGTTTTCTACAAATCGCCTATTCCTTAGGATTCTTTGCTTCTAACTGATTTTGATATCGATTAACATCTTTTTTAATTGGTTCTTGATTGGTTTTAGGTATTGTTTCTCATGATTTAGGTTATTTTTGTAGAATCGTTCTTTTAGGGTTTATTAAATTCGTTTTTTTCTGGTTTTTTAAGGTTGGATTATTAATCGGCCTGTTTCATCCTATCATTCTCTTAAACGTTGTGTATTATGGGATAGGATCTGATTCGTTGTGGTTAAAACCCTAACGTTTCAGTTAGGGTTTTCTTGATTCTGTACGAGTTACTTATGCGCTGTTTTGATTGCTTCTTGTTTGTGTTGTGTACTTGGATTGGTTGTGGGGTTTTAGAGAGATGGAAAGAGGATTCTTTGATAAGGGTAGGTCTTTGCTTGAAGCTGCCTCTGCAGCCACCAACTTGGCCGATCAAGTTGGCTTGAACAAGGACTCAAATCCGTATGCTTCGCTGGACATTAATGCGTTGGAAGCTAGGTTGAAACGGCTTAAAGGTGATCATGGAATTGATGTTCATTCTGCTGCTCCTGAGCCACGTAAAGCTGCTAGGGTCCTTCGAAACCCTAGCGCACAAGATGGGAATCAAGTTGATGAAGGTGCGTTTGAATCTGATTGGACTAATGAAGGGCTGGATTCGGTTAATGTGATTCCTACTGATGTGTGGATACTTGTTTGAAATCGAATGTGGAATTCCCTAGTATTGCTTTGAAGGATAGTAAGTTTGCTGCCCCTACACATGTGGTACATACGTCTACTACTACTCCTAACGTGAATACTCCTGAAAAGGTGCCTAATGATGGTAGGTCATTTGCTAATGTATTAAACCCAGAACGTGTTGCTAAGAAATTTAACTTTCGACCACTAGTGAATGAGCATCATATTGCTAATCATGATACTGTTCTCCCTAAGGCTGCTATGGAGGGTGTGTTCAACCGTTATGACAATACTCTAGTTGGTTTCTTTGTTGGTAAGAATATTGCGTTTCCTTTGGTTCAAAATTACGTCACTAACACATGGGGTAAATTTGGGTTAAAGAAACTTATGAAGAATGACGATGGTGTGTTCCTCTTTAAGTTTGATTCTAAAGAGGGTGTTGATACTGTTCTTCAACGGGGGCCTTGGATTATTCGTAACTCTCCTTTCATCCTCACTAAATGGACTCCTGATGTGTTATTTTCTAAAAGTGAGGTTACCGAAGTCCCCGTGTGGATTAAATTGCATAATGTGCCATTACTTGCATATTCGGAAGACGGGTTGAGCCTTATTGCTACTCAGGTAGGTAAGCCGATTATGTTAGATGCTTTCACTAGCTCTATGTGCGTTGATTCATGGGGTCGTATTAGTTTTGCACGTGCTCTTGTTGAATTATCCTTGGAATCTGATCTTAAGCATGTGGTGACTTTGGCGATCCCTAAAGAGGACGATAGTGGTTTTACTATGGCAAGTATCAAGGTTGAATATGAATGGAAACCTCCACATTGCACGGAATGTAAAGTGTTTGGGCATGTTAATGCTTGTTGTCCTAAGAGTACTAAGGAGCACCATGTTGTTGCTCCCACCTCGTCTTTGGAAGAGCATGATGATGGGTTCAAGGTGGTGCAGAATCGAAAAGCCAAACCCAAAGGTATGAAGATGTCTAGTGGTATTAATATGGGTAAGGGTCCTATATTTTCACCTAGGAAGCAGGTATATGTTGCTAAGACGAAGACACCGGAAGCTGCTAGTGTTAATGCTACAGGTACACCTGTTACTACGTCTAACTCTTTTGGGACTCTTGAGGTGCATGATGACACGGGCATCCAAAGTCCTGTGGTTGATTCTACTACTGATGAGGCGAAGATAGTGAATTCTTCTGGTTGTACTAAGGAAGCAGGTATGGATGGTTCTCGGGGGAAGGAATCTCGTGTTGATATTGGTACGGCTAGTAAGCCTCTGGAGACTATGACATCTTCTGCTACTAAGGTGAGTAATCCGTTTTCTAAAGTCGGGAATGTGACTTGTTCTGATAGTGAAGAGGATGAGGTTTTGGAGTCGGATAACCCTATGGCGTCATTTTTGGCTTCTGGAGGAGGTGGGGGATTTGAGCTAGAAGAGTATGATGATTATGCTGCTCAGGTTTATGATTTACCGGGACACTTGGAGGATTTTTGTGACATGTATGATGCTAATCTCTTAGGTCGTGGTAGGAAGTAATTTGGTTTGTTGGTAGTCCATAAGATTGGCATGTCTTTCTTATGGTATAGGTTTTGTTAAGTGTACTTTATAGTGTGTCTCTGTTGCCCATGTAACGGGCCGAGATGAGAGATTCACTCTCATCCGTTGTACTTAAAACGTTTTGGTTAATATATTTTACCAGGGTGCAGGATTACTCCCCTTTACCAAAAAAAACAGAGTATGATTTTGTTTCACAAACTTAGTATTCTGAATTTGAAGTGTGAGAGACTCTATTTTAGCCTGCTTTAAAGCAAGTAAATCATCTCTACACTTTAATTCCAAAGCAAGTTTGTTATATTTTGAAAATAGGTTTAATGTTTGCTCTTCAACATACTTAAGATCAACATTTATATAACTCAAATAGGACTGCCAATCAAAATCATCATCCATAGATAGTAAAATGTTTATCTTTCTCATGGTGATGTTGACCCATTCTCCATTTCTAGCATGACTCTTCTCAACGGTTAGCTTTTTACCTTCTAAGAGTGCCATTAGTTCAGTGAATTGAACCATTTCATCATCAGAAGAGACGCCTTCCTCATCCCAGTCAAAAGTTCAAGCTACTAGACCTTTTTTACTAGCCTGAAAAGGTTTAGTGGTTTGTATTGTTGAGGGTGTAGCCTCAAGAAGTGCAAGTTTAGCTTTGGATTTCCTATACTTAGCTTCAAAATCCTTAGGACTCTTTTGTTCAGTCTTATATTGAAATTTTTGAGAGGACTGAAGGAGTTTGGGTTGAAATTTGCTAGACCCTGATGTGAGGTTAGACCCTGAGAATTTATAAGAGGGTTCTAAGGTAGTTTTTAAGAAATAATCTTTTGAAAAGTGACACTTTTTACCACATTTAAAGCACTCAGTGGTTTCATTTGCTTTAGCCCCTGAAAAATTTGATTTGTTTCTTTTAATAAAACACTTAGAATTAGCAAGGAGTGCCATTTCGTGAAATTCAGTTTGTAAATCCTTTAGGTACTCCTCACTAGTTCTTTCATCAGCCTCCTCATCAGAGTTTTGTTGAAAATCCTGAATAACAACATTAGAGAAAAAAAGCAGTAGATATAGGTGTAGCAGTCAGGGTCTTTTTGGTTTCTTGAGCCTTTTTTGAATTAGGGTATCTCCTAGAGATCAAGTTGTCTTCATAGAAAAACCTCCCATAGATTTCAGGGAGCTCAAGATTTTGTATGTGATTAGCAATTCTAAGACCCTGATAGAAGCTTAACCACTTCTCAGGGAGACTATTGACAGAACCAATATTGATTTCATGCTTAGACAGTTTTACACCATCATTGGACAGCTCATTGAGTAAGGTTTTATAACAGGTATAGGTCTCTGAGACACTTTCAGAACCTTTGGCTCTGAAAGTGTTATACTCAAGTTTTCGGTCCATGATCCTGTTTTCCTTGATATTTGAGGGACCCTCAAAGCTATGAACCAAGTCTGTTTAGCTGTATCACAATTAATGATTGATGCCATTATATCGTCAGGGATACAAGATATAATGATGCTTTTGAGGTGTTGGTCTTGATTGACCACCCTTCTCTCATCAAGAGTCCATTGAGCTTCAGGCTTGGGTAAACCTTCACCGGTTTTAGGGATGAATGGACCTTCATTAATGCACTTAATGTAGTAAGGTTCCATTCTAGTTAAGTAGCAAAGCATCCGCTTTTTCAACTTACTGAATTTTCCAACTTCAAGTCGGGGAGCAAAAGCTGCATTACTTCCTCCCTTTTTTTGACTAGTTGGGGTACATCACTTTCAGCCATGGTAGGATCTTGATTCTAAAAACTTTGAGACTCTGTTTTTGAAGAAAATGTTTTATAAACCAGAGGCTCTGATATCACTTGTTGTTCTCGTTAACTTGGTTAGTTTTAACTACAAAGTTAATCTATCCAAGCTCCATGTCTAAGTAATGTAATGAAATACTTTGTTAATAAAAGAAGAAAAACATAAAGTGAAATAGACACAAATGTTTTTCAACGTTTAATTATATTTGTAATTAACAAAGAATTATACCTAAGTGTTTACGGTACTTAGTTGTCTTTGAAGGAGTAAAAGTGTTTGTGAATGTCTAAACATTTAGTGCACAAACCAACAAACTTTTACTCCTACATTATGATCCTATGTATACAAAAGTATAATGTACTATTGTTACAAAGAAGACAAAACGACATAAGCTATATTGGACAAAATTACGTATTTTGTCTCTGTTACAAATAACTACTTTGGGTATAGGAAAATGGTGTTTTCTCATAAACAGTTATGGCACACTCTTGGTCTTTAGCCTTTCAGGAAAATTTTGACCTTTGCTTGATAAGGACTCCCCCTTATTCGTTTCAAACTTATCCAGCTTGGTCCTGCCTTTACTCCAGTCTTCAGTCTTTAAGTCTTCAGTCTGCATAGTTGTTGAGGAGACTTAGGGTTCAGTGAGTTATAATCATCACTCCCTGAACCCATCACCTTCTTCTTTGGCTCATGTATCATTCATTGAGTCCCGCCTCACCGAATGGAAAGTATTTCTCTTTAAACTTGTGTTGAGCTTCCTAAAGGTGACTCACTGAGTAACTGTTCACTCAGTGACTTAGTTGATGTTCACGGTTATTTAACACTTAGGTTATTTTCTATTCAAATTATAGTTTAAGGATACTTGGGTACTGAATGGACCCGACAGTTTATATATACGTTTTTATACATGGTTTTATACGTGGTTTTATATAAGTTTCTATACACGTTCTTATACATGTTTTTGTATAAGTTTTTATACACGTCTTTATACACGTTTTTATACACATTTTTACACACATTTTTATACACATTTTTATATACGTTGTTACACATGTTTTTATACGCGGTTTTACACACATTTTTAACACGTTTTTATATACGTTTTTATGCACATTCTAATACATGTTTTTATACGCGGGTTTACACACGTTTTTATACATGGTTTTAGACGTGGTTTTACACACAGTTTTATACACATTTTTATACACGTTTTTATAAAGACGTGTATAAAAACGTGTTTAAAGACATGTATAAAAACGTGTATAGAACGTATGTAAAATCGTGTATAAAAACATGTGTAAAATCGCGTATAAAACCATGTATAAAAATGCTTTTATACACGTGTATAAAGAATGCATAATAACATATATAAAAACATGTGTAAAACAGCGGATAAAAACGTGTATAAACACGTATATAAAAAAGTGTATAAAAACATGTATAAAGCCTTGTGTAAACCCGCGTATAAAATCATGTATAAAAACGTAGATAAAAACGTGTATAAAATATGTCTAAAAATGTGTATAAAGACATGCATAAAAACATGTATAAAAACGTATGTAAAAAAGTGTGTAAAACCGCGTGTAAAAACGTGTATAAAGATATGCATAAAAACGTATATAAAAATGTGTATAAAAACATGTGTAAAACTGTGTATAAAAATGTGTGTAAAAACATGTGTAAAAACATGTATAAAAACGTATATACAACCACGTAGAAAAGAATTATTTTGAAGAAAACCAAATTTTGATTTAATTAGAAACGACCGTTAGTATAAAGGAGTAACGTTGCAAATAATCGTTGGCTAAACGGTCGTTAGGACGAAACTTCCAATTTGGGCCTAACCACAAGGATGATTTATGTAATTAATGCTAACCAAAAACCTCGTCAAGTGTTAAGATAGGTGGTATTAGCAATTTCGATACATTTGTTACGGTAAAAAAATGATACACAACTGAGTAAAAAGTGTCAACTTCAATACATTTAGAAACCAATCTATCAAACCTTTCCCAAATTTAAATCTAATTTAAAACCGGTCTACTAAGCAAACGCATCCTCAACCCAACTTTAAACCAAACGGACCCATATTATTATATGACAAAATCATTATAGAGAAATAGCCCTCTAACAGTCCAACCTCATTAGAGCATCTTCAGTGCAAAGCTTTTCCAAAAGCTTTTTACTATTTTAAAAAGTCTTTGAATGACTTTCTTGCATTGCATAATTGAGCTTTTGTAATAACTTTTTGGAAAGACTTGTAATTCCTCAACCGTTTAAAGCTTTGTGCGAACACAAATTTTTTTTAATTTATGATATTCAACTTCTTATACAACGTCATTTTCTCTTTCCTAAAAGCTTTTGTGAAAAGCTTTACCTCTTGATGGAGGTGTTTGGCTAAGCTTATTAAACGTAAGCTCATTTGGGCTTATTTTTTATAAGCTCCAAATTTACGACTTGTTTTGAGACTTGACGACTTATATAAGTTTATTATGATATGATAAACTTATATAAGTCGACAAGTCTCAAAATAAGCCATAAATTTGGAGCTTATAAAAAATAAGCCGGAATTATTTTTTATAAGCTCCAATTTTACGGCTTATTTTAAGACTTGTCGTCTTATATAAGTTTATTATATCATAATTAGGGATGGTAACGGGGCGGGGAATGTTGGGGATTTATTTTCGATCCCCATCCCGTTTCCACTCTCCATTCCCATCCCCGTCCCCATCCCCATCGGGGAATTGCTTTACTTCTCCATCCCCGTCCCCAATAGGGATCGGGGATCCCCATGGGGATTCAGGGATTTTCAATCCTCAACAAACGTGCTTATATCGTACATAGTTTTTTTGGGTAAAATATATTAATCACAAACAAATGAAGTACACTGGAATGTGGCTGAGATACCACATTAACCTCAAGCAAAAGCTTGAACAACCACTACATACTAAACGCTTGTGACATGCCACAGAGCGACACTAAAAATCAACATACAAAAACTTAATCACCAATAGGAAACAACCACTGTATGAAACATATACAAAAACCCTAAAAATTTCTCTCTCAAGGGTCGACAAAAAACCCTAACTATTTTGAATCGGATCATTCAAAAACTGCTATTTTTTTTGTTTTCTTACACCAATTTCTAAGAGTTATTGATTAATACTTTGTGTTAATTTGTTTCTTGACCAAATTTGTGTATAGTTTCACGAATTTGTTTGACAGTTTCATCGTTCGTGGTTAGGGTTTCTTATTCCTTTCTTGCTGCGCATTGTTTAATCGGTTTTTTTGGTTAGAGTTTCTTAATCTACACGAAATCTATTTAGGGTTTCATTAGTGTGAAGTAAAGATTATGTGAGCTGTGATTTCTGGTGTGATAAACGATTGCCTTAACTCTATATCTTAGGGTTGGTCTTATACGGTGGTTGCAAGTAAACCTTTTTTAGGGTTTTCGGTTATTGAAAGTCTTGGTTATAAAGTGTAAGTAGGTTTTAGAGAGAGGGAACCTAATATGATTAACAATATTCCAAAGGTGAATTTGGAAGAATTACGTGCACGTATGTCACGGTTAAAGGATATTGCTTATGGTGACCTAAGTGTATCTCAGCCGAATATGGATTCTGCTGATAAAGGGTGTTGTAATAGCCATGGTGTGTAATACCTGAATTTCAAAAATTCACAAAAAGACCAAAATACCCTTATGATCAAAAGTAAGAATAATTAATTCAAAGATTACCAAATAAGCTATGTAAATTTAGAAAATTATTAAGAAATATCACACATGATCCAAATAAATATTAAACACTTTGTAAAGGTAAATTTTATAGTTTATAACTTTATAAAAATTAGTTTTGTATTTTTATAATTAGCCGAATATATTTAAATTGTTTTATAAAAGAATGTAATTAATAAAAGCCCAAAACAAGTTTATAAAATTAAGAGTCCATTTATTTTAAGTCCAATACCTTATAAAGCCCACAAGAAATTGGAAAAGTATATATATACATAATATACGGTTCCTAATAATCCCTATTAACCGATTATACCAAACCGACTCCCAAAACCCTCCATAATTCGATTTCCAGTTTCCAGGGCTTAAAGCCATTTTTCTTGGACAAGTTTGAAGGTAAAGAAGGTGAGAAAAATAGTATTCGAAGTCCTAAGTTGCTGTTTTGATCGTGGTGAGTTTTGGGTAAATTAAGGTTTCGGCGAGAAGAGTTTTTGTGCTTCTTTTGTTCTAATGATCCAAGCTCATCAAGGGTATGTTTCTAATGTTACATTCAGTCCTATAAGTCATATGGAACACATAAAAATTAGCCATGCATGTTTAATAAGTCATATGGAATTAATTGGAACTAAAACCCTAGAAAGCGTATAAATATAACGAATGAGCTTATAATAATTTTTAAGACCATGATTTGATTTTTACAGAAGTTATTACATGTTGTAAGACCTGAATAAAATACATATTTATGGATTCGAAGCTTGTGTGAATTGTTTTGAGTTTTATGGTTCGATTAAGCATGGAAAAAGGAAAGATTCAAAAAGGAACGATTAGGGTTTTGCATGAACTAGGGTTTTCTTGTAATCATTAAAGGTAATTAATGAAGTAATAATGATGAGCTAATGATGGGTTAAACCTAGGTTTAGGGTTTGTACTTGAATTGTACATTATTCGGTTTTTACATAAAAGGTTTGGGTTGGTTTTGTAAATATTGAAACTTAAAGGTTATTTTTGTGAACAGTAAAATAAAGGTACTAAACGTATAAAAATAAGTATGGGGGTTAAACGTGTAATTTTAGATATTTAGAGGACCATTTGAATTGTATTTAACTTAAAAGGGTATGTTTTGTAAATTCTAAAACCTTTGGGTTAAAAGTGTAAAATCTTATAATATAAGGTTAGGTCATATAATTAAAGATGTCAAGGGTGTAATTTGAAATTCTGAGCAATTATGGGTTCAACAAGTGTAAGTTGATTTTTGTAGGACACACATGAGTTTGAGATAATTTCGGTTTGTTATCATTGACGTTCTAGATTAAATTGGGAAATCATTAAAAGAAGTGATATGTGAATTTAATGCGTATTTAGTAATATTTAAAGAGTATGGGAAACCCTAGAACCTAAATAGGAAGTTGGTGAATTAACGAGGAATACCCTAAAATGTTGAGATTTCGTCTGTCACTAAAATGAGAATATTCTGACAACTCTAAAAGTATTAATGCGATAAATCCGTTATAATATTAATGATGCTAGTAAATATTAAATAAATCATAATCCGTGTAGATTCGTTGGAGGAGACACGACGTTACATCTTCGTATTCGTTCATTCGTTACTTTTCTCTCAATTGCTTTAAGGTACGGATATTCTGTCTTACCTTAAGACACTTATGTTATCGTACATATATTCTGACCTTCTTAGTAAAGGTTCCTTATGATGTTCTTTCGTTAGTCTTTCCATTTTACTTATTAGGTTTCCAATGCCATTGCTATGAACCCTTTCCTGATTTTGTGATCTGTTGCTTATCTAAACTTATGTTTTATTGAATCGTGCGATACTTGATTTGAACTTTATGTTTATGAAGACTTTGATATGCGAAATTGTTGAACCTTATTATATTTGAAGGTGAACCTTATGATATGAGTTAGTGATATGTTATCTGCTGAACCATGTGTTTGATTAAGACTTATGTTATAATTGAACTTTTGTTTGACCTAAGTTAGTTTGACACCCGAGCCAACTAATAACTAGTCATGGGGGTTCCATGTCCGTGTCAGTGATGCACCTCTGACATTACTCTAGGGCAGTAGAGTGAAGTTCTGCCACGTCCCTTATCTGTTATCTGTTATGAGCTCAATTTGTATTATATTATTAAAGTATGTCTGTGGGGCGTATGGATGCATCCTAGATCTGATCTGTTGTCTGATATGATTTGTTTAGATGAATGATGTCGTGTGCAATACGCATCTTCATGAAACTCTGGGAGCTCGCTACTCCGTATTATTTTGAGATTGTTTTTATATAGTAATGATGTTTTGATATGATATGTTCTGGGCTCGTGGTGGTTAACTAAATCTTTATTTGTTATTTTTATGTTAAGTATTCTGATTATGAATTAGTATGATAAAGTGTTATTGATTTGGTGCTGGACTTATTATATGTTATTTTACATGTGTATGCTTTTGTATGTTTATGTGAATACCATTTACTATGTTAGGTTATGATTAATATGTTTTAATGTGATTCGCATGCTGTTATCTGATGTTATGTTAGTTTATCGTTATGTGAATTCGTTGAACTGTGGGATGAATGTGTTAGTGTGAAAGTGAGTATTCTATAAGTTTAGTATGTATAATTTGTTAAGTTAATTTGTGAGCCTTGATGTTATGATAGGTGTTTTGTTGCTTATGTGAACTGCCATGCTTGAACTCTGCTAATGTTAGTATTTTTGACCTTAGAACTGGGTTTGTTTATGATAGTTGTTCTGATAATTGCTGATGGTTATGCTATGTTTTGTTTGGTCTTTTTAATTATAGTTTGTCTAATATGTTTCTATTTGTTTGTGAGACTGCCATGGTTTGGACTGCTATTTTCGCTGCTGCAATATTGAATTAAGTGTGTTAAGTGAAGGTTAATTAATTGTTGAATGCCAGATTTATTTTCTAGAAAGTGTTTCTGTTAGTCTTAGACTCTTCATTTGGTTTATATGTAATCTATTTGCTCTTGATATGCTAAGTGTTTGGTTGTTCTGATGTGTTTGTGTTTGCGTCATTTATGTGCTATGAGATGTTTAAATTGTTATGTGGTTGTTTGGATTTCTGTATGTTTGAGTTCCGCAGAATCCTAAAAGATCTCTCATTATTATTTTATTTTGATTTCGTTATTTGTATATTTGTTTTGTTTAGCTTTTGTTTCGTTATATCTGTTCACTGGGCTTTGTAAGCTCAGCCGCACTTTTCTTTTCCTGCGGCAGGTATTTTAAGCATTCAAGATGAGCTTATGGGATAGCTAATCTGGGTTGAGAGTAGAGACGAGAGCAAGATTGATTATAGAGATCTTAGATTTATTTTGAAGTTTAGTTATTTATATTATCTTTTGTAAGTTTTTGTAAAGGCTTCCGCTATTGTATAGTTATTAAAGTTCTGATATGAAACCGTATTGTGATATCTTTACCCTTGTCGGGTCGGGGTGTTACAATTTATGGTATCAGAGCCTAGGTTTTAGGACCCTTAGAGCTTAGGCTATGACCTGTGAGGATTGGGTAGATTTAGGATTTCCCTTCTGCATACTTTCTTTGCGTCCCCTACCGCACTTAGACTTTACTAATAGTTGATTGTCCTTTTAGATGGTTATTCCCCGTCGCTCTAGTTCGTCTGATAGGATCAATCAAGGACCTGCTAGACAACCTAAGGAGAAGACGAGGTGGGCTGTTGTTGTTGCTAAAGGCTGTACGAGGGTTGGTAGAGTGAAGCGAACCAACAAGAGGGTACGAGTTCCGGCCTATATGTGGCCATGCACGATCGAGGAGAAGCTGACCTTGAAGGAAGTGGACGGAAAAGTAGTAGAAGATTATGAAACTAAGGTTATGGACAACCAAGGTTTCACCACTACGTATCATGATAGGTGTCCAAAGTTCGTTGAGGATGGAGTAGGACGGGCTGAGAGTCGCGATCTGTATGCTTTTGTGGATCGTGTGCCGGAGGAGGAAGAGAGGAAGCGGAAAGGTGGCTTTGCTAGTAGCTTACTACCACAGCATGAAGGAAACAAGAACGGATGGATAAGCGAGGAGGAAGAGGAAGAAGAGGAACCCGAGGAAGAATACGAGGTGGAGTCGGAATTGGAGTCTACGGCTACTAGTAGGTTCAATCCGACACAAGGATAGGAATTGGCGCTCCTGAGTAGTTGCCCTCGTTATGAGAAGTTTTTGACATTGATTTTGGGTTAGGTCCTTTTGTTTCGTTCGACGATTAAATCTTAGGATATTGAGTTTTATTTTGGGAGTACATCTTTTGACGATTTTGAAAATTTTGTTTGATTAATGGAATAAATCAAATTTGATAGTATAATTCCTTTTCGTTGTTCTCTTCCTGATAGATTCGTTGAGTTTTCCATTAGTCCTAATAAGTTTCGTCTGCTATTTATTTTCTATATGATGTTGTTTTATTACCTCTTGAATATATGTATGACCATTATGATGGTATACTCATGTGGTTTTGGCCTGTTGTAGTAGGATTACTTGTTATTTGTATATTATCTCTATATGGTGTGTTTTGCTATGATATTCTTTATGTGTTGTGTCATGACCCGAGATCAAATATAGTGACAATAAAAACTTGTTATGTGATGCAAGTATTATGACGCCTGATCAACGTAATAATACCGAGATCATATAATCTGAACTTATTGAAAGTATACAACGTCTGGGAAATGCCTGTGGTTGGTAGGTGTATGGATATTTGCCTTGTATCCGTTATTTGGTATTATTCATGTTGGGTTGAGACTCTGTATTTAATTGTGAGATTTTCGTCGGTATCTGTTGCATATAAGTTTTGTACCATTGGGATCCGAAGTTGTTATTATCTGTGTAAACCTATAGATTGCTATGCCTGCCTTAGATCTGTATGTCTCCTCATACTCCTGCGATTAGTAAACCGTTAGGATTCATTCCATCTATGCATATGATAGTTTTCATCTTTAGATACCTGTATAAGTTAGATTGTGTTTTTGAATTTTCCTTATCTCATCTTTTACTGCTAATACTTTAGTAAGTATACGATTAGCATTCGTCATATATTCCATGAAGTTTCGAAATCCACATTTGTCGCCGTACTATTCCGTCTTGCTCAATTTCGAGGACGAAATTTCATTTTAGAGGGGAAGAAATTGTAATACCTGAATTTCTAAAATTCACAAAAAGACCAAAATACCCTTATGATCAAAAGTAAGAATAATTAATTCAAAAAGTACCAAATAAGCTATGTAAATTTAGAAAATTATTAAGAAATATCGCACATGATCCAAATAAATATTAAACACTTTGTAAAGGTAAATTTTATAGTTTATAACTTTATAAAAATTAGTTTTGTATTTTTATAATTAGCCGAATATATTTAAATTGTTTTATAAAAGAATGTAATTAATAAAAGCCCAAAACAAGTTTATAAAATTAAGAGTCCATTTATTTTAAGTCCAATACCTTATAAAGCCCACAAGAAATTGGAAAAGTATATATATACATAATATACGGTTCCTAATAATCCCTATTAACCGATTATACCAAACCGACTCCCAAAACCCTCCATAATTCGATTTCCAGTTTCCAGGGCTTAAAGCCATTTTTCTTGGACAAGTTAGAAGGTAAAGAAGGTGAGAAAAATAGTATTCTAAGTCCTAAGTTGCTGTTTTGATCGTGGTGAGTTTTGGGTAAATTAGGGTTTCGGCGAGAAGAGTTTTTGTGCTTCTTTTGTTCTAACGACCCAAGCTCATCAAGGGTATGTTTCTAATGTTACATTCAGTCCTATAAGTCATATGGAACACATAAAAATTAGCCATGCATGTTTAATAAGTCGTATGGAATTAATTGGAACTAAAACCCTAGAAAGCGTATAAATATAACGAATGAGCTTATAATAATTTTTAAGACCATGATTTGATTTTTCCAGAAGTTATTACATGTTGTAAGACCTGAATAAAATACATATTTATGGATTCGAAGCTTGTGTGAATTGTTTTGAGTTTTATGGTTCGATTAAGCATGGAAAAAGGAAAGATTCAAAAAGGAACGATTAGGGTTTTGCATGAACTAGGGTTTTCTTGTAATCATTAAAGGTAATTAATGAAGTAATAATGATGAGCTAATGATGGGTTAAACCTAGGTTTAGGGTTTGTACTTGAATTGTACATTATTCGGTTTTTACATAAAAGGTTTGGGTTGGTTTTGTAAATATTGAAACTTAAAGGTTATTTTTGTGAACAGTAAAATAAAGGTACTAAACGTATAAAAATAAGTATGGGGGTTAAACGTGTAATTTTAGATATTTAGAGGACCATTTGAATTGTATTTAACTTAAAAGGGTATGTTTTGTAAATTCTAAAACCTTTGGGTTAAAAGTGTAAAATCTGATAATATAAGGTTAGGTCATATAATTAAAGATGTCAATGGTGTAATTTGAAATTCTGAGCAATTATGGGTTCAACAAGTGTAAGTTGATTTTTGTAGGACACGCATGAGTTTGAGATAATTTCGGTTTGTTATCATTTACGTTCTAGATTAAATTGGGAAATCATTAAAAGAAGTGATATGTGAATTTAATGCGTATTTAGTAATATTTAAAGTGTATGGGAAACCCTAGAACCTAAATAGGAAGTTGGTGAATTAATGAGGAATACCCTAAAATGTTGAGATTTCGTCTGTCACTAAAATGAGAATATTCTGACAACTCTAAAAGTATTAATGCGATAAATCCGTTATAATATTAATGATGCTAATAAATATTAAATAAATCATAATCCGTGTAGATTCGTTGGAGGAGACGCGACGTTACATCTTTGTATTCGTTCATTCGTTACTTTTCTCTCAATTGCTTTAAGGTACGGATATTCTGTCTTACCTTAAGACACTTATGTTATCGTACATATATTCTGACCTTCTTAGTAAAGGTTCCTTATGATGTTCTTTCGTTAGTCTTTCCATTTTACTTATTAGGTTTCCAATGCCATTGCTATGAACCCTTTCCTGATTTTGTGATCTGTTGCTTATCTAAACTTATGTTTTATTGAATCGTGCGATACTTGATTTGAACTTTATGTTTATGAAGACTTTGATATGCGAAATTGTTGAACCTTATTATATTTGAAGGTGAACCTTATGATATGATTTAGTGATATGTTATCTGCTGAACCATGTGTTTGATTAAGACTTATGTTATAATTGAACTTTTGTTTGACCTAAGTTAGTTTGACACCCGAGCCAACTAATAACTAGTCATGGGGGTTCCATGTCCGTGTCAGTGATGCACCTCTGACATGACTCTAGGGCAGTAGAGTGAAGTTCTGCCACGTCCCTTATCTGTTATCTGTTATGAGCTCAATTTGTATTATATTATTAAAGTATGTCTGTGGGGCGTATGGATGCATCCTAGATCTGATCTGTTGTCTGATATGATTTGTTTAGATGAATGATGTCGTGTGCAATACGCATCTTCATGAAACTCTGGGAGCTCGCTACTCCGTATTATTTTGAGATTGTTTTTATATAGTAATGATGTTTTGATATGATATGTTCTGGGCTCGTGGTGGTTAACTAAATCTTTATTTGTTATTTTTATGTTAAGTATTCTGATTATGAATTAGTATGATAAAGTGTTATTGATTTGGTGCTGGACTTATTATATGTTATTTTACATGTGTATGCTTTTGTATGTTTATGTGAATACCATTTACTATGTTAGGTTATGATTAATATGTTTTAATATGATTCGCATGCTGTTATCTGATGTTATGTTAGTTTATCGTTATGTGAATTCGTTGAACTGTGGGATGAATGTGTTAGTGTGAAAGTGAGTATTCTATAAGTTTAGTATGTATAATTTGTTAAGTTAATTTGTGAGCCTTGACGTTATGATAGGTGTTTTGTTGCTTATGTGAACTGCCATGCTTGAACTCTGCTAATGTTAGTATTTTTGACCTTAGAACTGGGTTAGTTTATGATAGTTGTTCTGATAATTGCTGATGGTTATGCTATGTTTTGTTTGGTCTTTTTAATTATAGTTTGTCTAATATGTTTCTATTTGTTTGTGAGACTGCCATGGTTTGGACTGCTATTTTCGCTGCTGCAATATTGAATTAAGTGTGTTAAGTGAAGGTTAATTAATTGTTGAATGCCAGATTTATTTTCTAGAAAGTGTTTCTGTTAGTCTTAGACTCTTCATTTGGTTTATATGTAATCTATTTGCTCTTGATATGCTAAGTGTTTGGTTGTTCTGATGTGTTTGTGTTTGCGTCATTTATGTGCTATGAGATGTTTAAATTGTTATGTGGTTGTTTGGATTTCTGTATGTTTGAGTTCCGCAGAATCCTAAAAGATCTCTCATTATTATTTTCTTTTGATTTCGTTATTTGTATATTTGTTTTGTTTAGCTTTTGTTTCGTTATATCTGTTCACTGGGCTTTGTAAGCTCAGCCGCACTTTTCTTTTCCTGCGGCAGGTATTTTAAGCATTCTAGATGAGCTTATGGGATAGCTGATCTGGGTTGAGAGTAGAGACGAGAGCAAGATTGATTATAGAGATCTTAGATTTATTTTGAAGTTTAGTTATTTATATTATCTTTTGTAAGTTTTTGTAAAGGCTTCCGCTATTGTATAGTTATTAAAGTTCTGATATGAAACCGTATTGTGATATCTTTACCCTTGTCGGGTCGGGGTGTTACATGGTGAGTCGGTAATTGAGCCGATAATGAACCCTATTATCACGTTAAATCTTCCTGCTACTGTTGGGGAATCAGTTGTTCATGATAATGGTGTGGGCTTGGTAAAGGTTTCGAATGCTTTTGACACTGCTGCTATTGTTACGGCTGCATCTATTGCTACACCTGGTGTAATTGTGGAACATGGTTGTGTTGATTCTGATTTTTCAGTACCTGTTGATGCACCCTGTAACGTTTCTGTTCCTATTAAGGTACTTGCATCAGATTCAACTTTTGGCGAATGTTTGGTTGCTTCCGACATTCCTGCTGGTATGGGATATCCTGCTCCTGTTTCAGTTGTTAATGATACGGCTGCAGAGGTAAGTGTTGCTGCTATTTCGGATGGGGTACATGTTGCTGAATATCATATTGTCCCTTGTGTTCATACTGCTGTTATTAACCAGCGTGATAAGGACAGCTCAAATGTTGTACCAAGTGCGCGACAAGCAACTGCTGATCAGGTGTTTGTTTCTACTGTATTGGCTACTGATGTGGAGGAAGCAACATTGGATGATGTTGTTGCTACTGATGTGGTGGAACCAGGTGGAATGCCTATGGTTACACCCTACTTTGATAAGGTTAATATGGAAAAAGTTCATGTATCTTGTTCTACTGATGTGGATATTGTTCAAGAGGCTGTTGCACCAACAAGTTGATGTTTTATCTGAAAGTATAAAGCGTTTAAAGAGGGTTGTTGAAGGGATCGATAGTGTACCTCTATTGTTTAACGATTTTGGTGATACTAAGCAGGTACATGTGTCGAGTTCTTGTGATGGGGTTACTCATGCGGGTGCTAATGTTGATTCTGGGTGTGTGTCGGGATCAACTGAAAGGAATATGGCTGGTAAGTCAGGCATTTTGTCTCATTTCGAACCTGGTCTTGTTAACTCGTTGAAAGTATTATTAGTCCAAATCAGGTTCATGAGACGGGGTATACGAAAGATAAGTTTTTGTCGGCTGCAAATGTTGTGATTCCATTTGAAGTAGTATAAGATATGTGAGGTAAATTTACTAATACACTTTATGGCTATTTCATTGGTCAACATCTTGCATTTCCGATTGTCGAGGATTATGTCAAACATACTTGGGCTAAGTTCGGCTTGGAGCACGCTATTCTTCGGAATGACTTCTTCATTTTCAAAATTTCTTCAGCAGAAGGTATGACTAAGGTTCTTGCTGGGGGTCCTTGGTTTATTAAATCGGTACCTATTTTCTTACATGAATGGGTGCCGAATACTAGGATGGAAAAGGAGAAAGTGACTAAGGTACCGGTTTGGGTTCATATCCATAATGTACCTTCCGTTGTGTATTCTAAAGCTGGTATAAGTTTGATTGCAAATCATTTGGGGCGGATTATACGTTTCGATGCAGGTACTCAAGCTATGTGTAGCAATCCTTGGGGTTGGTATTCATATGCACGGGTTCTTATTGAGTTATCTGCTGATAGAGATGTTTTGGAATCAATTGATGTTGCTATTTCTTTACCTAAAGGTAAGGGTCATTATATGGAAGTTCTTGAAGTCGAGTATGAGTGGTGGCCGCCTTGGTGGTCTAAGTGTGTTATTTTCAATCATGATGATGATTTATGTCCTCTTAGACGAAAGCGGGTTACTAGTGCATCGACTAATAAAGATGTTGGTGTTGATCGTCATGTTCACTCTGATAAGGCCGGTAAAGAGGTTGGTATAGATTTTAAAGGGTCTCGGGTTTTTAAACCAAAGACCAATGTGATGTATAGACCAATTTCAAAACCGGTTACCAAGAATAAGAAAAAGAACTCCTTCAATAATCATAATTTAGGGGCTGAAAAGCCAACTAGTGATGGTTCTCCTTCTCTTGGTACTCTAAATGGTGCAGTAAGGAGTGATGATGTTGTGGATAAGGTGCAGGAACAACATGCACAGTCTTCTAATGTTGTCGATTCTTCATGTGAGGGAAAGGATAATGTTGGTGAGGGTTGTAATCGTCATGTACCTTCGACAAGTAAGACTGCAGATTTGTGGCAACGCTTCAATAACCATGGGTCTTTTAAAAGTAAAGGTTTGAATCTTTACCCTAATCTTGGTGATGTGGCTTCAACTTCTATTCAGGGTTAAGATTCTTTTATAGACGGGGTTATTGAAAGTGATGATGAAGTCTATGAGAATTATGATGATATCGAGATGCATGCTTCTAAATCCAAGAATTATAGTGGCTCTACTAGAGACTTCAAGGTGCAAGGACGCAAGAAGAATTAGATTTATGTTTTCTTTGTGTTTCTTGGTGTTTGTAGCTTGGTTAGCTTATTTTATTTGTAAGTTGCACATGTGTTTGTGAATGTCTATTGCCCTTTGGGCTGAGATGGGGGACTCACTCCCATCCTTTGTACTTCAACGTTTTTGGTGTAATGTATTTTGCCAGGGTGAAAAATCCCTTTTACCCAAAAAACTGTATGAAACATGAATCGCCACAACTGTCCATCAGCTGCTTCGAAGGAGATTGATGGACCAAGTGAGACGGCCTCCTTAAAAACCTCTCCAGGTAAAAACCCAGTGGGAAAACCCTGGATGAGGGGAAAAAGAGTACAGATCTCAAATGGATCTCCAACGAACAATCCAAACAACCAAAAGCAACTTCCAAAGAAATCACATCATCCATCCGACACCAGCACTCAGGAGACCACATCATGAATGCATACGAGACAAAGGCAAACGCCAGACACGCAACAGATCTTCCAATTTCGCCGTCTTCTTAAATCTGCACGAGAGAAGCTTGAGACGAACCGTGGACTTGATAAGATCAACAACTTGGGCTTGCGATCTTTTTTACGCTTTGAAAATCCTGTTGTTTCTTTCTTGCCAAATAATGCCGCAAACAGAAGCTTCGAAACAACACTCCTAGCAGACCTAGATTTCGCCGTAATAATAAGAAAATTAACGATATCATCCAGTGAAGAAGGCATAGAACCAAAACCAGCAAACACCTTTAACGAATCCCAGACCTGAGAAGAAAATAAACAATCAAAGAAAAGGTGATCATGAGAATCCGGTTGCAAGTCACAAAGTGGACATTGCAACATAATATCATCCCGTTGTCCCAACATATCCCGCGTCTTTAGCCTTCTCTTAATAACCAACCAAAGATAAAATGCATGTCTAGGAATCCTCTGAGAAAACCAAACCACATGAAACCAATCGACAGTAGAGCCCCGAGGTCTAATACAATCCCAAACCGTAGAGACTGATAAATGCTTAAAGGAACCATCACTAGTACGCCAAGACAATCTATCCTCCGTATGATTAACCAACTGAGGAACCGGGATCAAAGCAAGAGAAGGATAGCGACTAAACCACTGAATGGGCCAAACCCACCCTTCGTCAGAATCAATATCACTAACCGAATCCCCAAGAGAAAAACCAGCCCAAAAAATATCCTGAGAAGAAACAATAGACGCCAAGGGACTCGCATCACACCAAGAATCGAACCAAGCAGAAGCCTTAGCACCATTACCTGTAGTATACCAAATGAATCTACGAATAAGAGGCCGAATCTGCAATATCTTTCGCCAACTCCATTTCATATTACCACGACACGGAATATCCCAAAAATTGCGATCTCTAAGTTTATAGACATGAATCCATTTAACCCAAAGAGATTCCTTCCCCATATGAATGCTCAAAATATGAGAAGAAATCAAAGCAGAATTAAAAGAATCCAACCTCCTTGCCTAGGAAGACACACAACCTCCCAAGCAACTTTCGACTTACCTTTACACGGCTCACCGTTACACGACAAAAACCCTCTCATAAGTTGTTCAAGATCATGAACAATACGAGCAGGAAGAATAAAAACCGATGCCCAATAAATATGCATAGAAGAAAGAACCGATTGAAATAATTGTAACCGACCAGAAACGAAAGAGATTTGTTCCTCCAATCCTTGATCCGATTAGACAATCTTTCTACCAATTCCTTACAATCTCTAAAAATCAGCCTAGTAGTAACAAGAGGCACACCAAGATATTTCACTGGAAGAGACCCCTTATCAAATGGAAGGACCTGAAGAATAGACATCTTGATATGATTAAGCACATTACAAAAATAGGCTGTACTTTTAGGCAAACTCGGCGTAAGACCAGAACCAAGCTTAAACTCTTCCAAAGCATCCATGATAACTTGGGCCGAATGGACATCACCATGGCAAACAAAAACAAATCATCAGCAAAACACAAATTAATAATCTTCAATTTAGAACATTTGTGATGAAAAGTAAATGAATCCAATAATATACCCGCTGGAGAAAAAATATCCTCTCTCTCCCATGGAGAAATCCGGCCGCCATCTTCCCTTCACCTTCTGGCCATAAATCAGTCTATTCGCGTCCTTTCTACCTTCTTGGGTATGCAATACGTGTTGTGGGTTGTGTTTTGTCATATATGAAGATGGCGGCTGGTTTCTCTCTCTTGGATATCTTTACAAATCTCTTGTGGCGATTTATCCTTAACAATCCCTATTGGTCGATCGTGATTACTATCTTTTCTCTACTGGTTTATTAATGTTTTCTAATTATTTAAGGATTCATCGTGGGACGGTGAATATTAGATTTATTTATCACCGAACTATTTGGGTTTTTATCTCAATCGCATAAGAGTTTTTAGGATTGCTTATTGGCTATATTTACTTTTAATTATCTACATATGATCATGGGTCGGTGGTAGTGGAATTTCATTAATTTATTATCATTAGTACTACCATATTATCTCAATCGCATAAGAGTTTATAGGATTGCTGATTGGCTCGATTTACTTTTTATTATCTACATATGATCATGCGTCGATTTAATTTTTATTCTCTAACACTAGGGTTTCTTATTTTTCATGTGGTTTTTAACGTTCGCTGGTGCATGTTGATGGTGGTGATTTTGGATCGGTTTGTGAACATGCATGTTAACTATTTTATGGATGTGTTTAATTGACTATAGATTCTACATCAGATTCAAGTGTTGTAAGTGGGTTTCATGAGAGAGTGTAAGTCAAGTTTTTTGGGTAGTCTTGTTTAAAACCCCTAAGTTTTCTACCTTTACACGTTCTGTGCCGATGATATATTGTTTGGTTTTGTGTTCGGTAGCTACTGGATGTTAAGGTTTGGGTAAACCCTATGTCGTCGCATTCCGGTCCTTATGCTTTTGCTGTTTGGATGGTGTTGTGATGGTCTATGCAGGTTCCTAATGAGTTAGGATTTTGGTTTTGATTCGATCCTTCGTGCTATTGTTATGATCATGCTAATGTGATCGGGTCAGGTGTGAGTTTCCGTTGTTAGGGTTTTTTTAACCCTATAGCTTGTCGTTGGAAGTGGATGTTATGGTTTTCGATAACTCTATTAGTGGTGTTTGATTCGACCTATTGTGCGGTAAATGGCTGTTTGGGCTTGTAGTTTTTTATATGCAGCAACAGTGGTTTGTGGATTGTAGCGGTATTTGAATCATACTTTTTGTATGGTACGGCATGTTCTTGACTTTGGCTCATGTCCTAATGGGGACGTTCATTGGAAGTTAGGGCTTGTTATCCCTATGCTTTGGTATACGATCTGAATAGCATTGCGTTATATGGGTAAAAGGGATGTTTCACCCCGGTAAAATTCATTACGCCAAAAAACATTAAACTACAAATGACATGGGTGAATCCCATGCCCTCAGCCCGTTACATAGGCGAAACCTACTGCACAATGCATAACTACCACACACCTAAACGCTGGAACTAACAATTACATTAAAAAAATCAAATGTAATAAAACAAGGTTCAAAGAACCACATCTCAAGTGAGCGACTCATTCTTCAAATCTTCATTGCATTACCCTCGAGTGCAACACCAATTCCCCTTCCATAAGAACCATAGAACCATAATTGGTGCCTACAATAATATCCAGACCTGCTGTAACTACTATTATTATTACGCATGATACGAAACAATAATAACCTAAATAGGAATGTGAGCCAAAACAATACGGATCTGAAACATGATAATAGGGATAGACAACCTTAACTTCCAGATAAACAAAGAAACCTAAGAAGGTTTCAGCCATGGAATGAAACAAAATAGCCCCACTCGGAGCATGATCCTCTGCATCTACTAGATAAGTATGTAACACTGGCAGTTCGGATCAGAAAACCATAGAATAGGGTTACGAAACAACCCTCATGTCCAATATCACGAAGATGAATACACCCAAATCACAGCTAACACGCCAAAATTAACCCATTATTGCAGCAAGAGTGACAATCATCTTCAACATGTAGAAAATGTGTTCGTAGAATAGTGTAATGACTGAATCAAAACCTATAAATAGGTTTAAACTTGTGACAGAATGCAGCACTCAAACTACCAAAACACGACCTCTAAATCAACAACTTACCATCACTCGTGGAAGCCAACACACAACACAACCTGATACAAATAAAGTAGCAGCATTGCACAACCAAGTCGTAGCTTCAAACATGGACAACACCAATAACCAAAAAACCCTAATGTTCTCTCCCCTCTAGGGGCGATTTTTTCAGGCCGCCACTTCCCTTCCTAAATCCGATCAAATCACAGCCTTTATTCGTCTCTCTATCATCTCTATGATATGCAATCGGATTAAAGGTTGTTGTTATTTGGAAGTGGTGTGTCGTACATGTATGTTCCATATTTATTATGAAAATCGCCTCTATTTGAAACCCTAAAATCACCTTTGACGATCTGCTATTCCTTTAGGGTTTCAATGTTGTTCGTTGGATTAACCCTAACTTTCAGTTTCAATGTTCGAAAACCTTTTTTTTAGGGTTTTAACTATTTGCCGGTTAGGGCTGGGATTATTCTGGATTGGTGGTGCTCATGGATGCTGATTCTAATGGAACCCTTATGGGTTTCGTTTTTCTTTTTTCCGCGCTCGTTTGTGATCATGAAATCTATATGTTCTATATCTGATTTTCAGTTGCGTAAGTGGGTTCTAGAGAGATTGTAAGTTAAGTTTATGGGTAACTTATTCAAAAACCCTAATTCGTGTTTCAATCACAAGAGTTGGTGCTGATTCTGCCCTGATTCTTGGTTAAGGCGGATTTGGGTCTGTTCTTTGTAGATAACAAATCCATAATTATTAGGCTTTCGTTTTATTGCTGGTCTTGTGATCGATTGTGTAAGTTAGGGTTGGAAAACCCTAGGTGTGTCTATGGCAAGTTGTTCATATCGACTGCCCTATTTTGTGTAAGATGGCTCTTGCAACAGTAATGCAACATTCTTATCCATGGGTTGCTGGGTTCGTTTTGCTGATGGTTGGTTGCTATCTGGTATGACCTATTTGTGAACGTTAATGTTTGGTCTGTGATTGTTATTGCTGGAAGTTGGGGGTTGTTAAACCCTATTATCGTCCTAAAACTAGTCCTTTAGCATGGTGTTGCGGTTGGATTGGAGTTTTGGGTTACTATGTTCTTTGGCAGATTCTAACTTGGAACTCATGTTGAGCCACTTCTACGAGTGGTCACTGATGGTTAGGAGTTGCTATTGTGGATGTGCGTTGGTTTTATACGTATTGGTTGGCTTTTCTTTGGTGTTCAGTTTTACATACACCTTTGGAGCGAGTTTTGAGCTTGCTGCTCTATCCACGGTTTTAGAGTCCCTCACCAACCGTTGTGTGAAACTTGTGGACTGTACTTCAATTTGAGGACCATGATATTGTATATTTGGACGACGCTGGAAGTTTGGACTACTATGGTGACTTGAAGTTTCAAGTATTTCTACTTGAAGTGCATTCATCTTTATTCTTTTTATCGTTGTAGTCTGATGTTTATTATAAGTGTGGTCTGTCACGCTTATAGTGTAAGTTATAGGAATGATGTTGCATTCCTATAGGAGAGTCTGTAAGTGTCCTTAGGGACTGAGATGAGGGATTCACCCTCATCCTTTGTACTTCAATGTTTTTGGCGTAATATATTTTACCGGGGTGAATTAACCCTTTTACCCAAAAAAAAGACAACACCAATAACCGTTGTAACCATGAAATTGGCCAGCCCTTCCCAACGCAACAATGATCTAAAAATCAGACCATAGTCACGACTTCCAAAATACATCATACTAATCTCTCTCAAGTAGCACACAAACAACAACGTACCAAGGATCAACCAATCACGCATCTGAACATATAAAAGACGGTATGCGATCACGAAAACGGCCAATTCTAAGATCCGTAAATAAAAACAGATCTGATAAAAACTGGTCTAAACTTTATTATCAAGCGACTATAATTGTTGCAGGATAAATTAGATCCCATGTATAGCATAGCCTCATGGAACATAAGGGGAATGAATCTCTCCCCTAAACAGAATGATGTTCGATAGGTTATTAGTGAATATAAGATCTCGATTTGTACGGTTCTTGAATCTCATATTGCGAGGTCGCGGCTTGATGTTTTTTGTTCGAAAGTTTTCCGTAATTGGGATTGGACTTCTAATGGGCATTTGTGTTCTAAAGGTTCTAGGATTGTGTTGGGTTGGAATCAAGAGGAGGTTGATTTGAACGTGGTTTTTATGGATGATCAAATTATTCACACATGTATTCGGTTCAAGGCTGATAAGAAAGAGTTGTTTTCTTCGTTTATTTATGCCCATAACCGTTATATTTATAGCGGTATGTTCGAGCTTGCCCTTGGTGTATTCTTGGTGACTTTAATTCTGCCCTTAATTTAGAAGATAAATTGGAGGGATCGTCCATTATTGATATTTCTATGCGGGAGTTTAAAGAGTGTGTCGATGACATTGAGGTTGCTGATGTTAACCGTTCGGGGCTGCAATTTACGTGGAATAAGCAACCAAGGGGTTTGGACGGAACGCTCAAGAAGATTGACCGTATCATGGCCAATCTTGGTTTTTCGGATGTATTTTTTGGGGCTCAGGCTTTGTTTCAGCCATATCGTATTTCGGATCACTCCCCGGCTATCCTTACTATCCCTTCTTCTATTTCTTTTAAACCTCTTCCGTTTAAATTTGCTAACATTATTGTGCAGAATCCTAGGTTTAAAATGCAGGTTAAGGAATGTTGGGAGAAGAATGTGTGTGGCTTCCACATGTATCGTGTTGTGCGCAAGCTTAAGTTATTGAAGTAGCCATTGCGTTCTTTGCTATATAATGAGGGTAATATTCATGAGAAAGTTATTAAACTTCGTCATGAATTGGATACGGTTCAGCGGGCATTAGATTTAGATCCATTTAATGTTGAAATTAGAGAAGAGGAATCTGCGTATCTTAATGCTTATAATGATGCCATTCGTTTGGAGGAGAATTTTTTGAAGCAAAAAGCTAAAATAGAGTGGCTTCATGTTGGGGATGCTAATTCGGCTTATTTCCATAAGGTGGTTAAAAGTCGTAAAGCTAAGAGCAGGATTGATTCTGTTTTTAGTAGTGAGGGTGTCCGGTTTGATCAAGATCACGTTCCGAATGTGTTAGTCATTTCACGTCGTTTCTTGGTCAAGAGGGCCATTCTATTCCGTTTAATTATAATGATCTCTTTTATTCTACTCTTGATCCCATTGTTGCTAATCATATGGTGAGGGGTGTTACAGCTCAAGAGGTTAAGGATTGCATTTCTTCGATGGGCGATGACAAATCTCCTGGTCCGGATGGGTTTTCTGTGGCTTTTATTAAAGGCGCATGGGATATTATTTCTGAGGATGTTATTAAGGCGGTTCAGGAGTTTTTTATTAATGGTAAGCTTCTTAAAGAAGTTAATCATACTACGATCGCTCTCCTTCCTAAAGTCAATACTCCTTCCCGGATTAATGACTTCAGGCATATTTCTTGATGCAATGTTATGTATAAATGTATAAGCAAGATTATTGCTAACCGTATCAAGGAGAGTTTAACATCTTTGGTCAGTTTAAACCAATCGGCGTTCGTTCCGGGTAGGAGTATTTCGGATAATATTTTGCTTACACAGGAGCTGATGCATAATTATCATCTTGATCGAGGGCCTTCTCGTTGTGCTTTTAAGGTGGATATTCAAAAGGCTTATGTCACGGTGGACTAGCTATTCTTAAGGAATGTGCTGATTGGTTTTGGTTTTCACATGCGTATGGTTGATTGGAGTATGGAATGTGTTACGTCTACATCATTTTCTATCAGTATTAATCGTGCGTTACATGGTTATTTTAAGGGTAACCGGGGTTTGAGGCAAGGCGATCCCTTGTCTCCTTATCTCTTTACCTTTGTTATGGAGATTCTCACGCTCATGTTACATCACCGGGTTTGTTATCGGATTCATTTACTTTTCATAACAAATGTTCTAAATTGAATATTATTAATTTGTGTTTAGCTGATGATTTCTTTTTTTTTGCCCATGGTGATGTCCATTCGACCCAAGTTATCATGGATGCTTTGGAGGAGTTTAAGATTGTTTCTGGTCTTATGCCGAGTTTGCCTAAAAGTACTGCCTATTTCTGTAATGTTCTTAATCATATCAAGATTGCTATTCTTCAGGTCCTTCCATTTGATGAGGGGTCTCTTCCAGTTAAATATCTTGGTGTGTCTCTTATTACTACTATGCTGATTTTTAGAGACTGTAAGGAATTGGTTGAGAGATTGTCTAATCGGATCAAGGTTTGGAGGAACAAATCGCTTTCTCTTTGTTGGTCGGTTACAATTAATACAATCGGTGCTTTCTTCTATGCATATTTATTGGGCATCGGTTTTTATTCTTCCTGCTCGTATTGTTCATGATCTTGAACAACTTATGAGAGGGTTTTTGTGTTGTCACGGTGAGCTGCGTAAAGGTAAGTCGAAAGTTGCTTGGGAAGTTGTGTGTTTACCTAGGCAAGAAGGGGGTCTTGGTATTAGAAGGCTGGATTCTTTTAATACGGCTCTGATTTCTTCGCATATTTGAAGCATTGTTACGGGGAAGGAATCTCTTTGGGTTAAATGGATTCATGTATATAAGATTAGAGATCGTAACTTTTGGGATATTCCGTGTCGTGGTAATATGACATGGAGTTGGCGGAAGATATTGCAGGTTCGTCCGCTTATTCGAAGATTCATATGGTATACTATAGGTAATGGTGCTAAGGCTTCTGCTTGGTTTGATTCTTGGTGTGATGCGAGTCCCTTGGTGTCTATTGTTTCTTCTCGGGATATTTTTCGAGCCATTTTTTCTCTTGGGGCTTCTGTCAATGATATTGTCTCAGAAGAAGGGTGGACTTGGCCCATTCAGTGGGTTAGTCATTATCCTTCGCTTGCTTCAATCCCGGTTCCTCATTTGGTTAATCATACGGAGGATAGATTGTCTTGGCGTGCTAGTGATGGCACTTTGAAGCATTTCTCAGTCTCTACGGTTTGGGATTCCATTAGACCTCGGGGCTCTACAGTTGATTGGTTTCATGTTGTTTGGTTCTCCCAGAGGATTCCTAGACATGCTTTTCATCTTTGGTTGGTTATTAAGAAAAGGTTAAAGACTCAGGATATGTTGAGACATCAGGATGATATTATGTTGCAATGTCTGCTTTGTGACTTGCAACCAGACTCTCATGATCACCTTTTCTTTGAGTGTTTGTTTTCTTTTCAGGTCTGGGATTCGTTGAAGGTGTTTGCTGGAGTTGGTTCTATGCCTTCTTCGCTGGATGCTATTGTTCACTTTCTTATTAGTTCGGCGAAATCTAGATCTGCTAGGAGTGTTGTTTCGAAGCTTCTGTTTGCGGTTCGTCTCAAGCTTCTCTCGTGCAGATTTAAGAAGACGGTGAAAGTGGAAGATTTGTTGCGCGTGTGGCAGTTGCCTTTTCTCTTATGCATTCATGATGTGGTCTTCTGAGTGCTGGGTTCTGATGGATGATGTGATCTCTTTGGAAGTTGCCTTTGGTTGTTTGGATTTTTCGTTGGAGATCCACTTGAGAGCTGTACTCTTTTTTCCCTCTTCCAGGGTTTTCCCACTGGGTTTTTACCTGGAGAGGTTTGTAAGGAGTCAGTCTCATTTGGTTCATCAATCTCCTTCGAAGCGGCTGATGGACATCTCTAGCGATTCATGTTTCATGCGGTGGTTGTTTCCTATTGGTGACTTAGTTTTTGTATGGTGATTTTTAGTTTCGCTTTGTGGCATGTCACAAGCGTTTAGTGTAGTGGTTGTTCAAGCTTTAGCTTGAGGTTAATGTGGTATCTCTGCCACATTCCAATGTACTTCATTTGTTTGTGATTAATATATTTTACCAGGGTGAAGCCCTTTTACCCAAAATCAGATCTAACCCGAACTTTGGAGAAATTCGATCTAAGAACAGAATTAGGTATTCATAGAAAGATCCAGTCGGCTGTGATTACTGGCATATGAAAAAGATATAACCAACCACAACCCACACAAATCAATCCTTAAACGTTAAATCAATAATCCAAAAAGAGATTAAAGAATAAACAAATTAAAATAGGAAGAAGTTTGCCGGATTTGTGTGGGTTGTGTGGCAGTCGGATTTGTGTGCGTTATATGTCTTCTACTATTATTGTTTCATGCTTAATACTAGACATCGTGGTTTCTATTCGGTTTGGGGCTGTTTTCAAAGTCGTGGTGGGTGGTGTCTTTGACAACACTACAACCATGTGTACGTTTGGTATACGGTGTAGGGGGTTCTGGTGATTTTGGGTTTACGTTGTCTACCAATATTCATGGTCGTGGAAGTTGGTGGTGCGCTAAAAAGTGAACACTAAAACCGATTCTACCTCTGGAGAAAAGCGATTCTTTTATCCCTAAAATAATATGATCGTTACTACTGCCCTATAATCAATTCTTGTCTACTTTAATCTGTCATTGTTAGCCTATCATTCGTGGTTGGTTAATTATCAGTTGGGTCAATTGGAGTTTGATGCTAGGGTGCTTGTTTCTTCATTTTTTTTAGGGTTTATAAGTATCGCACATTATTGAATCTTTTGATACCATGAGGGGCGTTGGTTAGATGTTATATTCAGTTCATTAATGCATGTCTTAACGTTATTAGGACGATCGAATTGAAGTTTGACGTAGTTTCTTCGTGTTTTTCTGGTTTCGTTTAGGGTTTGTTTTATTCGTTTAGGGTTTTTGTTCTCTTCAGTTTCTACTCTGCTGATTAATATGGCGAAAAAAGGTGATGGTACTGTGGATATGGAGGCGTTAAAGGCTCACATGCAGCGTTTTAAGGATATGGAATCTGGTAACTTGGGTGCTACGAGTCAACCAAGATTGGCGACTAGGGTTTTGCGCAACCCTAGTCCTGTTTTGAGTGGTAACGACGAAGCTGGTAATAAGGTTGATTCTTGGTCAGTTTCTGATGATGATCGAATATCAACACATGTTAAACCTAAAGAGACTATTGATTCAACGACATTGAAAGCTGGTATAACAAGTGTTGAAGGTAAAAATCTGGATGGTACATCGTTTTGGGACGTGGGTGATGTTGGTGTCACGACCACATTAAACATGCATGAATACCCAACGCTTGATGATAAATTTGGGTCTAAACGTACTACTATTCCTGTGTCGGGGTCGTCTAGTGAGCATGGTGTTGCGGACATTGGTAAGGATGCTAATTTACCTTGTGGAGATAACGTTTGTGTTGGTAGTCAAGCTGTACGGATGCATGGGTTACAAACAAGTGTTCCTTCATCAACTATGGATAAATCTAAGGGTGCTATGCCTATTATCCAAACTGCGGAAGTTAATGCACCACCTAAGTCTTATGTTGTGCTACTAGTGGTGCGAATTCGGGATTCAGGTTAAAGGTAAATCTAACTTTCGTCCACTAAAGGTTAATAGTGTGTTTACAGTGGTTGATGTGTCCATACCACGTAAAGTTGTTGAAACGATTAGTACTAAATTTGAACACACTCTTTACGGGTATTTTATTGGAAAGCGTATTGCTTTTCCGATAGTCGAATACTTTGTTCGTAACAATTGGGCTAAGTATGGGTTAAAACGTATTATGATGAATGCAAACGGTTTCATTTTCTTTAAGTTTGATTCCCAGGTTGGTTTGGAAGCTGTTTTAGAGGGAGGGCCGTGGATGATTAAAAATAGCCCCATTATACTTAAAAAAATGGACTATGAGTACTAACTTGACGAAAGATGAGTTAACCTGAATCCCGGTTTGGGTTAAATTGCATGATGTTCCATTACAGGTGTTTAATGAGGATGGTATTAGTATTATTGCTACGCACATTGGTAAGCCTATTATGCTTGATTCCTACACTAGCTCTATGTGTATTGATTCTTGGGGTAGGAGTAGTTTTGCTCGTTGCTTAATTGAGATTGATTCTTGTGTTCCCCTTAAGGAATCTATCACTGTAGGTGTCCCTTATATGGATAGTCTTGGCTTTTCTTCTGAAACTATTAGGGTGGAATATGAATGAAAACCCCCGAGGTGTGATGTTTGTTTGATTTTAGGCCATTCTACTGATACTTGTCCTAAGAAAGTTGTTACACATGCTGTGGAGGTAAATAATGACGGGTTTCAACAAGTGGGTAAAAAGGGTAAAAATAAAAGTAAGGAAAAGAAAACTGGGAATCTGTTTAATGGGGTGCCTGTTGGTAGGAATATGCAATATAGGCCTAAAGTTGTGACTAATCTATCTACTAGCACACCCTCTCAAGGGGAACCTAATACTAGTTTTGGTCATCCCCCTAACCCGGTGGGTGTGGTAAATTCAACTAAACCTAACAAGGATAGCCAGTCTTCTCGGAATGTAACTCATAGTAATAGCTATCCTACACATAAGGTAAGTAACCCAACTTTGGCTGCTAATGTGCCTACATCTAACCCGTTTGGTTCTTTGGCTACTGATGATGATGTTAATAAAAATAAAGAGTTGGCTGATGATGATGAGGTTGAAAATGTATTTGATGAGTCAAGTAATTTGTTTGATAAACCGGGGGCAAGCACTCCTGTTCTGAATGTTCCTGATGTTTAGTATCGCCTTTTGGAATATAAGGGGTTTGAACCACTCCCCTAAACAAAAAGAGGTTAGACAGGTAGTAAATGAAAATAATCTTAGTATGTGTGCGGTTTTGGAATCTCATGTGGATGCTTCTGTGGTGTATGATACATGTCATAAGGTGTGTCGTAGATGGAAGTGGACGTCAAATGGTAGTCTTTGTGATAATAGGTCTCGTATTATTCTGGGTTGAAATGATGAAATTGTTGATGTTATGATATGTCTCAAACTAACCAAGGTATGCATGTACAGGTTAATATTCGTGCGGACAGCAAAACCATTTTTTGTTCCTTTGTGTATGCAGATAACTATTATGGTAATCGTGGTGCACTTTAGACCAACCTTGTGTGCCATGCTGGTTTTATGCGTAGTAGGCCTTGGGTCTTGTTGGGTGATTTTTATGCGGCGCTTAATTTGGAAGATCATTCATGTGGTAGTTACACTCCTGACATTGCTATGCGCGAATTTAAAGATTGTGTTCAAAGGATGGAGGTTGAGGATGTTAATAGCACCATCTTCAATTGGAATCAAAAACCAAAAGGCTCATATGGTATATTGAAGAAAATTGATAGGGTGATGGGTAATTTGCAGTTTTCTGGTTCTTTTGCTATCTTCCAACCTTATCGTATTTCGGATCATTCTCCGTGTGTTCTTCGTATCCCTCAGGTAACAATGCTTAAGCTTAAACCTTTCAAGTTCGCTAACTTTTTGGTTCATAAAGATGGGTTTCTTGATACGGTTAATGCGGGGTGGAATCTTAATGTTCATGGATGTGCTATGTATCGCATTGTTAAACGTTTAAAGGGGCTGAAATCCCCGTTTCGTAAGCTTTTGCACAATCAAGGTAATCTTCATGAGCGAGTGGATAGGATTCGTAAGGAGTTAGACGAGGTCCAAAAGGCCATTGATAAGGATCCATCTAATTCAGCCATTCGGGATGAGCATGCTCACTATCTTCTTGCGTTTAAGGAGGCTACATTAGATGAAGCACGATTCTTAAAGAAAAAATCTAAAGTTCAGTGGCTTCATGCAGGTGACTCTAATATGGCTTATTTTCATAATATTATTAAAAGCAAATGTGCCCGTATTCAAATCAAATTGGTTCGAGACTCGAACAATGTCTTGTATGAAGGTAATCAGGTTACAGGTGCTTTTGTTGCACATTATGAATAGTTTCTTGGTATTGAAGGGGATTGTAGCAATTTTAGTGATTATGATATATTCTCTAATATTAGGGAGGCTTTGTTTTCTATGGGGGATGATAAAGCTCCTGGCCCTGATGGCTACACTGCTGCTTTCTTTAAGAAAGCATGGGATGTTGTGGGTGTTGAGGTTACGTGTGCTATCCTGGGTTTCTTCATTAATGGTAAGCTCCTTAAGGAAATCAATCATACCATTATATCCTTGATCCCTAAAGTGTCTACCCCTTCTAAGATTAATGATTATAGGCCTATTTCTTGTTGTAATGTCCTTTATAAATGCATTAGCAAAATTATTGCTAATCGTATTAAGGAGGGCCTTGGTCAGTTGGTTAGTATTAATCAATCTTCATTTGTTCCTGGACATCGTATATCGGATAATATATTACTTACCCAAGAGATTATGCGGAATTATCATAGAGCGAGAGGTCCGCCTAGGTGTGCGTTTAAAGTTGATATACAGAAGGCATATGATACGGTTGATTGGGCGTTTCTTAAGGCTATTCTGATTGGGTTTGGTTTTCACTCCACAATGGTTGGCTGGATCATGGTATGTATCTCATCTACATCCTATTCTATATGTGTTAATGGAGATCTTCTTTTTGGGTAAAGGGGAGTAATCCTGCACCTTGGTAAAATATATTAACCAAAATGTGTAAGTACAACAGATGAGAGTGAATCTCTCACCTCGGCCAGTTACATGGGCAACAGACACACGCTTAAAGTGCACTTAACCAAACATATTACATAAGAAAGACATGTCAATCTTATGGACTACCAAACATACAAATTACTTCCTACCACGACCTAAGAGATTAACATCATAGAAAACTAAACCCTAACTATTCTCTCTAGGGGCGATTTTGCTATTGATAGATCTTTGTGTTTATCATTGTTGTTATCTAATTAGTGATCATATCTCTTGATAAGGGCAATTATTTTTGAATCATTTTTTAGGGTTTATTAACCGCCTTGGGTGTTTTCTTTGTTTCCTTATTATCCTGCTCTCAAATTCGATTCTGATTCTTTAGCATATATAAGGAACGATCTATTCATCATATTGCGCATTGATTTAGTCAAGCTTTTGGTTAAACGGTTTGAAGGTATACGATCCTTAGGGTTTCACTTTTTATGCGTATATGATTTTGTTTTCTGGTGCTTCACGATAATCTAAACTCGTTAGGGTTTGGAACGTTCTTTTTGCAAGTAACCTGTGCTAGGTTTGTTTTGAATACATGTGTGATTTTTGTTATTGTTGCAAGTCAAAGAAACTGAAAGTGGGTTTAGAGAGAGATGGAATCTGGATTTCTTAACAGGAATAAATCTTCTTCTAATTCTGGTTTGGCTTCTAAGATTAAGAATATTGATGGCAATGTTATTGTTAATGTGGAAAAACCTTTGAATTCAATCCTTAAGTGTACAGGTCTGATGGGTAAAACAGGAAGTTTTTCGCTTCCTAATGAGGTGGGTTCTGGTTCCTTGGGGTCTGCTGGTGCGTCTTCAGTTCCTGACTCAGGTGGTACGCTGGCTATGGAAGGGTGTAACATAAGTAGCAGGTCTCTTGCTGCTGATGTGATCTTAGATGGTGGTGTGGAATTGGTAGGGCAATCTGGTTACGGTGGAATACCTAGTGCTACACCTAAACGACATGATGGTGAAAATTTTGTTGATTAAGATTTTAGTTCACCTTTTGAGGACACTTCGAATATTACTAATAATCCTAAGGTACAAGAGTCTTTTTCAACAAATGTGAGTAATAATCCTGGTGCTAAAGTCGTTATCCCAATTACTGTTGTTGATGATATGTGTAAAAAATTCTCTAATACGTTATACGGTTATTTTACTGATCAACGATTAGTGTTTCCGTTGGTGGAAGACTATGTCTAGAATGTGTGGACTAAGTTTGGTTTCCAGCGAGCTGTACAACGTGGTAGCTTTTTCTTTTTCCAATTTTCATCACAGGAGGGTTTGCTAAAGGTACTAGAAGGGGGTCCTTGGTTCATTCGATCAAAACCCATCTTCTTACATATTTGGGTGGCTAATACTAAATTGGTTAAGGAGGATATCTTGAAGGTACCGGTGTGGGTGCGTTTACATAATTTACATGCGGTTGTATACTCTAAAGCTGGTATTAGTTTGATTGCTGAACGACTTGGACGACTCATGAGATTGGATAAGGGTACTTATGCTATGTGTAATAACCCTTGGGGTCGCTATTCTTATGCACGATGTCTTATTGAGTTATCTGCTGTTCATGATGTTTTGGAATCAATTGAAGTTGCTATACCTATGCCTAATGGTAAGGGCCACTATATGGAATACATTGATGTTGAGTATGAATGGTGGCCTCCTCGCTGTTCACATTGCAAAATTTTTGGCCATGAGGTAGAGGCATGTCAAGTTTTGAAACTAAAAGTTGATTCGAGGTCAGAAGCTAACGTTAAGGAGAAAGTTCACAATTCGAAGGCTGGGAAAAAGGTTGCTATTTCGCAACACGGGTCTAGGTTCTTTAAACCTAAGTCTACATTTATCTATAGGCCTGTTTCTAAGCCGAGTTCCAATAAGGTCACTAATGTGGAAAAGTCGAATGTTCCATTGGTTTCTGATCCCCCTTTGGTGACTACTAATGACTTATCTCAGCCCTGTAATGAGCATGGTTATTTTAATGATAACATTAATATTGTTGATCTCAAGTGTGATATGGAGAAATGGATGGATGCGGATAAGGTTATTGATCTTCCTTCTTCTTCTGGTAACGTGGAGGATGTTGGAGATGTTGAAATTTCTAACAGCCCGTCTACTGAATCGTTGGAGGGAGGTAAGGTTTCTACTACTATTGTAAGTTCGGTTGGTAATACAAGTACGAGTGCAAGTTTGTGGGAGCTGTTTTCTTTGTCCCGAAAGGCTCCTTCAAGTGACAGTAAATCTCCATTACCATGGTCGGAAGACTCGGATGAAGATGAAGTTTTAATGCCGGAGGTTTTACCGGGTGGAGGCTTCCTTGATGATATGGAAGATTATTACGACGGCTATGAAAATCAGGTGGTCCTACCTGATAAATTGCAAGCAATATGTGATCAATTTGATATTCGCTTGAATACTCGTCGTAGGTAGTTTGTTTTTTAGTTATTAGTTATAAGAATGGCTTGTCATTCTTATATAGTGGTTTTGTTGGTTGTTTATGCATGTAAGTTTCCTGCGGGACTGAGATGAGGGACTCACTCTCATCCTTTGTACTTCAATATTTTGGTTAATATAATTTACCAGGGTGCAGGATTACTCCCCTTTACCCAAAAAAAAAGAGATTAACATCATACATGTCACAAAAATCCTCTAAGTGTCCCGGTAAATTGTAGACTTGAGCAACATAATCATCAGATATGAGGTCTTCTAGCTCAAATCCCCCACCTCCCCCATAAGCCATAAATGTCGCCATAGGGTTATCCGGCTCCAAAACCTCATCCTCTTCACTATCTAAATAAATCACATTCCCAACTTTAGAAAATGGATTACTTGCCTTAGTAGCAGAAAAAGTCAAATAGCCGCATCTTTATCATCATGAGATTCCTTCCCCTAAGAACCATCCATAACTGCTTCCTTAGTACAACCAGAAGAATTATCCATCTTCGCGTCGTCAGTAGTAGAATCAACCACAGTACTTGGGATGCCCGTGTCATCTTGCACCTCAAGAGTCCCAAAAGAGTTAGACATAGTAATAGGTGACATTTAGTATTAACACTAGCAGCTTCCGGTGTCTTCGTCGTTGCAACATATACCTGCTTCCTAGGTGCAAATCTAGGTCCCTTACCCATATTAATACCACTAGACATCTTCGTACCTTTGGGTTTGGCTTTCCGATTCTGCACCACCTTAAACCCATCATCAGTCTCTTCCAAAGACGAGGTGGGAGCAACATCATTTTGCTCCTTAGTACTCTTAGGACAACAAGCATTAGCATGCCCAAACACTTTACATTCCGCACAATGTGGGGGTTTCCATTCATATTCGACCTTGATACTTGCCGTAGTAAAACCACTATCGTCCTTTTTAGGGATCGCCATAGTCACTACATGTTTTAGATCAGATTCCGAGGATAATTCAACAAGAGCACGTGCAAAACTAATGCGACCCCATGAATCAACGCACATGGAGCTAGTGAAAGCATCTAACATAATCGGCTTACCCACCTGAGTAGCAATAAGGCTCAACCCGTCTTCCGAATATGCAAGTAATGGCACACTATGCAATTTAATCCACATGGGAACTTTGGTAACCTCACTTTTAGAAAATAACACATCAGGAGTCCATTTAGTGAGGATGAGAGGAGAATTACGAATAATCCAAGGGCCCCGTTGAAGGACAATATCAACACCCTCTTTAGAATCAAACTTAAAGAGGAACACACCATCGTCATTCTTCATATGTTTCTTTAATCCAAACTTACCCCATGTGTTAGTGACATAATTTTGGACCAAAGGAAAGGCAATATTCTTGCCAACAAAGAAGCCAACAAGAGTATTATCATAACGGTTAAACACTCCCTTCATTGCAGCCTTAGGAAGAACCGTATCATGATTATCAATACGATTCTCATTCACTAATGGTCGAAAATTAACTTTCCTAGTGACTTATTCCGGCTTTAAAACATTAGCAAACGACCTTGCGTTATTAGACACATTTTCACTACCATTAACGACATGACCAGAAGTAGACGCCTTCACCACATTCGTAGCAGCAATGAAATTACCATCCATCGAAGCAACACTAGGAAATACCAAATTCGAAGTCACACAAGTATCCGGGGCAGCAGCATTAATAGGAGTCGCATTAGTGCTCGAATCCACCCCACCCATAGATGTACCAGCCTTATCACAATCAAGCCCCAGCCTAGAGTCACCCCATGGGTCAGGATGAGATCTTTGTTCCAGGTTAGAAGTTCTCCAAGCTGATTCAAACGGATTTTCCCCAAACAGATTACTATCATGAGTGCTGGGGTTTCGAACAACCCTAGCAGCTTTACGTACCTTAGGAACAGTAGTATCACCATCAATAGCATGCTCACCTTTGAGACGTTTTAACCTAGCATCCAACGCGTTAATATCCAGCGTAGCATACGGATTGGATTCCTTATTCAAGCCAACTTGATTGGCCAAGTTGGTGGCTACTTTTGCAGCCTTCTTTGACGAACCATCCTTGTTAAAAATCCCTTTCTCCATCTCTCGAAACCCCACAAGCAATCACTCAATAGACAATCAAAACGAATTCAGACCAGAAGCAACCATAAAACGACTAATAATAAGGAGAAAACCCTGACTGAAAGTTAGGGTTTATACTATAACGCACCAAACAACTAACCAGCCTCCATAATCAGATGATACACTCAAGTGTTTAATCAGGTAAATAAGACCCAAGATACGTGATAAACCACCCTTGAATGTATAACTCGACACAAAGAATCAGAATGATGAGCAGCGATTCAGAAAACCAATGGCGGTTTAAGAAAACCCTAACAATCGTTATATAAAAACCCTAAGTGAGTGAACCTATTACGATCTAAGAATAAGTAATTAACACAAACGTGTAATCACTTATGTAATCAGAACGCAGTAGAAACTAAACGGATTAAAGTCTTTAGGATGAACGCATGGAGTTAGGGATACATTTTTCTTTTATGTCGCCAAAGGAGAGAGAGCTTTTAGGGTTTTGTTCCTTGAAACCAGCCATGAATATAAAAAACCCTAAAAGTTCTCCTCCTTTGGCGATTTTCTATACCCTAACTGCCTAATCGTTTTTTCACCTAAATCCACCCAAATCTTGTGTTTTCTGCAACGATTTGTTAAGTTTAATTGATTATCATTCGTGGTATTCATTATCTTGATCATTCTTGTTGCTTAAATCATTTTGATTTCTGGTTTTTTGGTGTTTATCTTTTAGGGTTTAGAAAATCGATTTTGGTTATCCCTAACACATTCAAATCGTTTTTTTCATCTAATTCTGCCCTATTACCTTTTTAGGTTCTGGTCAGATCTAGTGAATCATTTTTTTTAGGGTTTCAACCGAATAATTACATTGATCGATCATGGGAGCAGGTTAGGATATGGTGCGTATTATCAAAACCCTAACTTTTAGTTAGGGTTTCGTTCTTTTAACTGTTCGATTGCTGTTTGCTTATTGTTCCGTATTGGAGTTTGTTTGGATTGTTTGTGGGTTTTTAGAGAGATGGAAAAAGGTTTTCTTGACAAAGATGGTTTTTCGGTGAAGGCTTCAAATACAGCCACCAACTTGGCCGATCAAGTTGGTGTGAACACGGACACGCATCCATATCATAGGGTTGATATTCAGGCGTTGGAAGCTAGGTTTCAACGTCTCAAAGGTGAACGTGGTATTGAGGGTGACAATGCTGGTCCGGTGTTGCGTAAAGCTGCTAGGGTTGTTCTAAACCCTAGTACGTATGATGTTAGTTCAGATTCTGTTTGGGGTAATACTAATCTGGAAAACACAAGTTATAGTGCTACGTTTGTGGGTGGATTGGATTCGAGCACTAAAGTCTCTTCGACTAATGCTACTAATGCGGTGAATTCTGGTCCTAACGTGGTGAATGTTTCTACTTCAGGTCCTAATGTGATTGGTAGTGAAAATAACGAAGTGAGGTCTTTTGCTAATGTATTAAACCCGGAACGTGTCTCTAGGAAAGTTAATTTTCGTGCCTTGGTGAATGAGACATGCATTGAAAATCATGATACGGTGCTTCCAAAGGCTGCTATGGAGGGTGTTTTCAACCGTTATGAAAATACACTTGTTGGCTTCTTTGTTAGCAAGAATGTTGCTTTTCCTTTGGTTCAGAACTATGTCACCAACACGTGGGGGAAGTTTGGTTTTAAGAAACTTATGAAGAATGATGATGGTGTTTTCCTCTTTAAATTCGATTCTAAAGAGGGTGTTGAGAATGTTCTTCAATGGGGCCCTTGGATTATTCGCAATTCTCCTCTCATTCTCACTAAATGGACTCCTGATGTGCTATTGTCTAAAAGTGAGGTAACTAGAGTTCCCGTTTGGATTAAATTGCATAATGTGCCATTACTTGCATATTCGGAAGATGGGTTGAGCTTAATTTCTACTCAAGTGGGTAAGCCGATTATGCTAGATGCTTTTACTAGTTCCATGTGTGTTGATTCATGGGGTTGCATTAGTTTTGCACGTGCTCTTGTGTAATTATCATCTGAATCTGAGCTTAAACATGTGGTGACTATGGCGATCCCTAATAAGGATGATAGTGGTTTTACTACGGCAACTATTAAGGTGGAATATGAATGGAAGCCGCCACACTGTGCGGAATGTAAAGTGTTTGGACATTTTACTGCTTGCTGTCCTAAGTGTATAAAGGAGCAAAATGATGTCCCTCCCACCTCTAATGTGGAGGAACCTGATGATGGTTTTAAGGTGGTGCAGAATCGGAAAGCCAAACCTAAAGGTACGAAGATGACTGGTGGTATTAATATGGGGAAGGGTCCTAGATTTGCACCTAGGAAGCAGGTATATGTTGCAAAGACGAAGACACCGGCAGCTGCTAGTGATAATGCTAAAGGTACACCAGTTACTACATCTAACTCTTTTGGGACTCTTGAGGTGGAAGATGACACGGGCATCACAAGTACTGTGATTGATTCTACTACTGACGCGGCGAAGACTGGGGAGTCTTCTGGTACTACTAAGGAAGCAGGTATTGATGGTTCTCGGGGGAAGGACTCTCGTATTGATATTGGTGCGGCTTTTAAGCCTCCGGAGACTGTGACTTCTTCTGCTTCCAAGGTAAGTAATCCGTTTTCTAAAGTCGGGAATATGACATGTTCTGACAGTGAAGAGGATGAGGTTTTGGAGCCAGATAACCCTATGGCGTCATTTTTGGCTTCTGGGGGTGGTGGGGGTTTTGATCTTGAAGATTTTGATGATTATGCTGAGCAAGTCTACGATCTACCGAGACACTTGGAGGATATGTGTGACATGTATGATGTTAGTCTCTTAGGTCGTGGTAGGAAGTAAATTTGGTTGTTTGGTAGTTCATAAGATTGGCATGTCTTTCTTATGTAATTTGTTTGGTTAGTGCACTTTTAGTGTGTGTATGTTGCCCATGTAACGGGCCGAGGTGAGAGATTCACTCTCATCCGTTGTACTTAAACTTTTTTGGTTAATATATTTTACCAGGGTGCAGGATTTACTCCCCTTTACCCAAAAAAACCAGCCATGAATATCTCCATTAATTTTGGGTGTTAATGGAGATCTTCCTGGCTGGTTTCAAGGTAAGCGGGGTCTTAGGCAAGGTGATCCGTTATCTCCATACTTGTTTACGTTGGTTATGGAGGTGTTAACTCTTATTTTGCAGAAAAAGGTTTCTAATGCAGTGGTATTTGAGTTTCATCATTTGTGTGAACAACAGAGAATTATTAACCTTTGTTTTGTAGATGACCTCTTCTTGTTTTCTAGAGGCCATCTTGATTCTGTTAATGTCATTATGCATGCTTTGGAAGATTTCAAGAATTTTTCGGGTCTTGTCCCAAGTATACCTAAAAGTACAGCTTTCTTTTGTAATGTTCCTAATGCTCTGAAAGCTGCTATTCTCCAGTCCATACCATTTGCAGAAGGTTCTCTCCCTATCAGGTATCTTGGGGTCCCTCTTATATCATCTAGACTACTTTACATGGATTGTAAGATTCTTGTGGAAAAGTTGGAAGGCCGTGTGAATGATTGGCGTAATAAGTTTTTATCTCTTGCGGGTAGGCTTCAGTTGGTCAGGTCTGTGTTATCGTCGATGCATTTATATTGGGCTTCTGTTTTTATTCTTCCTACCCGTATTATTCATGAGTTAGAGCAACTTATGAGGGGTTTCCTTTCGTGTCATTGCGAAATGAAACGGGGTAAGGCCAAAGTTGCTTGGGAGTCTGTTTTTTTGGGTAAAAGGGATTTTTCGCCCTGGTAAAATGCATTACACCAAAAACATTGAACTACAAAGGATGAGTGTGACTTCCCTCAACTCAGTCCCTTAGGACACTTACAGAATCCCATATAAGAATGACATGCCATTCTTATAACTTACAAAATAAAACTTACAACCTACAATGGTGTATAAAAATATGAAAATAAAACTTGATTCACTTAGGTAGCACCAAAGACATAGTCATCATAGAACTTCAATCCACTTCCATGCCATCCAGAAAAGCACCCATCATCAGAGGACGCGATTGACATAAACATAGAACCAGAACTTACACAAAGCCAAATGTGACAATGAAATGTCACAATACCCCAAACAAACATGCATCCGAACACCAAATATCAAGTTGGAGCAGCAAAACACAAGTAAAACAAGTGTATTACTGACCATCATAACACCAAGGGCGCACATAAGGCCGAACCATGTAGCAATCAGAAACCTTAGGGACAAACGACATGTTCCCTACCACATCCATCATAACACCAAGGGCACACATAGCACCGACTTCCAATCACCCTACCACATCCGTCATGCTTCACAACCAGAAGATAACAAGAGTAGCATGATCATAACCAACCTAGGGTTTGTAATAAACCCTAACTTCCTATAGCATCATATTACAAACCGCACAAAATAAAGCAATCCAATATACGACTTCATAGTAATATGATTACCTACCAACACTAGGGTCAAACCCTAACTTCAAAATAGCCATCACACGACCAAAAAGAGTAGGAATCGAATACAGATCATTGAAAGAAAAGAAAGGTTTTTGAACAAGTTACCTTCAAACTAGACTTGCATCTCTCTATACCTACATACATCATACGAACATCTTGGATAGAACTAATAGTTGACAAACAACACACAAATGGACACATGATATGCAGCAGCAACCGATCACTTAATCCACCAAAGATATAACAATAATAGCACATGAATCCCAAAGATCGTCCCTAGTAATGAATAAATGATTTAAGAAAATCGTTTTTAGGATTTAATAGGTACAAGGAATCGGTCATAACCCCAACCAAGAATCGATTTAGAAAGAATAAGAGTAGTATTGATAATTGATTTATACAATTACGCAAGATCTCCAACCGCCTAATAAATAAACCTTACCACCGACCCATGTGAGGTCAATAGCAAATAATTAAATCAACAACCAGTAGGAATAATATAGAGATCATGCACAAATGACAAAACAAGATCTAGAATTAATAATAGCGCTGGTAGAATAGATCAATGTTTTACCGTAAAAAACGAATATAGAAAATCACCGACCCAAGATTAACAAGAACCAATTTAATATTTTTTTTGGGTAAAAGGGACAACAATCCCCGGTTAAATATATTAATAACCCACGACAAATAAGTACAATGGAATGTGGCTGAAGTACCACATTAACCTCAAGCCTAGCTTGAACAACCACTAAATCCGAGTGATACACCACACGGAAACAATCCCTATTACACTAACAATAACTCCAATAGGGAAGAACCATCTAACCATACACAAAGGGAAACAACTAAGAGCTACCCGTGAAGAATAATAGAATCTAACTTCCATACTTTAATAATATCCAACGCATCTCTTGAACTCTTCCATCTACAGGAAACAAGCTTGAGACGAACCAAGTTGATAATACAATCAACAACTTGATCGATAGACCTCTTCACCTTTCTAAATAAATGATTGTTGCGCTCTTGCCATAAGAAATAAGCAGCAGCCGCCAACACCAATTTAGAAATAACACTCCTTGAACTTTTTCGGCCAGCAAAAGGAAGAATCACTTGTATAATAGAATCCATAGACGACTTAGCATTTGAAATACCAGCAAGCGACTTTAATTTATTCCAAACCTGGTTAGAAAATGGGCATTCAAAGAAAAGGTGTTCATGTGAATCCGGTTGTAATTCACACAAAGAACATGAAACATTACGAGCATCCACATTGTCCCATCGCTTAAGATTATCTTGGGTCTTCAAACGACGCCTCATAATCAACCACATATGAAAAGCATGACGTGGTATACACCCTGGAAACCAAACACATCGAAACCAACCCACATTATCACTACGGGGACGAATATTTTCCAAACCACTTGCACCGAGAAAGGTTGCACATGACCATCCAAACTCACCCATTCCAATTTATCACGAACACCAGTTCTAATATGCCGCACTTGAATAACATTTAAATTCGAAAAAGAAGAGTACCAAGACTGCGGCCATATAAATTGCCCATTATCAATAACCTCAGTTAGCTTGGTGTAATGATGAAATCCTCCACGATGAATATTTCTGTTTGAAATGAAATCAGCAAGGGGACTAATATCACACCAACGATCATGCCAAACTGAGATAGAACTACCATCACCAACATTATAACGAACAAATTGATGAATCAGCGGACGTAATTGAAGAATCTTACGCCACCCACACGACAGATTACCTCGACAAGGTATGTCCCAGAAGTTACGACCAAGAAGCTTGTATGCATGAATCCATTGCACCCACAACGACTCCTTGTTATTAATAAGCTTCCAAAGATGAGTAATCATTAAAGCATTATTAAAGAAATCTAACCTCCGAATTCCAAGGCCACCTTCCTTTCGAGGAAGACAAACCACATTCCAAGCGACTTTTGCGTGACCACGCTTATACGAACCATGGGACCAGAGGAAACCCCTCATAATCTGCTCTATGTCACGTAAAACTTGAGAAGGTAAAACAAAAACGGAAGCCCAAAAAACATGAAGAGAACCAATAACCGATTGAATAAGTTGAAGTCTACCCGCTATAGAGAGCGACTTATTCTTCCAATTATCCACACGATTTTGAACCTTCTCAAGCAACTCCTTGCAATCATGAAAAATCAGCCTAGATGTCACAAGCGGTACCCCGAAGTATTTAACCGAAAGCCTACCTTCCTCAAAAGGAAGAATTTGCATAATGGATAATTTAACATGGTTAAGAACATTGCAAAAGTAGGTCGTACTCTTGGGAATGCTAGGAACCAAACCGGATACATTTTTAAATTCCTCCAAAGAATCCATAATGACTTTTTTAGAATTCACATTACCATGAGAGAATAAGAACAAGTCATCAGCAAAACAAAGATTTACAAGCTCCAATTTAGAACAATGTCGATGATAAGTAAATAAATCCGAAGCTTGAATCCGACGCCTTAACATGAGAGTAAGAACCTCCATTACTAAAGTAAAAAGATAAGGAGAAAGCGGGTCTCCTTGCCGAAGACCTCTTCTACCCTTAAAGTAGCCATGGAGAGAGCCATTAATACTAATCGAGAAAGAAGTAGTAGTGACACATTCCATGATCCACCCAATCAACTGGGCATGAAAACCAAACCCAACTAGAATGTCTTTAAGAAACATCCAATCAACCGTATCATAGGCTTTTTGAATGTCAACTTTAAACGCACATCTAGGAGTCCCATGATCTAAATGGTAGTTATGCATTAACTCTTGAGTAAGCAAAATGTTATCCGTAATACTCCTTCCAGGAATAAACGCAGATTGATTCGGGCTAACCAACACCTTCAAGCTCTCTTTAATGCGATTAGCAATGATTTTGCTAATACATTTGAAGAGAACATTACAACACGAAATAGGTCTAAAATCAGTAACCCGAGATGGAGAAGCAACCTTCGGGATTAAAGCAATAATCGTATGATTCAATTCCTTAAGAAGATTCCCATTAACAAAAAATTCTCTAATTACACGCATAAAGTCAGTAGCAATAATGGACCATGATTCCTTGAAAAATGTCGCGGTATAACCATCAGGACCCGGGGATTTGTCATTACCCATTGAGAATAAAGCATCTTTAATTTCTCAATCACTAATGTCTCGAATCATATCATTAGCATCAATCTGATTCAAACGGTTTTGAAAAAGGTCATTCGAGCACACCGGAATAACCTCACCGGCTTGACCTAAAAATATTTCATAGTGCGATACAAAGACATTAGGAACCTGGTCATTTTCATAAATAACCCCGTTAGAATCCGCAATAACATCAATACGGCTCCTGCTAATATGACTCTTAACAGACTTATGAAAATAAGCCGAATTCAAGTCACCATCACGAAGCCAATTAACTTTTGCTTTTTGCCTTAGAAATTGTTCTTCCAATAAAACAGCCTCATTGAAAGCTTGAACATACACGGCCTGCTCTTCACGAAGAATAGCATTGAAAGGGTCTCTATCAAGGTCACGTTGAATAGTATCAAGCTCAATTCTAAGCCGCTTAACATTCTCATGCAAATTCCCATGATCATACATAAGTTTTCGAAAGGCTTTCTTCATTTTACGAAGTTTAATGACAATCTTGTACATATGAAAACCACTAACCTCCCTGCTCCATCCATCCGAAACTACTTCATGAAATCTCTTATGTTGCGTAAGACCATTAACAAGTTTAAAAGGTTGCGGCTTAGACCTCACCAATGTAGGAATACATAGAACGGCAGGAGAGTGGTCCAACGTGCGATATGGTTGAAATATAGCATGACCACCTGGAAAAGCATCAAAAAACTCAAGGTTAGCCATAATACGATCAAGTTTCTTTAGAATTCCATCAACTCCTTTCGGCTTTTGGTTCCACGTGTACTTCAGGCCCGAACTTTGTATATCCATAATGTCAATATCATCGACACATTCCTTAAATTCCTGCATCGAGATATCAATTCGAGAGGAACCCATAACCTTATCATCAAGCATCAAAGCTGCATTAAAATCACCTAATATGTACCAAGGCCTATTACTAATAAAGACCTTATGCATACCAAGTCTTCGCCACAAAGAACGCCGATGCATATAATGATTGTGAGCATACACAAAAGAACAAAAGAGCTCTTTTTTGTCACCTCTTAACCAAAGACGCGTATGGATGACTTGATCTTCAATATTTAAAACCGTGAGATCAACATCATTTCGATTCCAGCCCAAGATAATTTGCGAACCCTTTGAACACATAATTGCATTAGACGTCCAACTCCAGTTCCTAAAAATAACAGAACATAATTTCTCCAACTTTGAATCACTAGCATGCGACTCTAAGACAACACAAACAGCGAGATTATTTTCAAAAATGACCTGCTTAACCTCTTTTTGTTTCAGAGAGAGGTTGAGACCCCGAATATTCCAAGAAGCAATGTTACACATTGACAACATTTGAAATAGGAGTGCTTGCCCCTTCCGTAACATTTTCATTAGGTTTGCTATTATGACCATCCATAACCAGCTCCTCATCAACTTCTTCACTATCGCTTTCATTAATAAAATTTTCACTCTCCTTATTGACAAAACAATCATCATCATCATTATCCAAAGCATTCAAAGAATTAGATACCGAAATCGAATTTTTGTCAACAGAAGGATTCGGCTTAGTAGGCTGAGTTGACGAGTCCAAGGGTTTCGAGGTTTTATCAACCTTGCAATAATGCAAGTTTAACGTTGGCTTTGAAAGCCTAAGACCGTCAACCTGTTTCATATTCTTACTTTTACTCCTCTTCTTTTTCTTCGTAACGACTTCAAAGCCATCATTTGTAGTTGTTTCTACAGGAGATTCTTTAGGAAGTTTTGGGCAATCTTTAGATAAGTGATCAAATATCCTACAAGTGGAACACCGAGGAGGCGTCCACTCGTACTCAATAGACACAGTAGCCAACGAATGACCCATATCCTTCCCTTTAGGGATCGCTACCACCAATTCATCCTTTAGCTCATTTTCAGCCGATACTTCAATTAGCACTCTAGCATATGTACTACGACCCCAAGAGCTAACACACATGTTACTAGTATACGAATCAAGAGTGATTGGTTTCCCAACTTGAGTAGAAATCAGGCTAAGACCAACCTCCGAGTATGCAACAATTGGTACATGCTGGAACTTAACCCACACCGGCGCATTCTTAATTTCAGCCTTCTTCAAGTCCGTGTTTTGCGACCAAACATTTAACATAAGAGGTTCCCATCGAATCATCCACGGACCATCTTCCAGGACACGGTCCATTCCTTCTTTTGTATCAAATTGAAAAAGAAAGAAATCTTCATGAAGTTGAATTCTTTTGAGTCCATATTTTGCCCAAGTGTTCTTCACATAGTTTTCAACAAGCGGAAAAGCTAGTCGTTTTCCAATGAAATACCCATAGAGGGTATTAGAAAATCGAGAGCACACAGCCTCCACTTCCTCAAAAGGGATAGCAACCGCCGCACCCTCAACACATTCATTACTTCGGAGTTCCTTAACTTTTACCACCTTATTAGACGATATCTTTTGTGTAACAGCAGCAAAAGAAGTCGACGTATGGAATGTCGACCCATCAGAAGTATTTAATACTTTTGGAGTCGGTTTAGGATCCCAAACCATTTCCACATCACTCGTCGATACAGATTTAGGGTTTTCAGAATAAGGGTTTTCAGAATTAGGGCTTGCATGGGCAACCCTAATATCATCATGTGCCACAAATGATACCTTAGAAGGCGAAACCCTAGGTTGCGACTCCTTGCTAGTAGTCACAACACGAAGAGCTGAACGTAACGGTTTACCATCAATATTCCTAATCTTTGATGCCAAACCACCAAGCTTAGATGATGCAAAATTCTCCACATTATCCATCTCTCAACAAAAAAATGAACAAATCTAGAAAAACAAGCGAAACCCTAAATAGGTTTCCCACACAACCAGTACCACAGGACTAACCAACCTCCATCAAACCAGAATAATAGAAAATTAATGAGCACACAAAAAAACCCTAAACTAACAATGATTAACAAACCCTAAATCATGATTAATGACCTTCGTCGAATCAAATAGAAATCACTATAGAAACAATCCAGATTCAGACGCTTATTTATGACTATATTAGATGAATGGCTCCGAAGAAAAGAATAAAATCCAAATCAGCGAACGTCGAATCCAATATACGAAACAAACAAGAATCAGAAACGAACAAATAACTATAGAAATCGATATTCAATGAATGGAAAATCAAACAATCAATGAAACGGCTAGGGTTAGGGAAATCGCCATTAGAGAGAGAGATTAGGGTTTTTTTTAGGTGCACGGTAGAACCAATTTAATATTAATCCACCCTCGAAAGATTAAACAATTAAAAGGTTTAGAATTGCTTAGGAAATCGCAGAGGTGGATCGTTTTTTTCTTTTTTTTTGCCAGAGAGAATATTTTAGGGTTTCCATTTTGTAATTTTGCTTGGGAGTCTGTTTGTAAGCCTAAACAAGAAGGAGGTCTTGGTATTCGTAGATTGGATGATTTTAACATTGCTCTTATGACTACGCATATTTGAAGTATTTTGACAAATAAAGAGTCCTTATGGGTTCAATGGATTCACTCTTATAAACTTCGTGGGAGAAGCTTTTGGGATGTCCCTTGCTTGGGTGATGTTAGCTGGGAATGGCACAAGCTTCTTGCAATTAGAGCCAAGGTTCGTCCTTTCATCTGGCATAAGATTAATAATGGAAAGGCTACCTCGGTTTGTTTTGATATGTGGTGTGAGTTAAGCCCTATTCGTGATTCGCTTACTGCTAAGGATATTTCTCGAGCTGGGTTACATTTATCAGATTCGGTTTATGATGTGATTGATAATGGTGTTTGGAGATGGCCTCCTGATTGGTTATCTAGGTTTCCATTGTTAGCTGCGATTCCGGTTCCTAACCTCAACAATACTGAAGATGGAGTATCATGGCGCAATTTGGATGGTCATCTTAGTCGTTTCTCAGTTTCAGGTGCTTGGGACTCTTTACGCCTAAGGGCTGACTTGGTGGAGTGGTATCATGTTCCTTGGTTTTCTTATTGTATCCCGAGGCACGCTATACATTTATGGCTAGTTATTAAGCAGAAGTTGAAGACTCAGGATAGGATGCGGCAATGGGATGTTGGTCCTAATGTTGATCTGCACTTGCTTAGATGTCCGCTGTGTGACTTGGTTCCGGACTCTCATTCTCACTTATCTTTTGAGTGCCAATTTTCTATGCAGGTTTGGTTGCAGGTTCGAGTTTGATCTGGAATGGATGCGGTCCCTCCTTCTTTGGATAATGATATTAATTTCCTTATTACTATATCAAAGGGGCGTTCGTTTAGTAGCGTCATTTCTCGGTTATTGCTCGCTGCTACTACGTATTACATTTGGATGGAGCGCAATTCAAGAATTTTCAAGAAAAAGAAGTCTACTGTTGCTGAAGTGGTCCAACTTATTGTATCTACCGTTCGGTTGAAGTTGGTTACCTTCAAGCTCAAGAAGATAACCCCGCGTGCTCGTCTGATTCTTGACAAATGGAAGATTCCAAGTGTTTGTATTATACACGAAGGGGGTGCCAGGTAAGGGTTGTACTCTTTTTCCCTACTCCAAGGTTTTTCCCTTTGGGTTTTTCGTGGAAAGGGTTTTTAAGGAGGCAGACTTCCTGGGTCAACTTGCCCCTTTCGTGCAATGGATGGATGCGGCATGCTCGCGTGTTACAAGTTTTTTCTTGTTTTATGCCTGGTTAGGTGATGTAATATAGCTAGGTTTATTGTGTTTATGGCATGTCATAAACACTAGTTTATCAAGCTTTTCGCTTGAGGTTAATATGGTACTTCTGGAACATTCCATTTGTAATTAACATTTTTTGGTTATATATTTACCGGGGTAAAACCCTTTACCCAAAAAAAGAAGTTGGTGGTACGCTCCTGTGCTCAGATATGCAGATTTTGGATGAAGAGAGTTGCTCACTATTGATGAGGTTCTTTGAACCTGTTTTTAATTACATTTAGTTTGTTTATTTAAATGTAATTGTTTGTTATAGCTTTTAGCTATTTGTTAGTTGCACATGTTGTGCATGTCAATTAAGAATGGCCGGTCATTCTTATTTAGTGTTTGCTTGTAAGTGTCCTAATGAGTTGAGGGATGTCACCCTCAACCTTTGTACTTCAATGTTTTTGGTGTAATGCATTTTACCAGGGTGAAAAATCCCTTTTACCCAAAAGTAAATGAATCCGATAAACGAACCCGACGATGTAACATGAGCGTGAGAATCTCCATAACAAGGGTAAAGAGATAAGGAGACAAGGGATCGCCTTGCCTCAAACCCCGCTTACCCTTAAAATAACCATGTAAAGCACCATTAATACTGATAGAAAATGACGTAGACGTAACGCATTCCATAATCCAATCAACCATACGCATGTGAAAACCGAAACCAATCAGCACTTTCCTTAAGAATCTCCAGTCAACCGTGTCATAAGCCTTTTGAATATCCACCTTAAAAGCACAACGAGAAGGCCCTCGATCAAGATGATAATTATGCATCAGCTCCTGGGTAAGCAAAATATTATCTGAAATCCTTCTACCAGGAACGAACGCCAATTGGTTTAAACTTACCAAAGATGGTAATCTCTCCTTGATACGGTTAGAAATAATCTTGCTAATACATTTATACATAACATTGCAGCAAGAAATAGGCCTGAAGTCATTAATCCGGGAAGGAGTATTGACTTTAGGAAGGAGAGCGATAGTAGTATGATTAACTTCTTTAAGAAGCTTACCATTAATAAAAAAAACTCCTAAACCACCTTAATAACATCCTCAAAAATAATATCCCATGCACCTTTGAAAAAAGCCGCAGAAAACCCATCCGGACCCGGAGATTTATCATCACCCATCGAAAAAATACAATCCGTAACCTCTTGAGCGGTAACACCACGCACCATATGATTAGCAATAACGGGATCAACGGTAGTGTTAAAGAGATCATTATCGTCAAACGGAATAGAAAGCCCCTCTTGACCAAGAAACGACGTGAAATGACTAACAAACGCATTCAGAACCTGATCATGATCAAACCGGACCCCCTCATTACTAAAAACAGAATCAATCCTGCTCCTAGCTTTACGAATTTTAACCACCTTATGGAAATAAGCTGAATTAGCATCCCCAACATGAAGCCACTCTATTTTAGCTTTTTGCTTCAGAAAATTCTCCTCCAAAAGAATGGCTTCATTATATGCATTAAGATACGCAGATTCCTCTTCTCTAATCTCCACATTAAAGGGATCCGAATCCAAAGCCCGCTAAACCATATCCAATTCATGACGAAGTTTAATAACTTTCTCATGAATATTACCCTCATTATAAAGCAAAGAACGCAACGGCTTCTTCAATAACTTGAGCTTGCGAACAACACGATACATGTGGAAACCACTCACAATTTTCTACCAACACTCCTTAACCTGCATTTTAAACCTAGGTTTTTGCACAATAATGTTAGAAAACTTAAAAGGACGAGGTTTAAAAGAAAGGGAGGAAGGAATAGTAAGAATAGCCGGGGGTGGTCAGAAATACGATATGGCTGAAAAAGAGCATGAGCACCAACAAAAACATCCAAAAAACCAAGATTGGCCATGACACAGTCAATCTTCTTAAGCGTCCCATCCAATCCCCTAGGCTTCTGATTCCAAGTAAATTGCAGCCCCAAACGGTTAACATCAGCAACCTCAGTTTCATCAACACACTCTTTAAATTCCAGCATAGCGATATCAATAATGGACGATCCCTCCAATTTATCTTCTAGATTAAAGGCAGAATTAAAGTCACCAAGAATACACCAAGGGCGAGATCGAACATACCGCTTATGCAACATAAGATTAGCCCAAAGATGACGCCTATGAATATATCGGTTATTAGCATAAATAAACGAAGAAAACAACTCTTTCTTATCAGCCTTGAACCGAATACAGAATAACTTGATCATCCATAAAAACCACGTTCAAATCAACCTCCTCTTGATTCCAACCCAAAACAATCCTAGACCCTTTATAACACAAATGCCCATTAGAAGTCCAATCCCAATTACGAAAAACTTTAGCACAGAAAAAATCAAGCCGCGACCTAGCAATATGAGACTCAAGAACCGCACAAACCGAGAGCTTATTTTCACTAATCACCTGTCGAACCTCATTTTGTTTAGGGGATAGATTCATTCCCCTTATGTTCCATGAGGCTATGCTATACGTGGGAAAATGTGGTTGAGGAAGTGCTTGCTTCCTTTTTGTTAATGTCGTCATCTTTAAAATTCCCCGAGGCACCCTTCAAATCAATAATCTTGTCAACCTCACTATCACTATCAATCACCCCCTTACTACCACTCAAATAAGTTAACACAACCCCCTCACTCGAACTAAAAATATCATCCTCATTCGATAACGCATCAAAAGAATTCCTCAAATCGACCAAGTTATCACTAATGTATGTCTTTTTAACTTGGGCCTCCACACTAGGAATATTAGCTTGAGTAGTAGTGACCTTATTATTATTATGAGCTAAATGATGACTTTTACCCTTATCTACCTCATTAATAGACGCCAAAGGATTCGGGACATAATTGTTACCTTGAATAGAAGTACCTGGAGATGTTTGAGACGATGAAGCACCACTCGAATTATTCTTTGCAACCTGTCTATAGAAAAAAGACACCTTGGGCTTTTACAGCCGCACACCATCCACATGTTTATTAACAAATTGCTTACCTTTAACTTTACATCTATTCACATCAATAAAACCATCGTCATTCACCACCGGTTTCTCCACCGTTTTAACCATTTTAGGACAGCCTAAGTCATTGTGATCAAAAATCTTACACGTTGCACATCTAGGAGGCTTCCATTCATACTCTATATCAAGCGTTTCCATTGAGTGTCCAGAGCCATTCGGATAAGGAATTGCAACCACCATTGAGTCAAGTAAATCAGTCAATTAAGAAACCTCAACAACAACCCTCGCATACGAATTACAACCCCAAGATTTAAGACACATAGCACTTGTATACGCATCTAACATAATTGGATGACCAAGTTGTGTGGAAATAAGACTAATACCTTTTTCAAAATAAGCCACTAAAGGAACGTTATGGATCTTAACCCACACCGGTACAGAAGTAATCTAGTCTCTTTTGAGTTTAGAATTAGGAGTCCAAATATTCAACATGATAGGAATAAGACGTATCAGCCATGGACCCTCCTCTAAAACCCTTTCCATCCCCTACTTTGTCGCAAATTGAAACATAAAGAAGCCATTGTGAAGCATCACTCGTTGTAAACCAAATTTCGCCCACGTATTCTTAACATAATTTTCAACAATGGGGAACGCGAGCCACTTACCAATAAAGTATCCATCAAGAGAATTCTCAAACCAAGAACTAACCTCATCAACAACTTCCAAAGGAATAGTCACGTTAGCACCAGCCACGCACTCGCTATTTCTCATCTCCGAGACTCTCACTACCTTTTTATTGCTTTTATCCTTTAGCATATCCGCAAATAACAAAGAATTAGAACCTGATGGAGCACTTTTATTAGATATACCAGCAGCTAGATTCACACTCCCATTACCTGTTTTGTTAACATTATCATTATCTTGAGAAGAGCCAAAACTAGACGATTCATGCACAACCTTAGGGATAGACGTATCATCAGAACTACATGCATTCCCATCAATAGAACAAGCATTCGATTCATTAACCAAAGGAACACCTTGATTAACAATATTTTGCTCAACTTTATTACCCACGCTACTGTCATCAGCCCCCTCCTCAACTGTTATGGTAGCATTAACATTATCAATATTGTGTTGAGATGACAGATTTTCAGTCAACATACCTTTATTAGAGCAAGTAGGGACATTGCGATGCGCCCTCTTCAAAATAGACTTTTGTATCAGAGCATCAACCAGCAGGTCAGACCCCTTGCGACCCATAGCAACATTACTAGACCCTTTAACACCACGATCATCTCCTGACAAATCAGAATCCATAGCAGCAAAACGAACAAAAAAGAAGAAACCCTAGAAACGAACCAAAACCAGCAGCCCAACGCGAAAAATCAATGCAAAAACGAAACCCTAAGGGGTCATGTTACACCATAATGACTAATAAACTCACATGATTAATGGGAACAATAAATGCAAAGCGAAATAAGCAAGGTTCAAACCACTATTCGCGAAACCCTAAATCAGCAACGAAACCCCAACAAGCCTAAAACAACACCCAAGTAAAAAAACGACTACAAGGACTCAAAACAACGAATGATCCACAGTAGTAGAGTCGTTACAAGGGATAGGATCAAACAAGGTTAGGAAATTCGAAAGAAAAAGAAGAAATCATGGAGGATCGACAATAGTCGCCACTCTAGGGTTTTTTTTAGGGTGAAGGCTGAGAATACGCAACAAACTTTCTCAAATATACCGAAGTACGTAACATACAAATTTTATTATTTTGTACGTAATATACTTTCAAATTTGGAACAATGTACGTAATATGACCTGTAACTAAGGTCAAAAGTTTGAAAAATGACATAAATGGTCCCCGTGGCTTGTGTTGACTTTCACAGGTCATCCCTTGACTTTATTTTCGGTTAAAAAAGTTTCAGTAATAGTCCTTATGGTCATTGGCTTTTAGATTTAGTCATTTTGTTCCGTTTTTCTTACGTTTTGTCCGTTTTTATCGGTTTTCATCCGTTTTTCTTACATTTTTCTTAATTTTTTGTCCGTTTTTCTTACGTTTTGTCTGTTTTCTTTCGTTTTTGCCAGTTTTTGTCCGTTGTTCTTACGTTTTGTCCGTTTTCCTTATGTTTTTGTCAGTTTTTCTTACGTTTTGTCCGTTTTTCTTACGTTTTTGTACTCTTTAAACATATTTAAAATTTATTCCAAAAAGAAAAAAAAACTAGAAAAAAAATTTCCAAAAAAAATTTGGAATTTTTTCCCAAATTTGAAAAAAAAAATTCCAAAAAAATCGGAAATTTTTAAAATTTTTAAAAAAATTTGAAAAATATTTTTTCAAATTTTTATAAAAAATCTTCAAAAAATATTTTTTTTTAAAAACATATTTTTTTTAAATCTTAAAATAATTGGAAATTTGAAATTTGAAATTTTTTTTATTCAAATTTGCGAAAAAATTCCAATTTTTTTTATTCAATTTTTTTTATAAAAAAATTGGAAATTTGAAATTTGAAATTTAAAAAACATATTTTTTTATTCAAATTTTTTTTTGAAATTTGAATTTTTTTTTTTCGGAAATATTTTTTTTTTCAAAATTTTTTTGGAAATTTTTTTTTTCAAATTTGCGAAAAAATTCCAATTTTTTTTTTTGGAATTTTTTTTTTGTTTTTGGAATAAATTTTAAATATGTTTAAATAGTACAAAAACGTAAGAAAGACGGACAAAACGTAAGAAAAACAGACAAAAACTGATAAAAACATAAGGAAAACGGATAAAACGTAAGAACATCGGACAAAAACGGATGAAAACTGGCAAAAACGAAAGAAAACAGACAAAACGTAAGAAAAACGGACAAAAAATTAAGAAAAGTATAAGAAAAACGGATGAAAATCGATAAAAACGTAAGAAAAACGGACAAAAACGGAACAAAATGACTAAATCTAAAAGCCAATGACCATAAGGACTATTACTGAAACTTTTTTAACCGAAAATAAAGTGAATGGATGACCTGTGAAAGTCAACGCAAGCCACAGGGACCATTTATGTCATTTTTCAAACTTTTGACCTGGTAACTTGTTAGTTACAGGTCATATTACGTACATTGTTCCAAATTTGAAAGTATATTACATACAAAAATAATAAAATTTGTATGTTACGTACTTCGGTATATTTGAGAAAGTTTGTTACGTATTCTCAGCCTTCACCCTTTTTTTTAATCTCACAGTAGTTGTGGTGTGCTTCTGCCGCACATAGTTGGGTCCATTACAATTTTAATTCAACTTTAAAGCATCCTCAATATTGTAACATCACATATAATATAAAAACAATATGTATTATATGTGGTATTTGGACAAAATAGTTAAGTAATACGTAGTTGGTGCTTATACTTCTAATTCTAAAGGTGCTTGATTATATATATATATATATATATATATATATATATATATATATATATATATATATATATATATATATATATATATATATATATATATATATATATATATATATATATATATACACATACATATATAACAAATATCCATAAAAAAAATAAAAAGATTTTTTTTTTTTCAAAAAAAGTTCTCGAAAAATTCCCAAAAAATTCCACAAGATCGGGTATGATGGTGCATGAAAAAGTTGTGAAAAACTTTTTTCTAATAGTGAATATTTTTCTGAAAAAAAATTATGAAAAAATCGTTTCCGCATTAAATCGGTTTTTTGTGCATCAAAAATTGGTTTTTGCACCCAACTTCTATTGACTTTTTTCATCAAAATAACATTGTGCATCTAACTAAAACAAGTTGAAAATTTTGTGCATCAAAATTTTTTTGTGCATCAAAATTCATTTTTGTGCATTAAAAAAAACTCAAAATTATAAAAAAAAAATTCACAAAAGTTTTATGCACCAACATACCCGATCTTGTTGAAATTTTGTGGAATTTTTGGAGAATTTTTTAAAAAAAAAATATTTTTATTCTTTTTACGGATATTTGTCTTTTTATTTTAACTTTACCGAGAAAACCCTAAAAGTTCTCCTCCTTTGGCGATTTTCTATACCTGATGAGTGTGTAAATACTCATCATTTTTGAGTCAATCTGAACTGCAAAACGTCTAAAAATGCTCAGAAATGCATCAAAACACTGAAAATATTCCAAAATGGCATTTTATATGTTTCAGATGCAAAATGTTTAAAATCAGATGAAAAATGAGCAAAGTTTGCATAATTGGCAGTTTCAGTCCCCCAAGTTTCAAAAGTTGTCAAAAACAGTCCCTGAGCACAGAATTTCAAAAGAAAAGTCACCAAAGGTCCTTTTAAAATCATAAGTTGTCAAATTTAGTCCTTTGGTGAAAAATGTCAAAAGTTTGAGAAAATTACAAGTTTGGTCCTCCAACTTTGAAATTTGGCAGAAATGGCCCCTGGAAAATTGCAAAATGGCAAGTTTGGCCCTTATACTTTTTGAGATTGTCACTTTCAACCCTTGGATCAACTTTTCTGAATTGGTAGCAATGGTCCCTTGATTTTCAGATTTTACACCTAAGGCCCCTCTAATATTAAACCCTTGTCAAACCATTTTGGACCCTGCCTCATTTTGGCCCCCTGTCATATGCAATTTTGAACCCCTTGGTTATTAATACCCTTTGGTCAATCTTTGGTCAAACACAACAATGGCGCCAAAGTCCACCCCTTCCAACTGCTGTCTGCAAACAAGTTACCACCCATTCCCCCCTCCTCTCACCCACTCAAACATGTTCCCCCCTCCTCAACTAACCTCCAAACTGCATTAAATGTATCTCCCCCCTCCTCACTCAACCCCATTTGTCAAACACCAATTTTGGCGCCAAAATCTGTTTTAATGGCCAAGATGAAATCAAAGCCATCCAATGGCTGGGAAAGAAGTGGGAATCAATCAGAATAGAGAGAGAATGAGATTGGGTATAAAGAGAAGGAAAGAGAAGCAAGCAAAGGCAGTAGATTTTAGTTTTAAAATTCTCTTATGTCGTTTTTATTATTACTGTCTTAGTTTAATTCCAAAGTTGTAATATTTTGTTCCTAAGTACTAAACTCAAGTTACATTTTCAGTTTAATCAAGCTTTAGTCATTAATTCTAAAGTTTCATTCATTTTCATCTTTATGTGCTTACTGTTGAAAATTTAAGTTTCCATGTCATAAATTCAAGCTTCATATAGCTTCTTTTCAAGTTTGTATAAGCTTATATAAGCTGGTGATAGTTTTTTATAAGCTTTAAGTCAAGTTCAAGCCATTTTGTATTCTGGTCAACAAAAGTCAACTGGGGGCTAAAATTGGAAGTGGAGTTGGAAATGGGTTGATGCAGTTGGAAATGGGTTGATTTGGATTCATTTGGGTTGATAATTAGGATAGTGGTTCTTTGTTTCACATGTTTCAAGCCATAGTGGCTAAGGACCAAATTGTAAGTGAATTTCTAAGTTTCATAGATTAATCTGTTTTAGTAGTTCTAAGTAATTAAAATCTGTTTGAATAGTTTTATTTAGAATAATTAAACTCATTTAGATCAGTATCATGGGTTAGTTAATTGTTTAGATCAATTTTGAGTCATAATCAGTGTAATAAGGTGTGTTTGGTTTTACTGTGATAACTGTGATAATGATGCATTCAGTGATAGTTTTCTATTGGTTCATGTTTGTTAAGCATATTTGAACTCATCTGAGTCTTAGTTTGGGTCTGCAACACCACCAAACTCAAAATTACACTTAATCCATATCACTGCTCCACTGTTGTAGTTTTGGAGTAGCTAATCACTTGTGTTGTGTTTAAAATACATAGATAAAGGTTGGTTTAGTCTCATTTCAATCATTAACATCAATATCAGTCCTTAAATCAAGATTAAAACTCACATAAGTCAACTGTCCATATTTCTTCAAAAGTCAAAAGTTGCAAAAAAACCTGTTTTAGAGCCAACTGCAAGGATTTTTCATGTCTTCATTTTTGAGCCATTTTCAGTGAGACTTGGCATTTTAGAAACTTCAGTTGGTGTTCTTGCTTATCACCATTTTAGCATAATTTTACAATTTTCTTAAAAGCTCTAAACATGCTTCTCTTTTGGGTGTCAAGTGCCCTGTTCACAGGGCTTATTATAAACTGAGGTTTCCTCAGTTTTGTCCAGGGTTGCATAGGGCTCATATGAGCTCACCCAGGTCTGAGTTTTGGTTTAGACACTCTCACCCAGGTCTGCTTTAGTTTACAATTTGTAGTTTTCACTTTTAGCTTATTGTGTTGCTTATTCTTGGGCTTAAAGTAGCTAGCCAAAATTTGTTTTTAGCTTAAAGGTCAAAACATCAAATCTGTTGTATCTTGTAATTCAGTAGCTATGGCCTGTTGTTTTTAGTTGCATTTAAGTTATTGTAGCATAGTTTGGCTTCTGTAATCTGTTGGTAGCTTATTTTGATCATTTGGCTTATTCAAGTGCTTATTTATAAGCACTTGGCTTAGCAGTTTCATTTTCTTGCAAACAAGCACTTGTTTTTCCATTTTTCCTAGCTTCCTAGTATTATTTTAGAGTTTTCCTGAAATTTTCAGATTTTTCCAAGTTGGTTTGCTATTTTTCTGCATTTAAATTAGTTTTTAAGCATTTTTAATTAGCTTTTAATACAAAAAATTCAGAAAAGGTTCAAAAAAAATAACTTTTCATTTTTCTTAGGTTTAGATAAATATAAAAAGTAAAAAAAGTAATTTTCCAGATTTTTCATAGTTTATTTTGTAATTTTTAGTAATTTAATTAGTTTTTAATAGTTTTTAATTCATAAAAAATAGAAAAATAATCAGAAAATTACAAAAATAGTTTTGAAAATTCTATTTTGATATTTTAGATTTTTCTAAGTCTTAATTTTATTTTTCAAGCTTTATTTCCTAATATCTTGTATTTTAGATTAATATTTAATAGTTAAAAATAGTTTTTAATTAATAATAATTAGATAATTAGTCATAAAAATAATTTTCTTTTTCTAAATATTTTCTTTTATCATTAGGATTGTAAAAATATCATTTTCATATTTTTAGGGTTAATATTGTGTAAGTTTTACGTTTTTATTTGTACGTCGCGTAGTTTTTAAATTAAGTTTTATAAAAACATAAAAACAAAAACATCATTTTAAATATAGTGATAGCGTTTATTTAATAGATTTTATCTTTTTAATTTCCTTTAATTTGCATTTAAGCCGTTGTAATTTGTTGGCTTCTTCTGTAGTTATAATCATATTCCAAATCCTTTTCCCGTTCAAACTCCTCGATCACTTTACGTTTGATAATCCATTGCATAGCTCGCTGGGACATAACGACCCGGGGAAACACTATACTCCCCAGATCTTCATTGCATTCGTGCTTGAGCAGTTTTAAGCTGATTACGGTCTGCCATTCACAAGTGGCAGGCTTGAGTGATTTAGCTTGACTGTTTGGCACGAATCAAATTTTTGGCGCCGCTGCCGGGGAGCTGTGCTAATTGTCTTACGTTTAGCAGATTAGTTGTTTGAATACTCACTCTTTGTTTATATCATCCATATCTATCTATATATATATCCATATTTTCTTATAAAAAATCCAAAAACCCAAAAACAGCCAAAAACGTATAAAATACAAAAATATTTTCTTTTTGTTTCTATATATGTATCAAAAAAATAAAAATACAAAAAGATTCGTCGTTTTCTTTAATAAATAACAACTTAAAAGATTAACACCGCAAACCAAGGCAGTGCACTACCTAACTGGGGGTGCGACCATAATAAGTTCCCGAACTAAAGATTTAAAACTTGCCTTTGTGTCCTTGTGATTGGTGTACCTTTTTCAAAGAAGCCATTCATATTGTGATTATTGGATAAGTTCACTGTTGTTTTGCCTCGATTTTTTGTTAATTGATTTTGTTGTGATATCTACGTTTCAGAAGCAGAAAACCCATAAAGATTCTTCTCACCCCATTTTTATAAAACGTCTTCATAATTCTCATTCTCATCTGAAAGATTTTCATAATTCCCATTCCTCTCCTTAGCTCTGAGATCCCTTAGAGTTAACTCTAGTGCATGCGCACTCGTTCTTCTAGATCATTGAGTCCTTTGCGTGATCTAGCAGAAATTCCTAGAAGACGTTCTCGTAGACGTGCTGCCCAAATAGTCGAACCCGAGATTCGTACTATTTCAATCAACAATATGGCAGACGAACGCACTATGGCGGAAATGCTCCAGGCACCCACCGAGGGTTATGGGGATGCCATCGTTTTACCGGTAATCAATTCTGATCACTTCGAATTGAAGACACATTTAATCCAACTTGTGTCTACGAATCAATTCCGCGGGTCTGATCGAGAAGACCCGTATGCACACATCCGTTGGTTTAACAAGTTGACTGCAACTATCAATTTCAAGGATGTGCCACAAAAGGTGATCAAGATGATGCTATTTCCATTCTCACTTGAGGGGACAACCCGGATTTGGCTGGAAAAAGAACCCCCTCGATCCATCGAAACTTGGGAGGATCTTGTTCAAAAGTTTGTTAATTATTTCTTCCCTCCATCAAAGACGACTAATCTTAAAAATGAAATTTCTGGATTTCGTCAAAATTTCGATGAAAACTTTGGAGAGGCATGGGAGAGATTCAAAGATCTCCTCAGGAAATGCCCCCATCATGAATTCACGGAGCTTCAACAAGTTAATATCTTTTATAATGGGTTGAACGGTAATGATCAAGATTCTTTGAACGCATCCGCGGGTGGCAATATCTTGAATCGTAGACCTAAAGATGTGCTTGAAATTTGCGAGAGTAAATCAAAAGTTCCTATTTCTCGCAACAAAGTCAATGTTCCGAACACTCCTGCTTCCTCATCCGGTAACTCTTCCGAGTTAACCGCTCCGTTAGCCGCTCTAACGGACATCATCCATTGTATGATAAAAGAGGTGAAGGAAATCAAAAGCGAAATTCATAAGCCGGAACCAATCAAAGCCATAAACAAGGTGTGTGAAATTTGTAGTGGTCCACACGCGTATTATGATTGTCAAGCAACCGATGCTTCTTTTTACCAAGCTCCCGTAGTTGCTGTAAACCACAATCAATACCGACCACAAGCTGATCCTCACTACCGTGCACCTAGCGGTATGACACCACCTGGTTTTCCTCCTGTGCAAAACCATGGCAATCAAAACCATGGCAATCAAAATCGCTTTGTTCCGAATCAAGGACAAAATTTCAATAACTCTCAAAATTTCAATCAAAACCGGAACAATTTCAACCAACATTATCAAGCTCCAAATCATCAAAGTTATCAACAACCTCCTCAAGCTCCCTTACCCAATGACTTCATGAAAATTACTGAGACAAGCATACGTTCAATGCAAACTCAGATCAATAACATGAGAGGTGAGCTAAAAAGGGAAATTGATACAACACTGTCTCGGCAGACAAATGAGTTGAAGAATATGATGAGCAGTTTCATGAACATGAATATGAACAAAGCTTCATCATCTTCTGGAGGACTCCCAAGCAATACTATTCCCAATCCCAATGCCGAGTTGAAAGCCGTCACCACTCGTAGTGGTAAGACGCACAATGGACCTTCGACTCCAATGCCCCCTCCTCCTGTAGCATTGAGTCAAGTTACCAAGGAGACAACGGACAAGGTGCATTATTCAAGCCCACGAAGTACCGCACACGTCCCACCTTCGGTGGTCCAAGCTTTAAGTCCGGAACCCGAAGTTCCAAAGAAAAATCCTGAGCCAGAAATGACTTCCATCCCGGCTCAAAAGTCTAGTCAGCTTCCTTACCCATCAAGAATGAATGATGAGAAGCTCAAAGACAAAAACAAAGAGCAAATGGAAAAATTTTTCCAAATCTTCAATGAGCTTCACTTTGATATAAGCTTCGTTGATGCTCTCGTTCTAATGCCTAAATTTGCATCCACGCTTAAAGGCTTACTCACCAACAAAGATAAGCTATCAGAGATGGCTAAAACTCCTCTCAATGAGCAATGCTCAGCGGTCCTTCTCAAGAAGCTTCCCAAAAAGCTTGAAGACCCTGGCAGATTTCTAATCCCGTGTGATTTCTTGGGGATGGTTCAATGCTCCGCCTTGGCCGATCTTGGCGCTAGCATTAACCTCATGCCACTCTCAGTATGGAAGAAACTGTCTCTTCCTAAACTTTCATCCACTTGTATGACACTCGAGCTAGCGGACCGTTCCGTAACCCGTCCACGTGGGATAGCCGAGGATGTCGTGATGAAAGTGGGAAAGTTTCACTTTCCTATTGACTTTGTTGTAGTAGACTTCGATGCAGATCCTAGAGTTCCCCTCATCTTAGGGAGAGCTTTCTTAAGAACGAGTCGTGCTCTGATTGATGTGTTTGCTGAAGAGTTGACCATACGGGTTGACAACGAAGAGCTCACGTTAAAAATCAACCAAGACTCCAAACCTCTATACAAACAGAGTGTTGCTACAATTGATCAAAAATCTGAAAGAATCAATGCAACACTCTCAAATTTCACGGTTAAGAGTGTTCACCAAAAACGTGCTGAGCTAAAAGCTTTGAAAATCAACCCTGGTTCAAACAAATGGTTTGAAAGCTGTACCAGGGATGTCAAGAGTGTTCTTGATGATGATGATCTAGAATCGGAGACTTTATCGGAAGTGGTGGAAATTGCTAGCTCTAAGAGCACACCACTTGTCTCATCTCCGGAACCAGTTTATCGTATCGAGTTTGTTAACTCTGTGGATGAAACTACACTCTCTTCAGTTTCATCCGGATTGGATGATGATGTTTGTGACCCAATGGGAGACATTCTTCCCATTGAAGAACTTCTCAAAAATGATCCATCATCTCCTAGTCTTATTATTTCTGACTCTTCCACCCCTTCTCTTACTCCGTTTGAGGAAAGTGATTTCATCTTGGAAGAGATTGAAGCATACTTTTCTAGTGATTCGGTTCCATGGGAAATTGATCACGCTCCAATTGACATCGAGGGAGATATTCTTCTCATTGAGAAGTTGTGACAACTCGCAATTTCAGGTCATTTCTCAAGTTTCACTATTTCAACATTTATCGTAAACTAGGTTTGCGTGTTCCAAATTCGCGTAACCTTAAGGGTTTAGCGGCAAATTCATGATCATATCATCACGAACATTTCATATGGACTAAGTGTAGTCTACATTTCATTAGCATCATTTGCATCATGTTAGTTCATTCACGACATTTCATTTCACATCAACCACGTATATTTTATATTAAATAAACGTTATCGCGTGAGTTATTATTTTGAATATTTAAACCGATACTTCCAAAAATGATCCCGATATATTTTTATACTTACATTAAGTTTATAAAAACTATATTTTGAGTTTACCTAGTGTTTTAAATTTATTTTGTATATAAATCGTTAAAGTTATATTATTACGACACTTTTCTTAAAAACTGTACGATAATTATTTTATCACTCAAATTTTACAAGAAATGTATTTTACAATTTTTATAACTACAATATACTTTACTTTGATCCCTTAAAACTTATTTTAGTTCCTACTACTCTAAATTCACAACTATGTACAAGTTACTACACTTTTTATTTAACTACACACTTTACTTACATTTTTAACAATTACTTATACATTTTAGAAAAAAAAAAAAAAGATATTTTGAGAAACATAGTTCCCCAAAAACCGGCCCTATGGGGGGGAAAGCATTTATTGATTGGTTGATTTTCTTACATGGTTATACTTATACACAATCTTCCTTTTCACAATTCATTCATTCACATCATTTCAAGAGTTAGTAAAATTATTTTTTTCTCTTTGTTTCTTCTCTCTAAACCGGCCATTCAAGGAGGTGTACAAGGGATCATCAATTTTTCAAGCTCAAGAGTTTAAACAATCTAGAATCACACTCTTATTAAGGTTTTGAAATAAAAACCTAGAGTGTTTAGGCTAAACCTTGTTCTTTGCACCTCATCATATTAACTTGTAAGCATATCATTTATATTTTTCATCTTTCCTTTTCATTTCATAAGTATCCCTTCATTTTTGGAGCAAACATGCATGATTTGTGTTGTTTATACCATTATTACATGATTTTTAGTGTTATATATATATAAAAGTCATCCTATAATTATTCCCTTGGTATATTTTGGTCTTGATGATGTTTAGGAACCCATGACACCCTAAGAAGGTGTATGGTAGGATTAGATTAGCTTTGGAGTTGATTTGAAGGGATTGGAATAAGTTTAGTACGAGAAAAACTATTTTCGATAAGTATAAAAAGTGATCTGTTCTTATTTGGTTTTTCTGGAAAATCCGACAGTAGGCACAAAATTTTGGCCTTGATATTTAGAAAATATACTTTAAAACGAATCCGTGGCCGCTTGAACGGATAAAAACGGAGTTATAACGAAGAAGTTATGAATTTTTCAAGTTGACGACGAAATATATATTTTCTGAAAAATTTCAGCAACATGTTTTTGTTTTATTCGAGTCAAAAACGAGCCTTAAGCTTTACCAATTTATTTCGACTTATCAAAAATATATTAGTATACTTTGATACGAAGCTAAGGACGTATTATACGTAGAAAACGGATTTGAAACGACTAAGATATGCACGTTTTCATAAACTTGCCGTAACTATTATTTTTAGAAAAACTATATTATTTTTACGAGATAAGTGTTACGGTAACTAAAATGACCATGTTGACGGCTGTTTTTAACTATGATGTAGAACTTTTTGAAACGAAATGTCTTCTAGTAAAATCGAGATCACCAAGCCTATTTTCCAAAACGACCAACCGTTTGTATAGCGGAGTTGTAATAACTTACTTACGGATGCTTAAACTTTGCCGAAACTCACTTTTTGCACAACAATTAGACAAAATCACCATCTTTAACCCTTATTATCTTTATGTTCGAGACCTCTATGACGAAAACTCCTGAACTGAAACTTCTAGATTTTGATACAAACTTTCCAAAACCGTCGAGTTCGTTTCCTAACGATCGACGTACACTATTTTACGACTAGTTTTTCGAAGCTATTTTTATCACTTTCATGAAAAATTCCGACGACATTGCTTTACGACGAAAAGTGAAAATTTCACCATAAATCATTACAAAACCATTGTAGGATGACATTTTGACGTAAAAACTTGTAAAGTGATTTAAGAATGGTCAAGACGTCAAAAGAGTATTTTTCGACGATAACTATTATTTTCAAAACTCACAAATGGTATAAATAACATACGAAATGCATGCATAACATTATATCATAACTCATTACGTATCATATCATTCATAATAGGTCATTTTCGAGATTCACGCTACATTTCAGTATATCCACTTTTGCCATCGCATTATTGTCCAAGTGAGTCATAGCCCCACTTTTCTCGTTTTAATTATTTATGAAACTCTTTGGGGGAGATGCATGCTCAATAATTTTTATTACATTCATGACTATTTGCAAATTATATGTTTATCCGAACTGAATGTTTAGTCATGCAAAGTAACAGTATTACCATACGTAGTATTTCCATAGTATATTCATTGGACTGATGGTCTTGGTATATTCATTGGACTGATGGTCTTGGTATATTCATTGGACTGATGGTCTTGGTATATTCATTGGACTGATGGTCTTGGTATATTCATTGGACTGATGGTCTTGGTACATTCATTGAACTGATGGTCTTGGTATAATCATTGCACTAATGGTCATGGAATAATTTGAAACCGTACGAATTAGGTGTTATATTAAGTAACTATGGATACATTAAGTTATGCACTATTTTGTGAATTCATTTGACATCATGCGCTTGATCATAAACTATATCACATTTTGGCAATGGGTTGTGAATACACAGGTTACAAGTTTTGTATGGGCGGAACTTGAAACTGAGTGGATTTACAATGCCTTTGCTGCATAAACGATTTTTGAAAGGCTTTACATTTCAACACAAACCCTATGAACTCACTCAACCTTTGTGTTGACACTTTTTAGCATGTTTTATCTCAGGTATCTAAGGCATATACTTCATGGCATGCATGTGGACACATCTTAGAGTCGCGGAGACGACGCGTCTCACTTGGGTTTTACTCACTTTAAACATCGTTTGAATTGTAACAAATTTATTTACGCATAAGTTGATTTTCATTTGGGACCTATACTTTGTAAACTCTGATTGTTTTATTAAATCAAACGATGTGTTTTCCAAACGACACTTTAGGTCGTTCAATATATCTGTAACTGTGATGCTATGACAGTCAATCCCCAGGAATTCCATTCCGCTGCAAAACAGGTAATTTGGGGGTGTGACAGAAGTTGCTTAATAATGATCCATCATCACTCCCTCCCATCGAGCTTCATAACAAGGAAGTCAAGTCAGTTGAGAAAACTGAAGAATTTCCTGAGGTTGAACTTAAGGACTTACCACCTCATCTCGAGTATGCATTTCTTGAGGGTGATGATAAATTACCCGTCATTATTGCTCGAGATTTGAGTAAGGATGAAAAGACTGCTCTCATAAAGGTCTTGAAGTCACACAAGCAAGCAATTGCTTGGAAACTCTCCGACATTAAGGGTATCAACCCTGAGTTTTGTACTCACAAAATCTTAATGGAGGATGACTTTAAACCAGCAGTTCAACATCAGAGACGAGTGAATCCAAAAATCCATGATGTTATCAAACAAGAGGTTCTCAAACTTCTTGATGCAGGATTGATTTACCCTATCTCGGATAGTCCTTGGGTGAGCCCCGTTCATTGTGTACCCAAAAAGGGTGGTATAACCGTTGTTGAAAATGATGAAAACGAGTTGATTCCTACTCGATTGGTTACGGGATGGCGTGTTTGCATTGACTATCGAAAGTTAAATGAAGCCACCCGTAAAGACCACTTTCCCTTACCCTTCATGGACCAGATGCTTGAGAGATTAGCGGGAAATGAATACTATTGCTTTCTCGATGGTTTTTCGGGTTACTTCCAAATTCCCATTGATCCACAAGATCAAGAAAAGACCACATTCACATGTCCTTATGGAACATTTGCTTACCGACGCATGCCTTTTGGCTTATGCAATGCTCCCGGTACATTCCAAAGGTGTATGATGGCCATTTTCCATGACATGATCGAAAAGACTATGGAAGTCTTTATGGATGATTTTTCGGTCTTTGGGGATTCTTTCCAAACATGTCTATCCCATTTAGAAAAGATGCTTGAACGTTGTAAAAACACGAATCTTAGTCTAAATTGGGAGAAATGTCACTTTATGGTTAAAGAAGGAATTGTCCTTGGCCATAAAATTTCTAAGAGCGGGATTGAGGTTGATAAAGCTAAAGTCGATGTTATTTCTAAATTACCTCCTCCCACAACCGTTAAAGGAGTTAGAAGTTTCCTTGGTCATGCCGGATTTTATCGTCGTTTCATTCACGACTTTTCGAAAATATCCCGGCCTATGACCCGACTTCTTGAAAAAGACACTCTTTTCATCTTCTCTAGTGAGTGCGTTGAAGCTTTTCAAACTCTTAAGAAGAAGCTCACAGAAGCACCAATTCTAGTTGCCCCCGATTGGGACCTACCATTTGAGCTTATGTGCGATGCAAGTGATTTCGCCATAGGTGCAGTTTTGGGGCAACGAAAATCGAAACAATTCCAGCCTATACACTATGCTAGCAAAACTTTGACCGAAGCTCAAGCACATTACACCACTACGGAGAAAGAATTACTAGCTGTGGTGTATGCTTTCGAGAAGTTTCGGCCATACTTGATCTTGTCCAAAAGCATAGTGTATACGGATCACTCGACCCTCAAATATCTTTTTGCTAAGCAAGATGCAAAGCCGAGATTGATCCGATGGGTTCTCCTCCTACAAGAATTTGATATCACCATCCGTGATAAAAAAGGAGCGGAGAACCTAGCGGCTGACCATCTTTCCCGTCTTGAAAATCCTCATCAAGGTGTGCTCGAGAAAAAGGAGATAAACGAAACGTTTCCTCTCGAGACACTTAATGTGGTATCTCATCATGGAGATTCTAGTACCCCATGGTTTGCCGACTTTGCAAACTATCATGCGGGTAACTTTGTTGTGAAAGGGATGTCGTCCCAACAAAAGAACAAATTTTTCAAAGATGTTAAGCATTACTTCTGGGACGACCCCTACTTGTTTAAAATATGTGCGGATCAAGTCATCCGACGGTGTGTTCACGGCCAAGAAGCCGCTGATATTCTCAAGGCTTGTCATCATGGACCCACGGGGGGACATCATGGCCCGAACTACACCGCCAAGAAGGTGTTTGATTCTGGTTTCTATTGGCCCACAATTTACAAAGATGCCCATGACCTCGTCAAATCTTGCGACTCTTGCCAACGTCATAGTAACATCTCTAAACGAGATGAAATGCCTCAAAATGCCATTCAAGTGTGCGAGATCTTTGACGTATGGGGCATTGACTTTATGGGGCCGTTCCCATCTTCTCGAGGGAACAAGTATATACTCGTGGCGGTCGATTACTTGTCTAAATGGGTAGAAGCGAAAGCGCTCCCTACCAACGACGCCCGAGTAGTTATGAAGTTTTTAAAGTCTCTCTTTGCCCGATTTGGAACTCCTCGTGCTATCATTAGTGATCGCGGTACACACTTTTGCAATGACCAATTCGCAAAAGTGATGCTTAAGTACGGTGTCACCCACCGTCTCTCTACCGCGTATCACCCACAAACTAGTGGGCAAGTGGAAGTTTCGAACCGTGGTTTGAAAAGAATCTTGGAGAGGACCGTAGGTGAAAATCGTGCCTCTTGGTCGGACAAACTTGAAGATGCACTTTGGGCCTTCCGTACCGCTTACAAAACACCCATCGGGTGTACTCCTTACAAGCTCGTGTATGGAAAGGCATGTCATCTCCCGATCGAGCTTGAGCACAAAGCCTATTGGGCCTTGAAGCAGGCAAATTTCGACCTCAAGTCTTCGGGTGATCATCGGAAAGTTCAACTCAACGAATTAAATGAACTCCGTAATCAAGCCTACGAGAACTCTTTGATCTACAAGGAAAAGACAAAGAAGATCCATGACTCAAAGATTAAGAACCGCGTTTTCAACGTTGGTGACCGAGTCCTTCTTTTCAATTCTAGATTGAAGATCTTCTCGGGGAAACTTAAGACCCGTTGGACTGGTCCATTCACCATTGCCAAAGTTTTTCCATATGGCACCGTCGAATTATCTCAAACAGACGGGCCAAACTTCAAAGTGAATGGACATAGGTTGAAGCACTATTTTGGAGAGGACATTCCCCCTGTGGTTGTCCCGGATCTACAAACCTTCCCCATGAACCAATGAATGCGGGGATCGAGTCAAGCTAGCGACTCGGTAATCAAAAACAGTAGCATGCCATATGGGTTTTCACCCATATTTCTGACTTCTTTCTATCTTTCTACCACCCTAGTGTGGGGGGGGGGGGGTTGCCCCACATGTTGTGTATATAATTTTCAAGTCTAAAAAAAAAAAAAAAAAAAAAAAAAAAAAAAAAAAAAAAAAAAATCTTCTTTCTAAAATATGGCCGTAGTATTTCCCTTTTACGTTCTCAGTTTCGGCATAACCGCCAGTACTTTGAATATTGAGGGCAATATTCATTTCTAAGTGTGGGGGGGAATTCTCACGAATTTTATCATGTATTATCCACCTAATTCCCCCGTTTTTGGCCAAAATTTTTTTTTTTGGAGTAAGTGTTTTACACTTACTCATCTGGTTATCGGTCCGCCATGTTTGATAAACAAAAGGATTGGCTAATCCAGGAGCAAACGGCTCTTGGTAAAGATATATCAAATCCGTTTACGGCTTGCAATTTGCCCAAAATTGTATGGTATTCAGCTCACCATATCCTAAAAAGTGAAGAGTTGGCTAGCCCGCAAGTTTATGGCTTGTGGTAAAGGCAGTGGAAAAACCATAATTGGTAATCAGCTCACCAAAGATAATATTGATAATTTATCTAAGAGTTGGCTAGTCCAGAGCAAACGGCTTCTGGTAAAGACAAATCAAATCCGTTGGAAGCTGGTGGTTTGCTCAAAATCACATGGTTATCGGTGTACCATGGTTCTTACTTGAACTGAAACATTTGGCTACTCCAGAAGTAATGGCTTTTGGTAAAGAGTTTCAAATCCATTATGTTTTCTCAAAAGATTGCTAGGGACTAGCAATAGTTTAGTGTGGGGGATTGATGAGTGTGTAAATACTCATCATTTTTGAGTCAATCTGAACTGCAAAACGTCTAAAAATGCTCAGAAATGCATCAAAACACTGAAAATATTCCAAAATGGCATTTTATATGTTTCAGATGCAAAATGTTTAAAATCAGATGAAAAATGAGCAAAGTTTGCATAATTGGCAGTTTCAGTCCCCCAAGTTTCAAAAGTTGTCAAAAACAGTCCCTGAGCACAGAATTTCAAAAGAAAAGTCACCAAAGGTCCTTTTAAAATCATAAGTTGTCAAATTTAGTCCTTTGGTGAAAAATGTCAAAAGTTTGAGAAAATTACAAGTTTGGTCCTCCAACTTTGAAATTTGGCAGAAATGGCCCCTGGAAAATTGCAAAATGGCAAGTTTGGCCCTTATACTTTTTGAGATTGTCACTTTCAACCCTTGGATCAACTTTTCTGAATTGGCAGCAATGGTCCCTTGATTTTCAGATTTTACACCTAAGGCCCCTCTAATATTAAACCCTTGTCAAACCATTTTGGACCCTGCCTCATTTTGGCCCCCTGTCATATGCAATTTTGAACCCCTTGGTTATTAATACCCTTTGGTCAATCTTTGGTCAAACACAACAATGGCGCCAAAGTCCACCCCTTCCAACTGCTGTCTGCAAACAAGTTACCACCCATTCCCCCCTCCTCTCACCCACTCAAACATGTTCCCCCCTCCTCAACTAACCTCCAAACTGCATTAAATGTATCTCCCCCTCCTCACTCAACCCCATTTGTCAAACACCAATTTTGGCGCCAAAATCTGTTTTAATGGCCAAGATGAAATCAAAGCCATCCAATGGCTGGGAAAGAAGTGGGAATCAATCAGAATAGAGAGAGAATGAGATTGGGTATAAAGAGAAGGAAAGAGAAGCAAGCAAAGGCAGTAGATTTTAGTTTTAAAATTCTCTTATGTCGTTTTTATTATTACTGTCTTAGTTTAATTCCAAAGTTGTAATATTTTGTTCCTAAGTACTAAACTCAAGTTACATTTTCAGTTTAATCAAGCTTTAGTCATTAATTCTAAAGTTTCATTCATTTTCATCTTTATGTGCTTACTGTTGAAAATTTAAGTTTCCATGTCATAAATTCAAGCTTCATATAGCTTCTTTTCAAGTTTGTATAAGCTTATATAAGCTGGTGATAGTTTTTTATAAGCTTTAAGTCAAGTTCAAGCCATTTTGTATTCTGGTCAACAAAAGTCAACTGGGGGCTAAAATTGGAAGTGGAGTTGGAAATGGGTTGATGCAGTTGGAAATGGGTTGATTTGGATTCATTTGGGTTGATAATTAGGATAGTGGTTCTTTGTTTCACATGTTTCAAGCCATAGTGGCTAAGGACCAAATTGTAAGTAAATTTCTAAGTTTCATAGATTAATCTGTTTTAGTAGTTCTAAGTAATTAAAATCTGTTTGAATAGTTTTATTTAGAATAATTAAACTCATTTAGATCAGTATCATGGGTTAGTTAATTGTTTAGATCAATTTTGAGTCATAATCAGTGTAATAAGGTGTGTTTGGTTTTACTGTGATAACTGTGATAATGATGCATTCAGTGATAGTTTTCTATTGGTTCATGTTTGTTAAGCATATTTGAACTCATCTGAGTCTTAGTTTGGGTCTGCAACACCACCAAAGTCAAAATTACACTTAATCCATATCACTGCTCAACTGTTGTAGTTTTGGAGTAGCTAATCACTTGTGTTGTGTTTAAAATACATAGATAAAGGTTGGTTTAGTCTCATTTCAATCATTAACATCAATATCAGTCCTTAAATCAAGATTAAAACTCACATAAGTCAACTGTCCATATTTCTTCAAAAGTCAAAAGTTGCAAAAAAACCTGTTTTAGAGCCAACTGCAAGGATTTTTCATGTCTTCATTTTTGAGCCATTTTCAGTGAGACTTGGCATTTTAGAAACTTCAATTGGTGTTCTTGCTTATCACCATTTTAGCATAATTTTACAATTTTCTTAAAAGCTCTAAACAGGCTTCTCTTTTGGGTGTCAAGTGCCCTGTTCACAGGGCTTATTATAAACTGAGGTTTCCTCAGTTTTGTCCAGGGTTGCATAGGGCTCATATGAGCTCACCCAGGTCTGAGTTTTGGTTTAGACACTCTCACCCAGGTCTGCTTTAGTTTACAATTTGAAGTTTTCACTTTTAGCTTATTGTGTTGCTTATTCTTGGGCTTAAAGTAGCTAGCCAAAATCTGTTTTTAGCTTAAAGGTCAAAACATCAAATCTGTTGTATCTTGTAATTCAGTAGCTATGGCCTGTTGTTTTTAGTTGCATTTAAGTTATTGTAGCATAGTTTGGCTTCTGTAATCTGTTGGTAGCTTATTTTGATCATTTGGCTTATTCAAGTGCTTATTTATAAGCACTTGGCTTAGCAGTTTCATTTTCTTGCAAACAAGCACTTGTTTTTCCATTTTTCCTAGCTTCCTAGTATTATTTTAGAGTTTTCCTGAAATTTTCAGATTTTTCCAAGTTGGTTTGCTATTTTTCTGCATTTAAATTAGTTTTTAAGCATTTTTAATTAGCTTTTAATACAAAAAATTCAGAAAAGGTTCAAAAAAATAACTTTTCATTTTTCTTAGGTTTAGATAAATATAAAAAGTAAAAAAAGTAATTTTCCAGATTTTTCATAGTTTATTTTGTAATTTTTAGTAATTTAATTAGTTTTTAATAGTTTTTAATTCATAAAAAATAGAAAAATAATCAGAAAATTACAAAAATAGTTTTGAAAATTCTATTTTGATATTTTAGATTTTTCTAAGTCTTAATTTTATTTTTCAAGCTTTATTTCCTAATATCTTGTATTTTAGATTAATATTTAATAGTTAAAAATAGTTTTTAATTAATAATAATTAGATAATTAGTCATAAAAATAATTTTATTTTTCTAAATATTTTCTTTTATCATTAGGATTGTAAAAATATCATTTTCATATTTTTAGGGTTAATATTGTGTAAGTTTTACGTTTTTATTTGTACGTCGCGTAGTTTTTAAATTAAGTTTTATAAAAACATAAAAACAAAAACATCATTTTAAATATAGTGATAGCGTTTATTTAATAGATTTTATCTTTTTAATTTCCTTTAATTTGCATTTAAGCCGTTGTAATTTGTTGGCTTCTTCTGTAGTTATAATCATATTCCAAATCCTTTTCCCGTTCAAACTCCTCGATCACTTTACGTTTGATAATCCATTGCATAGCTCGCTGGGACATAACGACCCGGGGAAACACTATACTCCCCAGATCTTCATTGCATTCGTGCTTGAGCAGTTTTAAGCTGATTACGGTCTGCCATTCACAAGTGGCAGGCTTGAGTGATTTAGCTTGACTGTTTGGCACGAATCAAATTTTAACACTCATCAATACCCTAACTGCCTAATCGTTTTTTCACCTTAATCCACCCAAATCTTGTGTTTTCTGCAACGATTTGTTAAGTTTAATTGATTAGCATCCGTGGTATTCATTATCTTGATCATTCTTGTTGCTTAAATCACTTTGATTTCTGGTTTTTTGGTGTTTATCTTTTAGGGTTTAGAAAATCGATTTTGGTTATCCCTTACACACTCAAATCGTTTTTTCATCTAATTCTGCCCTATTACCTTTTTAGGTTCTGGTCAGATCTAGTGAATCGTTTTTTTTAGGGTTTCAACCGAATATTGCTACCCCTAATCGATCATAATTATACTTTAAGTCGGTTTATGGTTTCCTGATCGGCTTTTCTATTTATAAAGTCGATAACTTGTTCCTGCGCATTGTTTTTCCATTCTATACGATTCCCAATTTAGGGTTTTGTTGTTTTATTGCGCATAAGATTCCTGGTGCATAATTCTAAACCAAACTCGTCGTGTTTGGTCTATTTTCTGGTTGCAAGTACCCATTAGGGTTTTGTTGTTGTAAGTCCGTCGAGCTTTACGTGGGTTGTGGGAGATGGAAGCGGGGTTTCTAAATGGTAAGAAGTCTAATAAGGTGATTGGGTTGGCTGCTAGGATTAATAATATCGATGGCAAGGTAATTGTTAATGAGAGTAAGCCATTGAAGTCTATATTGAAAAGTGTAGGTTTGGGTGAAAAAACGGGGAGTTTTGCTCTTCCTAGTGATCATGGTCCCGTTGTTTCTGATTCGAACATTGCTATACAACAAGGGGTAAGTTTAGCTAGTACTAAATCAGATGTTCCTAAGTCTACTAATGTGGTTGAACCTGATTCTTTGGGGGCTGCAGTTGTTGGTACGTCTAAGGATTATGGTGAAAGGCTAGCTGATGGGTGTAATATTGGTGGTGCTAAACTTGTTATTCCCCTAGCCCTTGTTGACGATATGAGTTCTAAATTTGATAATACGTTATGCGGCTATTTCCTTAGGCAACGTTTAGCTTTTCCTATTATTGAAGATTATGTTAAGCATGTGTGGGGTAAGTTTGGCTTTGAGTGTGTAATGTTGCGTAATGATTTCTTCCTTTTTAAATTCAAGACTCAAGAGGGTATGAATAAGGTGCTTCAGTATGGTCCTTGGTTTATCAAATCGAATCCAATTTTCTTGAAGATTTGGGTTCCTAATACAAGGTTGGAGAGGGAGAACATTACTAAGGTACCAGTATGGGTTCTTATTCATAATGTACCTGCTATTACGTATTCTGAAGTTGGTATTGGTTTGATTGCACAACAGCTTGGTCGTATTATACGTATGGATGCAGGTACTAGAGCTATGTGTAGTAATCCTTGGGCCCGTTATTCTTATGCACAGGTTCTAATTGAGTTATCTATTGAACGGGCTGTTTTGGAATCAATTGAAGTTGCTATACCGTTGTCTAAGGGCAAGGGTCATTATATGGAGGTTCTTGAAGTCGAATATGAATGGTGGCCATATCGGTGTTCTAAATGTAATGTTTTTAACCATGAGGACGTTACTTGCCCTATTAGGAGAATGCGGGCTACTAGGGGTTCAGATTCGGCTCATAAAGATGTTGGTGATAATCGGGGTGTTCACTTGGTTAAGGTTGGAAATAAGGCTACCAAAGTTAACCAAAGGCCTAGGTATTTCAAACCAAAGTCTAATTTTGAATATAAACTTGTTTCTAAACCTACTACTAAGAAGAATGCCAGTGATACTAAACGTAGTTTGGAGGTTGCTCCGTTGTTTCAGCCTTCAAAGGATGATTCTGTTGGTGTTACTTCGGGAGTGTTAAAGGGTGATGCTGGTCCGAGTAAGGTGGTAGTGGAGGTACCACATGATAGTGACAAGACGGTTACAGTGTGTGAAGTCTCTACTAGTGTTGTACCTGCGAAAAGTGGCAATGGAAGTTTTTGGGATCAATTCTCTAAGACCCATAATGTGTCTACACGGAAGGAAGTTTATCCTTGTCATTAGTTGGTTCGTCGGATGAAGATGAAGTATGTACACTTATATATTTTCTACTAGACCAAAATGGTTATCGCAAGTGACCATGTTTGGAGCCATTTTTCATATCGGTAGATTATTTTTGAAAAAACGATGTCTTCTAGTAAAAGTGAGTTCACCTAGCCTATTTTCCAAAATGTTCAACCGTTTGTCAAACGAATTTGTAACGAGTAATATACGATCTCTCAAACTTTCCCGAAAACTATCCCCTACCTCACTTCACCATTATTTTTCTTTATGATCGGAACTCGTATGGATAAAAGTTCAGTGTTATGACTTTTAGATAATGTTACAAGCTTTCTAGAAACATTGAGTTTGTTTCCTAACACTCAATATTCACTATTTTACGACTAGCTTTTCGAGGCCACTTAGCCACTTTCACGAATTATCAAAGTATATTGTTTTGCGACGAAAACCTATAATTTCTTGATAAATCATTAAACGACTATTGTAGGATGTCGTTTCAAAGTAAATACTTGTAAAGTATTTTGTAACTTGACAAGATGTCATAAACATATATTTTGACGATAAACTTTATTTTCAAAATGCACAAGTGGTATGGATATCATATGAGTTTGCATGCACAACATTATATCATGACTTATATTAGATCATATCATTCATAATAGGTTGCAGTTAGAGATTGTGCCTCATTTTAGTGTATCCACTTTTGCCATCATAATCATTGTATCAAGTGAGTTTTCATAGCTCCGTTTTACAAGTTTATACTTTATTTCAAACTTACGGGGGAGAATACATTGCATATCATTTTATTACGAGCCCAAGTATATCAAATTCATTTACATTGCTTAAGTTACCTCATTGCCAATTGAATGTCCCCATTTCATAATCATGAACCGTTAATTCCGGAAGAAGCGAGAGTGAGTGAATAGATCTATTGAGGGTGACTCCTCCATCTGGGTTGGTGGTTCCAACTGGTCAAACGGATGCATTTCATTTAATATCAGAATTTGAGTTGTTTGGCAAAACACTCTGTTGGGGCGAACATCATGATCAGTCTAGCTTCGGTGTCATGTGCTTATAGCAATTGTATCATTTTTATGTGACATATTTGTCATACATGACTTATGTTGATCCCAGTTGAGCAAACGATCTAATATAGAAACTGACTTGAACAAAGAACTTATTAAGTATCACGCGGAATTTAATACTTAATCTTAAGAAGAAGAACAATTAACATTCAACACCTCAATATTATTTATTAATACGAATACTCTTACAGTATTAGGGTTTCGCAACCTTGAAGTGTATCGACCTTAGATATAATACATACGTATATCTAACCTAGCCTAGGACCTCCTTTTATAGGCTAAGGAGTCCTATACAATATACAATACGTAACCTACAAGATAAATATCTTTTCCATATTTATCTGATACAATAAACTAACCGACTCTATAAAACTAGCAGTGCTTACAATACTATCAGCAGTTACTCAATACTACTAGCCGCGGTTATCATCATCAGTGGTTACTCTTCTTCTGTCCGTGGCTATCTTCAAGCTTGTCCGCGGTTCCATTACTTAAAGTAATTCATCATACAAGGAACCTAAAACCCAACAATCCTCCCCTAAACTTGACAAATTCCAACAGAATTCTCAAGTTTCTTTTAAGCTCAAAATATCTGATGTGGAGGATGTAGCCAAACACTTACTTTTAAGTATCTTCTCATACTTCTTCAGCAAGTCATAAGCTTGACTATCATAGGACAATAACATCTTGAAACAACCTGGCTTCAACATCTGAGTAATTATTGCTGGATGATTATTCAGTTTAGGATACTCACCTTCTACAAGCATATGAATAATCTGTCCAGAAACAGTTAAAACATGAACTCCACAGGTTTGATATAAAAACCAACGAGTAACTTGACCATTGTAGAGTCCTTGCCATTCTGGTTCATCATGAGTAGGCTCAAATAGAATCTTCAAATTATGATACATCAGCCTCTCATGATAATCATCTGGATGTACTTCACCAAAATTATTCTTGTAAAGTACCCAAAAATTCATCAAATCATCTCTATCAAAATATTGAAGCATTTGAGAAAATTTATTATACTCAGAAACATCATTATTGAGTCTTTGAATCTTCCAAACTCCTTCACTGCCATCTAAAAGATCAAACTCATAAGAAATGATTTGATTCACTTCAGCAACAACTTTCAACTTCTTAGAATCAGATGTCTCCTGAACCACAGATTTTCTTTTTCGTTTACTCTCCATCCATGCATCATGATCTTTTTCCCACTCTTTTTCCTTTTGAGAATCCATTGGACAGAAATCATCATTATTAATTCTCATACATCTCTCATAGATTTCCACCATTCTTTTAAATGAACAGGTACTAAGATTATCAGAAACATATATACCAGAATTCTTGACAATCCTCATCAAAACATTCCTCAACTGAGCAATAGAAGGAGGTTTCTTTCTTACAATTTTCTTCCTTCCTCTACTAACCTTCTTTGCCAACATTCCCAGAAGTCTAGCCTTTTCTTCATCATCAAACAAAGCCCATTCTTGTACTGTATATTCATCATTGATCAATTCTGAAGCTTTAAGATAATTTTGAGATTCATACCATGTAGCTAATATCTTCTGACTAGCTTCTTCTTCATCATTCTTTCTCTTTTCCAAAGCTGCTCTGTCCTCCTCTTCCATACTTCTAGCAAACTCTCTATCATAAGCCTCTTGTTCTGCTTTATTTTTGAACTTCAGTACTACTTCTTTGCCTTTTCCAACATTAGATTTGACCATTTTCTTCTTCAAAGGTTCACCAATAACCAAACTTTTACCTTTTGATTTACCCTTTGATTTAGTAGCAGTAGACTGAATAGATAAAACAGGTGCAATAATTGATGTAGGTATTGATAATGTTTTGCTCAAATTAATCAATGTGCTTGCAGCCTCTTTCTCTACTTCTTTAGGCTTAGATGGTAATTCAGAAAGAATTGTAACAATAGTAGAAGTAGTTGTGATAGCAGTGGGTATGACAGTATGAGAATCAATAGCCAAATCTGAAACAACATCAGTGGTTACAAAAGTACTAACCGGGGTTTCAGATATACCATCAGTGGTTGTGTTCTGTACTATGTCAACATTCCTCAATTCTTCAAGAACAACAGCATTCCCAGCTTTATCAGAAACTACAAATTCTTGATCTCCACTGTCAACATCTTCTTCCATAGTAACACCAACAGATACATTCCCAGCCTCCCCTGAAGTCATGCCATCACTCCTCCCCTGTTTGGATACATCATTCACATCCAGAGTAGGAGAAGAGTTCACCTTCTTTTTCAGACGCCTCAAAGCTTTCAAAACAGCAAGGCCAGGTCTTTTCACTCTTTCCAAAACCAAGACCCGATGCTTTAATCTCCGAATAGTTTTACCCTGAAGCACAGTTACCTCCTGTAGACTAGAAATCTTATCCTCCATTTTAGAACACTGAACCGTCAATTCATTTATACGTTCAAGAATATCCTCCCCACTTCGACCTGTGTTATCTGGTCCGAGAGGTGGATCATCGAAAAAGCCCTCATGTACATAGTCATCAACCGTCAATTCATTATCAGGTTCCAACCTATCCTCATCACTTCGAGCTGTGTTAACTGCTCCGAGCGGTGAATCCTTGGATACAAAAGACATAGCACCAGACCGAGCCTGATCATCTATGTACCCTGTAATAGCCTGTTAGCTAGGGATACCTCCACCTGTGGTAAGCTCTAAAGAACTTTCCACATTAGGAGTTGCCAAAGGTTGGGTCTTAATGATGTTTCCACTATCCTGAACAGCATCTAAGCATGGAGCAGTAGTGGAAGCCCTTCCAATCATGTCACCTCCACACCGTGTGACAGCCTCATTAACCAAACCACTAGCACTAGCCTGAGGAAGCTGAGTGCCCTCTGTTCTCCTAGCCTCATTAACCTCAGAATCAGTAGGAAAATTTAACATGTGAGGAAACAAAGGAACATCTGGAATAACAACATTCTGCGGCGGATTCCTCATATATGCAAACACTCTAGGAATCATACGATTTACCTCATACTCTCTAACATGTTCAATAGGATCCTGGATTTGATGTTCCACAAGTAATTGAACAAATCGAGGATATAGATAATACTTTCCCTTCTTCCTAATATTCTGTACTAACCCCTCATAAATCAACCTAGACCAATTAAATTTCCTTCCATCTGACAAACAAATAATAGCAGTAGCAATCTTTGAAGGAAAATCATTAAAGCCTGTGGTCTTATTGCTCATACACATCAACAAAGTATGAATCAAAAACTTCCATTGTGGAGAAAACAGATTCTTAAAAAATTGTACCTTTTCACCTCTGTATGTGTATCCTAATCGCTCTAAGCCAGCCACAATCTCAGCGTCAGAAAGATTATCAACACCATCAGCATCATCCAGCCTCAAAACTTCTCTAATAAGCTCCTCAGAAACCGAAATAGCATTCTCATCCACCCTAGTACGAAAAACCTCCAACCCATTAATCTCCTCAAGAGTAGTATTCTTCCAAAACTGTCGTATATAGGTTTTGAAAATGGTAGGTTCAACCGTTAAAGCAAAGTGAATGGGACTATGAACAAGGAAATCAATCATTTGATGAAACCCTTCAGAGCGAGCATCTTTGGTGAGAATAGCAACAAGATTATGTGAAGTAGAGTACAACTCAGCCATTGTGATGAATGATATGAATTAAGTGGGTTTGTGATGAAATCAACCAAAGTGATTAGGGTTTAGGATATTTGCAAGTGAAAGTGATCCATCCGTGAGTTTGGGAAGTGATATATATACTGTTGCCAAAGTGTCAAAAACAACCCCTGAAGTATCAAAACAGAGAATCATACTATCCGTGCTTCCACAACAGCTGTCCGTAGTTGGAATACACCATCAGTGGATGCAAATAACCACTCCTTCCAACTGCACAACATCATTAGAGCAAGCAAATCCATGCCAATGGGAATGGTATCTCACAAGATAAGAAGGATTACACAAAACTATTTTTTTTTTTTTTTTTGTAACACAAACATAAGCAGCAAACACACGAGCTCCTTATGCAAAGACATCCTTCTTTCCTGCAAGACAACACAAAACAAACACAAAGACAAAGATTATGATTGTCAGTGGTTAGAAATAGCCAGAAGTGTTTACAAAAGACCTATCCGAGGTTAGAACAGTAAAGTCAATATAGTCAACTTCTAGAATATATCTCAGTCCAATCCCCAAGAACCTCATTAACTTTCCAACCACATTGAACCTGCCCCTTAGTTACTTCAGTAACCCTAATCCTCACTTATAAAAAGCACCCAAATAACATATAACGGCCAAACCAATCAAGAGATAAAACCCTAATTGCTCCAAAATTCCCAATTAGTCAAAATGTGGAACCCTAGTTGGAACAAACCAGAAGTGGTTGATCTAACCACCTCCTCATCCTCTTCATCATCTTCATCATCAAGTGAAGATGGAAACCCATGGCTAACCTATTTGCCTCCACTAGAACCAAGACCAATAAAATCTCCATTTCTCCCATCATCCGAAGATGATAGTGTTGTGGATCCAAGTGATGCTGCAGAAGACTCTGATGACTCTTCTAAGAAGAGGTCTGCAAACTCCAAACCTTCATCTTCTAACCCCCAATCAAGACCTCGAGCAAGAAACCCACCACTCCCTAGAGACAGAGAGGTGGTTCTTGGTCTTAGGGCACCAAATCATGGTGCTTCTTCACATATCGTAACCAGGAAGGGAAAAGGGAAGATGGAGTAAGTTGCTGAATGGTGGTAAGAGAAGATGGAGCACAAGAAGAATATCATATCATCCATCTATCTGCCAATATCAGCTTCAGCTTCTTCATTTTCATCAATCCATCCTTTCCATTTTGATCCTTAGCTGCTATGTTGGCATATGATTAATGCATATCCAGCATTCAAACGATATCAGCAAGGATAGTAGTAGTAGAAACCATGTATAGATATAGTCTTTAATTAGCACTTGAAGTTCCATTGTAAGCTGTAAGCTGTTTTGTTGAATGAACAATGAAAATTCAGTACTTCTTGCATCTCTATAATGATTTAGCATTTTCCTGCACAATGGTTAGAGAAAACACAGAACAACTAGCATTGGATAGACCAACTCTATCAGTAGTTAGAAGCAACACTATCAGTGGTTAGAAGCAACACTATCATTGGTTATAACAGAGATAGCAATACTTAAGATTACATAATAACAGTCCAATACTTTTACAAGCTTGTACAAAACAATTTGAGAAATTTAGAGAATAAGCATTCCAATACTAACAACAAGATACTGAAACCTCCCCACATCAAAAGCTTTTGTGAGAAGATCAGCAACATTGAAATCAGTATGGATTTTTACCATTTGAATCAACCTTTTCTCATTACAATCTCTAATAAAATGATGTCTTATCTCAATATGTTTAGTTCTAGAATGTAAAACATGATTTTTGATAATGCAAATTGTACTGTTATTATCAATGTAAATCTTAGTATGCATAAAATTATACCCAAAATCCAGCAATTGATTCTGAATCCATAGAACTTGACCACAGCAACTAGCAGCAGCCACATATTCAGCCTCAGTTGTAGAATTTGCCACAATAGTTTGCTTTTTACACTGCCAAGAAATTAATCTGCTTCCCAAGAACTGACATCCTCCAGTGGTAGACTTCCTATCCAGACTAGCTCCAGCATAGTCACTGTCAGTGTAGGCCACCAAATCAAAAGGAGAATCCTTAGAGTACCAAAGGCCCAATTTAGGATGACCTTTCAAATACCTAAAGATCCTCTTAACAGCATTCATGTGTGAGGTATTGGGTGTTACTTGAAATCTTGCACACACACATACTGAGAACATAATGTCTGGCCTAGATGCAGTCAGATACATCAAAGATCCAATCATGGATCTGTACAACTTCAGATCAACTTTGGGACTCCCATCATCTGGTAGCATAGGTTTCTGAGTCTCCATAGGTGTACTTGCACTTTTTACATCTTGAAACCCAAATTTCTTCAACACATCTGCTACATACTTGTCTTGACTAATGAATATACCATCAGTCCTTTGTTGAACCTGTAGCCCCAAAAAGAAAGTGAGTTCTCCCATAGAACTCATCTGAAACTTATCATGCATAAGTGTCCCAAAATCTCTGCATAGCTCCTTGTTAGTAGAACCAAAGATGATGTCATCTACATAAACCTGAACCAGTAAAATGTCATCTTTGTGCTTTCTAATGAACAAAGTTTTATCAATCAGACCTCTTTTAAACCCATTGTCCATCAAATAAGTAGATAGGCATTCATACCATGCCCTAGGAGCCTGATGCAGTCCATACATAGCCTTCCTTACCCTGTAAACCTTATCAGGATGATCAGGATCCTCAAAACCAGGAGGTTGACAAACATAAACCTCCTCATCAATAGTGCCATATAAAAATGCACTTTTAACATCCATTTGATACACAACAAAATTCTTGAATGAAGCATAAGCCAAAAACAATCTTATAGCCTCAATCCTTGCAACTGGTGCAAATACTTCATCATAGTCCAAACCTTCAGTTTGGGTGTATCCTTGAGCAACCAATCTTGATTTGTTCCTCACTACAATTCCTCTTTCATCCCTTTTGTTTCTGAATACCCATTTAGTTCCAATAGCCCTCTTCCCATTTGGAAGATCAACCAATGTCCAAACTTCTTGAAGTTTGAACTGAAGAAGCTCCTCTTGCATTGATTCTACCCATCCTTCTTCTGTTATAGCTTCTTCTATTCTCTTGGGCTCCTTTTGAGATAGAAAACAAGCAAACAAACAATTTTGCAGATCTTTATGACTGTTTCTTTTGTGAAGAGATCTTGCAAAGAACCCATGTTCAGGAAAGGGTTCTGAATTCTTTATCCTGCTTCTTGTTTGAACTGGAGTATTCAAATTTCCAAGAATCTGTTCCTTGGGATGAATTTTGTGAATTCTGGTAGAGGTAATTGGACTTTCATTTATAACAGTGTCCAAATTAGTCAAATTTGCATTGAAGAATTCATCCAAGTCTTCATCATCAGTAGGAGTATCAATCTCTATTAATTCAGGCATATCAGGATCATGTGGATACTCCTCATTATGATATAGTGGCTTTGGATAAGGTCCAAAGAAAGTACTATCATCAGTGCTTGTAGCCGGAATTGCACTTGAACTAGCAGTGGTAGAAGATGGCTTGTCAGCATTTGCAGATGGCCTATCAGCACTTACAGTAGGCTTAGCAGTACTTGCAGACTGCTTTTTCTTCTTTTCAATTTCTTCTACCGACACTGAGTTATCTTGAACCAACTCATCTTTATCTTGATGATGATCAACTTTGCCTCCAGTATTATGTATATCATCATCAGAGGGACCTTGCTTGTGAATGATGGGAGGAACAGAACCAGCTTTCCACTTTTCAACCAAATAGAACTCTGTTGGAGAATCAACTTCCTTTGAAGATTTATCTACTACAGAATCCTTTTGAATACCTGCATCTGCATTAGTGGAAGTTCCTGCAATGATAGGCTCATAATTCATAGATTTGGTTAGCATATCAATATTAAACAGCCAGTCTGGTCCTTTGGTCTCAACACTAGGAGTCTTTTCACTGAATTGAACATGTAGGTTCTCTTCAACAATTCTAGTCCTCCTATTGTATACTCTAAAGGCTTTACTATTTGTGGAATAGCCTAAAAAGTATCCATCATCTGCTTTCTCTTGAAACTTGCCTAGGTAGTCTATGGTATTCAAAATGGTAACAGGACACCCAAAAGGTTTTAGGAATGCAATCATTGGCTTTCTACCATGTAACAACTCATAGGGGGTCTTGTTATGAGGCTTCACTACCTTACTCCTGTTTTGCACATAACATGCAATTCCAACAGCTTCAGCCCAAAAGGTAGTTGGTAATTTAGACTCTGACAACATAGTCCTAGCAGCCTCAATTAGTGTTCTATTTTTCCTCTCAGCTACACCATTCTGTTGTGGTGTTCTAGCAACACTAAACTGTCTTTCAATACCTTTAGCTACACAGAACTGATTCATCACATTATTCTTAAACTCAGTTCCATTATCACATCTGATGACTTTGACCTTATGACTTACTAGATTTTCTATCTTTGTAATGAAATTCTTAAGAATCTCACTAGTCTCACTCTTAGTAGCCAAAAAGTATACCCAAGAAAATCTACTATAATCATCAGTGATAACTAGGCAATACTGCTTATGGTTCAAGCTTCTAACAAAGGTTGGTCCAAATAAGTCCATATGAAGCATAAACAGTGGTTGTGTTATGGTGTTTACAGTTTTGGTCTTACAAGAGGCTCTATGTTGTTTTCCTTTTTGACAGGCCACACACAGTTCCTTACACTCAAAAACCTTTGAAGGTAACCCTCTCACTAAGTTTCCTTTTACCAGTTTATTGATTGTTTTGTAATTTAGATGACCTAGCCTTCTATGCCACAATATTGACTCATCAACAGATGCTTTAGCAAACAAACATAAGGACCTATTAGGAAGAACATTTTTAAGATCAAAACAGTATATATTTTCCTTCCTAGGTACCCTAAGTTGTATAAACTTCTCAGCAGGCATCTTAAATTCAGGAGATAACACCACACACTCAGTTTCCCCAAAAAGTACCCAGTTTTTCTTATCACACATTTGAGAAACACTGAATAAGTTGTACTTTAGTCCCTGTACCAAATAGACCTTTTCAAAGTCTAGCTTCCCTGTTCTGATTGTGCCTCTGCCAAGTATCTTTCCTCCCTTTGGATCATTGCCAAATGCCACATATCCTCCATCATAAGCTTCAAAATCTTCCAAATTGCTTCCATCCCAAGTCATGTGCCCAGAGCAACCACTATCAAATACTCCTTTATCTTTTAGCTCAGTTTGAAGATTGCCCTGCACATAAGATTTCAAAGATTAGTTCCTCTTGTTGACCCAAGTCAGTACTGACTTGGGTCTGCCCTGTGCATCAAAATATTCAAATTTTGTTAGGTCCATTGATGCACAGTTGACATATGGTAAAACCTTTGTCTTAGGCTTCCATTGCCAACTTGCTGAGGCCTTAACAGCATAAAAATGATTTCCAACCACTGTATCAGTTATCACCTTTGGAATTTTTAAAACTTCTTTTGAATCAGTGGTGATTTTTGGCTTAACAGTGGTTAGACACTGCTTATCCGAGTTTACATTTTGCTTAGCCGTGGTTGGAATCCATTTTTGTGAAGCAGTGACAATAGATTTTGTATTCCCATTCCTCATCAGTACTGCTCTTGGAATCATATTACTATTAGGATGAGGGTGTGTTTTATTTGAAAAGTTTTTATTATTTACCATCCTCCAATGATTCCAAACTTGTGGTCTGTTTTTATTACAATTTCTCTGTAAATGTTCAAAACTACCACACACAAAACAAGCCTTGTTAACACATTGAAACTCATCACCTAGTCTGTTAGAAATTAGACCATTTAAGCTTCTTTGATTTCCCCTAGGTTTAAATTGTTTCATCTGTTCCCTAGGAATTTCTCTGTACTCTACAACTTTCTTGGTAACTTTAGCTCCAAATCTAGGTACAGAGTTGACTTGTTTAGAATCAACTTTCTTAACAGGCTCTATCTTTTCAGACTTAGTTGATTCAGTACTAACATCCTCAGAATCTGATTCCCAATCTTCAATTATGGGAGCACCAGATAACTTATCAGAACTTATCTTAGGTAATTCAGTCCTATTTACTTCTTCAACAGGTTTATTAAAACTGAATTCACTACTAAATGACAGTTCTTTAACTGGTGGTGCATGTTTCATTAAAGGGGGTGGTGGCATATCATTGTATCCTATACCAGTACCATCTCTAAGCAGTTTTTGGCCAATTGGTTTCTGTACAAGATCAGAAGCATATTGTAATTTAGCAACCCTAACAATATGTTTTTCTTTTTCCTCTAGGGCCTGAGCTTTTACACTTTCTGCTTCTGCTAGTTTATCTTTAAGCATTTTAATCTCTCTGTTTTTAAGATCAATTTCGCCACCTAGTATATTGATCTTTTCTACATACTCAAATTCACATTTAATACAGAATTTTAGCCTCTCTTCCATACCCTCTAAACCAACTCTATATCCTAAGTTATCTAGAGTCAATCTATCTACTTCTTTTCTCATACTCTCAGTGATAGCCTTTTGAGACTCTAAGTTTTCAGAACATGATTTAAAAGAACAGGTAGATGCTTTAGAATCATTAGATACCTCAGAATCTGAACCAGAAGATGAAGCATAGGCCATTAGAGCAAAGTTATGCTCTTTTGAAGCTTCACTAGCAAGAAAAGCTGCATTTGGACCTTCTTCAATCTGATCACTCCAATCATAATCACCAAGTCCATCCTGAGCAACCAAAGCTGAAGTCGGCTCTTCAGTTGTCTTCTTAATTCCCTCAAGTCTTTTAGGAGATCGACATTCCCTAGCAAAATGACCTTTCTTCTTGCAGTTAAAGCACTCCATCTTGCTTTTGTCAAAACCAGCTCTCCTTTGACCATCATACCTAACATGTCTTCCAGTCCTCCTCAGAAACTTCCTTGCTTGGAGAGTCAGCATTGCCATTTGCCATTGAAGATTAATTTCATCAAGATCATCAGGATCAATTTGATCTAGATCTTGATTCAAAACATCAACACTAGTAGTTAAATCTGACAGAAAAGCACAAATTGCACCATCACTGACATTATCACTAACAGTGGTATTATTTGCAATAGTCGTGGTTATACCATAAGCAGCAGTGGATACATCTTGTGAGCTTTTGTGATTTGTGGATACAAAAGCAATGTTTTGATTAGAAGAAGACGAATTAGTGAAGGTATTCTCAGACTCATAGACCTTCAAGTTGTTGAAGAGATTGTCTAGAGTCATTGTAGGAAAGTCCGTCATGTTTCTCCACACAATGGTATGAATAGCCCAATCAGATGATAAACTCCTTATGAACTTCAAATTAATGTCTTCTTGAAGGAACTTGTAACCCACTGCCTTCAGTTGCCTAATGAGTTTTTGAAGCCTATTGTATGTGCCATCAATCTTTTCTCCACTTTGAGCAGTGAAGGTGTCAAACTGATGCTTAAGCATGTTCATCCTAGACTTCTTTGTTGCTTCATTACCAGCAAACCTTAATTCAAGAGCATCCAATAGTTCTTTAGCTGACTCATACTGATCAAAGTCTAATGCATACTCATTAGGTATTCCCATGGAGAGAATACTGTGAGCCTTAATCTCCATTTTCCTCTTAGCTTTATCAGGTTCACTTATAATAGCAATCTCCTTACCATCATCACCCTTCAAAGGAAGAGAGTCTCCTTTTTCAACAACATCCCATAGAGCATAATCAATCATGCGAATGTATTGCCTCATTCGCATCCTCCAGATTTGATATTCACCATGTTTGAGCATGGGAACCTTAGAAGCAGTCACCATGTGAGTTTCTTCAGACATCTTAACTTTCTTGAGTACTAATTAACAGACTTCTTCTTGTTAACAGTTTCTAGATCACAAGCTCTGATACCACTTGTTGATCCCAGTTGAGCAAACGATCTAATATAGAAACTGACTTGAACAAAGAACTTATTAAGTATCACGCGGAATTTAATACTTAATCTTAAGAAGAAGAACAATTAACATTCAACACCTCAATATTATTTATTAATACGAATACTCTTACAGTATTAGGGTTTTGCAACCTTGAAGTGTATCGACCTTAGATATAAAACATACGTATATCTAACCTAGCCTAGGACCTCCTTTTATAGGCTAAGGAGTCCTATACAATATACAATACGTAACCTACAAGATAAATATCTTTTCCATATTTATCTGATACAATAAACTAACCGACTCTATAAAACTAGCAGTGCTTACAATACTATCAGCAGTTACTCAATACTACTAGCCGCGGTTATCATCATCAGTGGTTACTCTTCTTCTGTCCGTGGCTATCTTCAAGCTTGTCCGCGGTTCCATTACTTAAAGTAATTCATCATACAAGGAACCTAAAACCCAACAAATTATACTTGCGGTGGTCGTATAAAACATTTACATAAACTCTATGAACTCACTCAACCTTTGTGTTGACACTTTTGGCAATGTATTTTCAGGTATCTAAGGCATATACTTCATGGCATGCATAAGGATATATGCACTTTAAAACATCGTTTGGATTGTAACAAACTTGTTTCTGCACATGTGGATTGTCATTTGGGACCTATGTTTTGTAAACTCTGAATATTTTACTTAATCCAATGATGTATTTTCAAAACGACACTTTAGGTCGTTCAATATAACTGTAACTGTGATGCTATGGCAGTCATCCCCCAGGAATTCCATTCCGCTGTAAAACAGGTATTTTGGGTGTGTGACAAATACCGAGTCCGTAACAGGGTGGACCAAACCAACATGACTATTACACAACAAATATGTGAAATATCAAATACAAGATCTTCGCTACAGAAATTTGTTTTTTGGGTAAAAGGGTTAATTCACCCCGTAAAATTCATTATCCAAAAAACGTTGAGGTACAAAGGATGAGGGTGATTTCCCTCATCTGAGTCCCTTAGGATACTTACAGACTTTCATATAAGAATGACACATCATTCTTATAACTTACAAAATGAACCTACCAATAATGACAAAAGTAAATAAAACATTACAATACTACTCAAGGAATGTACTTGAGCCTTCTAAATCACTATGGCGGTCCACCTACTTCCATGAAGAATCCTCCAACTTACACTCTCATGGATCATCAAATTCGCATTTCAGTTCACAAATTCCACACAACGGTTGGTGAGAGACTCTAAAACCACGGATAGAGCAGCAAGCACAAATTCGCTCCAACGGTGCATGTTTACATGCAAAACCGACCACAAATAGGAATCACCAAGACAAAACTTTCATGATGAAATCATAATCAATATGCCCAGAAATATCAAACCTGGTTCCAGCGGCACATCGAAACACTTCACCAACAAACCACACGTCATAAATCATCATATTATAGACCAAAGAAAGACGAAATCAGTCCACACCACCAGGCCTAAGTAAATACGAATCAAATAACCAAAACGATAGGGTTAAAACCCTAACTTCAAGTAATACTGATCACTAGACAAGCATGCCAAACGAATCGAGTAGTACCAAACGGTACGACATCAGTAGCAAACCAAACACCCGTGCAATCAGCATACACCAATCATAACGACCAAAACAACACCAGGTCGTAAACATACCAACACGCATCAAATCAGTCCATCCATAAGCATACATACTACTTGACCTAGAACAGCGAATTGTGCCCACAAGAAGGCAAACACACCGATAATCAGCAAACACCAGGTCGAAGCAAACATCGGCATACCAATGATGATACATCAATCAGTAACCAATAATAAGGTATAATAGCCCTAACTTACAAATCCCTCGTATCACGAACCAAAGATTGAATCCCAACGCATCAGGTTTGCTATGACACGAATCAAATAAGGTTTAATCAGACCCAAACGTCCAGAAAAACCATTCATGACCAAAAAATAAAACATAAACGCGCCCAGGTCATTGCAATTAGATTAGGGCTTCTGAATAAGATTACCCAAAAACTTAACTTACATCTCTCCAAGCCCATGTTCATAACCACCTACATCAGATCATGAACATTCAAGCAACAATAAACCCTAACATAGGTTAACGAGCAGAACCAATAGCAGCGATATATATAAGGAGTCGATTTAGAAAACCAAACCGACGTGAGTGATTCACAATCACCCTAAAACATATTAGCGAAACCCTAATCAGAAACGAATCACCAATAAAGGCAGTCGATTGAACAAAAAGTGATTTTAGGGTTTCGGAAAATCTAACAACCCACCAGCCGCCACTTCTAAGATATTAAACACAAACCACAAATCATATTACATACCCAAGAAGGGTAGAGAGGAAGATTGTGTTTGGATTATGGCCGGAATTGAGAAAAAGTGGCGGCTGGAACCTAGAGAGAGAGAGAGAGAAACGAATTAGGGTTTACTAGGTGTTTTTTTTCACCCCCATTTTCCGCTACAGAAATCTTGCGGAGGAATAAATCAATCAAGGACCCCTTGCTTGGATGACTTGTAGAATTCTCGTGATCTCGCCTTAGAGAAGGACCTATATGATAATCACAAAAGAAAGAAAGAAAGAGGTACTCTCTAGATCAAGTGATTTTTTGTTAGAAGAGAATGAGAGTATATGAGAGAATTAGTAAGAAGAGGGGTGAGTTAGAATGAAGAATTGGCTCCCTATTTATAGGCAAAATCTGCCACTGTTCCCCGGATCCCACGGATCCCTCCCACAAGGGATCCGTCTAGTGTAATCCTAGGGATCCGTGGGACGCTCCTCTTTGCCCATGGGTTTTTTGGTTATGGGTCATGGGTCATGGGTTATGGATTGGTCCATGGGTATTTGTCACAATTCTCAAATTCCGGTCATTTCTTAAATTAAATATGCATCATGTTAGTTCATTCATGATTTTGCATTTCACATTAAACGCGTAAATTTTATATTAAATAAACGTTATCGCGTAAGTTATTATTTTGAACATTTAATCCGATACTTCCAAAAATGATCCCGACATATTTTTATACTTACATTTAGTTTATAAAAATGATATTTTGAGTTTACCTAGTGTTCTAAATTTATTTTGTATATAAATCGTTAAATTTATATTAGTACGACACTTTTCTTAAAAACTACACGATAATTATTATATCACTCAAATTTTACAAGGAATGTATTTTTACAATTTTTATGATCTCATTATACCCTACTTTGATCTATTAAAAATTACTTTTACCTAAAACTACCTTAAATACACTAATGTATATTAAAGCTACCATTTACTTTAACTTAAATTCATTTCACTTACACTTTTTTAACAATTACTTACAATATATAAAAGAAAAAAAAATATATATATTTGGTGAAATGCTTCCCCCCTTGGCCGACCAAAGGGGGGGTTAGCATTAATGGTTTGGTTGAAAAATTTTACTTACATATCTAAATCTATACTCCAAACTTCATTCACTCATTTCATCTCAAATAATTCACTAGTTGGTAAAGTTGTTTTCTCTCTTGCTTGTCCCTCCTAGAACCGGCCTTCCTCAAGGTGTAGAAGAGATCATCAAGTTTTTTTTTCATTATCAAGTGTTTTACAATCTAGTTATACTCTTATTAAAGGTTTTGAAATAAAAACCTAGGGTGTTTAGGTTAAACCTTGTTCTAATCACCTCATCAAGTAGCTTGTAAGCATTTCATTTTCATTTACATCTTTCACTTTCATTTCATATGTATTTCATCAATTTTTAGCAAGTATGCAAGACTTGTGTATATTTATACCATTTTTACATTGTTTTTAAGAGTTTAATATATATAAGTCATCCTATAAATTATCCCTTGATATATATTAGTCTTGATGATGTTTAGGAACCCATGACACCCTAAGAAGGTGTATGGTAGGATTAGAATAGCTTTGGAGTTGTTTTGAAGGGATTGGAATAGGTTTAGTACGAGAAAAACTATTTTCGACAAGTATAAATAAGGGTCTGATCTTATTTTGTATTTCTGGAAAATCCGACTGTAGACATAAATTTTTGGCCTTGATATTTAGAAAATATACTTTAAAACGAATCCGTGGCCGCTTGAACGGATTAAAACGGAGCTATAACGAAGAAGTTATGAATTTTTCAAGTTTGACGACGAGATATATAATTCCTGAAAATTTCAGCAAACTATTTTAATTTTGTACGAGTCAAAAACGAGTCTTAAGCTTTATAAATTATTTCGACTTATCAAAAATATATTAGTATACTTTGATACGAAGCTAAGGACGTATAATACGTAGAAAACGGATTTGTAACGACTAAAATATACACGTTTTCATAAAATTGTCGTAACTTACTTATTTAAGAAAAACTATATTATTTTTACGAGACAAGTGTTACGGTAAACAAAACGACCATGTTGAAGGCTATTTTTAACGTTGACGTAGAACTTTTTGTAACGAGATGTCTTCTAATAAAATTGAGATCACCAAGCATATTTTTCAAAACGACCAACCGTTTGTATAGCGGAGTTGTAATAAATTATTTACGGTTGCTTAAACTTTGCCGAAACTCACTTTTTAAACCACATTTGGACAAAATCACCCTACTTAACCTATGTTTTTCTTTATGAACGAGACCTCTAGGATAAAAACTTAAATGACAAAACTTCGAGATTTTGATACAAGCTTTCCAAAACCGTTGAGTTCGTTTCCTAACGTTCGGCGTACACCATTTTACGACTAGCTTTTCGAGGCCATTTTTGTCACTTTCATGAAATTTCCAACGACATTATTTTACGACGAAAAGTTGAAATTTCACAATAAATCATTAAGAAACTATTGTAGGATGACATTTTGACGTAAATACTTACAAAGTAATTTAAGAATGGTCAAGACGTCAAAAGAGTATTTTTCGACGAAGAGTATTATTTTCAAAATTCATAAGTGGTATAAATATCATCAGAATTGCGTGCATAACATTACATCATGACTTATTGCATATCATATCATTCATAATAGGTCAGTTTCGAGATTCACGCTACATTTCGGTGTAACCACTTTTGTCATCGCATCTATTCATCAAGTGAGTAATCACATCCCCTTTTTACCGTTTTAATATATTTTGGGGCGAAATGCATGAACCATACTTGAACTAAATGGATTCCTACTTTTGTGAACTCTTTTGGCTTGAACTTTGGACTTGAATCAAATCCCTGAACTAAATTATGAAATTATGACTTGTTTGGACTTATTAAACCGTACTTGCTATGATCCTATAAAGTCTCCCAGGTTCGGACCATAGTATCGTTAATCGAATCACGAGGACGTGATTCCGCTGACATGGGAAGAATGTCACAATTCTCAAATTCCGGTCATTTCTTAAATTAAATATGCATCATGTTAGTTCATTCATGATTTTGCATTTCACATTAAACGCGTAAATTTTATATTAAATAAACGTTATCGCGTAAGTTATTATTTTGAACATTTAATCCGATACTTCCAAAAATGATCCCGACATATTTTTATACTTACATTTAGTTTATAAAAATGATATTTTGAGTTTACCTAGTGTTCTAAATTTATTTTGTATATAAATCGTTAAATTTATATTAGTACGACACTTTTCTTAAAAACTACACGATAATTATTATATCACTCAAATTTTACAAGGAATGTATTTTTACAATTTTTATGATCTCATTATACCCTACTTTGATCTATTAAAAATTACTTTTACCTAAAACTACCTTAAATAGACTAATGTATATTAAAGCTACCATTTACTTTAACTTAAATTCATTTCACTTACACTTTTTTAACAATTACTTACAATATATAAAAGAAAAAAAAATATATATATATTTGGTGAAATGCTTCCCCCCTTGGCCGACCAAAGGGGGGGGTTAGCATTAATGGTTTGGTTGAAAATTTTTACTTACATATCTAAATCTATACTCCAAACTTCATTCACTCATTTCATCTCAAATAATTCACTAGTTGGTAAAGTTGTTTTCTCTCTTGCTTGTCCCTCCTAGAACCGGCCTTCCTCAAGGTGTAGAAGAGATCATCAAGTTTTTTTTTCATTATCAAGTGTTTTACAATCTAGTTATACTCTTATTAAAGGTTTTGAAATAAAAACCTAGGGTGTTTAGGTTAAACCTTGTTCTAATCACCTCATCAAGTAGCTTGTAAGCATTTCATTTTCATTTACATCTTTCACTTTCATTTCATATGTATTTCATCAATTTTTAGCAAGTATGCAAGACTTGTGTATATTTATACCATTTTTACATTGTTTTTAAGAGTTTAATATATATAAGTCATCCTATAAATTATCCCGTGATATATATTACTCTTGATGATGTTTAGGAACCCATGACACCCTAAGAAGGTGTATGGTAGGATTAGAATAGCTTTGGAGTTATTTTGAAGGGATTGGAATAGGTTTAGTACGAGAAAAACTATTTTCGACAAGTATAAATAAGGGTCTGATCTTATTTTGTATTTTTGGAAAATCCGACTGTAGACATAAATTTTTGGCCTTGATATTTAGAAAATATACTTTAAAACGAATCCGTGGCCGCTTGAACGGATTAAAACGGAGCTATAACGAAGAAGTTATGAATTTTTCAAGTTTGACGACGAGATATATAATTCCTGAAAATTTCAGCAAACTATTTTAATTTTGTACGAGTCAAAAACGAGTCTTAAGCTTTATAAATTATTTCGACTTATCAAAAATATATTAGTATACTTTGATACGAAGCTAAGGACGTATAATACGTAGAAAACGGATTTGTAACGACTAAAATATACACGTTTTCATAAAATTGCCGTAACTTACTTATTTAAGAAAAACTATATTATTTTTACGAGACAAGTGTTACGGTAAACAAAACGACCATGTTGAAGGCTATTTTTAACGTTGACGTAGAACTTTTTTTAACGAGATGTCTTCTAATAAAATTGAGATCACCAAGCATATTTTTCAAAACGACCAACCGTTTGTATAGCGGAGTTGAAAAAAATTATTTACGGTTGCTTAAACTTTGCCGAAACTCACTTTTTAAACCACATTTGGACAAAATCACCCTACTTAACCTATGTTTTTCTTTATGAACGAGACCTCTAGGATAAAAACTTAAATGACAAAACTTCGAGATTTTGATACAAGCTTTCCAAAACCGTTGAGTTCGTTTCCTAACGTTCGACGTACACCATTTTACGACTAGCTTTTCGAGGCCATTTTTGTCACTTTCATGAAATTTCCAACGACATTATTTTACGACGAAAAGTTGAAATTTCACAATAAATCATTAAGAAACTATTGTAGGATGACATTTTGACGTAAATACTTACGAAGTAATTTAAGAATGGTCAAGACGTCAAAAGAGTATTTTTCGACGAAGAGTATTATTTTCAAAATTCATAAGTGGTATAAATATCATCAGAATTGCGTGCATAACATTACATCATGACTTATTGCATATCATATCATTCATAATAGGTCAGTTTCGAGATTCACGCTACATTTCGGTGTAACCACTTTTGTCATCGCATCTATTCATCAAGTGAGTAATCACATCCCCTTTTTACCGTTTTAATATATTTTGGGGCGAAATGCATGAACCATACTTGAACTAAATGGATTCCTACTTTTGTGAACTCTTTTGGCTTGAACTTTGGACTTGAATCAAATCCCTGAACTAAATTATGAAATTATGACTTGTTTGGACTTATTAAACCGTACTTGCTATGATCCTATAAAGTCTCCCATGTTCGGAGCATCACTATAAAGTCTCCCATGTTCGGAGCATCACTATAAATTCTCCTATGTGAGGAGTATATCTTTGGGAAGAGGCACCCAGTATATCTTTGGGAAGAGGCACCCAGTATATCTTTGGGAAGAGGCACCCAACATAACTTTGGGTAGAGGCACCCAGCTTAATTTGGTTTCATCAGTAGCATTCCTGAATTATTATATTCGCGGTTCTAGATTGTGAACTATTATGACCGCTTATACTTGACTACTTCATACGCTATATTTTGTGCAATGGGTTGTGAATACACAGGTTGCAAGTTTTGTATGGGCGGAACTTGGAACTGAGTGGATTTACAATGCCTTTGCTTTGTGGACTATTTTCGTTGACCGAAAGCTTTGAATATTTCTTACGAGTTTTCTTATTTTGCTAAACATGTTTACTCACCAACTATTTTCATAGTTGACCCGTTTTTTTTATCTCATGCATTTCAGGTGATCGTTAGTAAGCTTTTTCTACCAGGTCTTGCATAATGAAGTTTTCACTTGTTACTACACATCATTATGTAATAGAACGCAATATTTTGGGAACTAAACTTTGTAATATATTTGCCGATGACGGCTAAACTAGTATTGTAATGGCGTATTATTTCTTTTTAATCTTAACGTTGGTATGTTCTATTATCTTGTGCTTATGTTCCCTTCCGTTACACCTCGTATTTCCGCCTCCGGCGAGGGTGTGACAGTATTCTTTTAGATTCAATGTATCTAATGAGTACAATGTATCTAGTCTTGTGGGTATGGGTCAATACCATGGGTTATGGATATGATCCATGGGTTGTGATTTTTACCCATCCTAATAAACTATTACAACAAATGATTAATTACAACATTTTTGTATTGGGTAAAGGGTTTTACCCCGATAAATATATAACCAAAAAATGTTAACTACAAATGCAATGCGGCAGAAGTACCACATTAACCTCAAGCAAGAGCTTGATAAACTAGCTTTTATGACATGCCATAAACACAATGAACCTAGCTATATTACATCACCTAACTAGGCATAAGCCAAGTAAAAACTTGTAACACGCGAGCATCCCACATCCAGCCATTGCATGAAGGGGGCAAGTCGACCCAGGAAGTCTGCCTCCTTAAAAACCCTTTCCAAGAAAAACCCAAAGGGAAAAACCTTTTTAGGGTAAAAGAGTACAACCCTTACCTGGCACTCCCTTCATGTATACTACAAACACTTGGAATCTTCCATTTATCAAGTATCAGATGAACACGCGGGGTTATCTTCTTGAACTTGAAGGTAACCAGCTTCAACCGAACGGTAGAGACAATAATTTGGACCATTTCAGCTACAGTAGACTTCTTTTGCTTGAAAATTCTTGAATTGCGCTCCATCCAAATGTAGTACGTAGTAGCAGCGATTAATAACCGAGAAATGATGCTACTAACCGAACGCCCCTTTGATAGAGGAATAAGGAAAGTAATAGCATTATCCAAAGAAGGTGGGACCGCATCCATTCCAGATAAAACCCGAACCTGCAACCAAACCTGCATAAAAAACTGACACTCAAAAAATAAGTGAGAGTGAGAGTCCTGAACCAAGTCACATAGCGGGCATCGAAGCAAGTCCATATCAACATTAGGACCAACATCCCATTGTCGCATCCTATCATGAGTCTTCAACTTCTGCTTAATAACAAGCCATAAATGTATAGCATGCCTCGGGATACAATGAGAAAACCAAGGAACATGATACCACTTCACCAAGTCAGCCCTTAGGCGCAAAGAGTCCCAAGCACCCAAAACTGAGAAACGACTAAGTTGAGTCTTGGTTTCATGACATAGAACCCTAAATCGATTTGCTCTCTCTTTTCTCTTGCTTGAATCTGTTTCAATTATGTGATTACTCTTGTGTGTTACGTAATTGCTACCAGATTTTAGTAATCGCTGGGAGTTAGGGTTTATTTTTGTCGTGCATTTTTTAGGGTTTCGCTACTTAGTAATCGTTATTTATAATCATATGTGCTCATCATGGTTGATTTTGGTTAGCTGATTTGTGCTTTAATTCATGCCTTAGATGCACTAAGGCCCTCGGTTTGGAAGACTGCCGTGGATTTCCTGGTTATTGTGATAATCGTTTTTTTTAAGGGTTTTTAGGGTTCGCTATTTGTTTTCTGGATTTTTCTTTGTTCGCTGCTGTTATTTGTTTGCAATATGGATAAGAGTGGTAATGTTAACGTTGATTTGGAAGCCTTGGATGCTCGAATGCAAAGGTTGAAAGGGAATGATGCTGGTACTAATGTTGCGCCTCAACCTCGAATGCCTATAAGGATTGTACGTAACCCTAAACTTGCTACATCTAAAGATAACTCGACATTAGCTGGTGGTTCTTCTTCTGCTGATCTGTCTCAAGATATTAGTTTGAACTATCGTGAGGTTAACATTAACTCGAGTGCTAATCCAAACGTGCAATCTGGTGAACATGACTCATTATTTTGGGGCGAGGAAGGTATTGTTACTAATCAATATAATCAATATGATTTCCCATCTCTTGAGGAGGTTCTTGAGGTAGCTAAAAGTGGTAATCAGGTGGGTAATCAAGACAAGAGTGTTAATGGGAATGCTGGGGCCTCGTTGGATACTAGACCTATAGCGGGAAGTCACGTTATTAATCAGGATGATAGTAGTTTGCCTAAAGGTGATGGGATTAGTGTGGCTAGTCAAGCTGGTAAACTCAAAGGTGTAGTCACGCATGGCTCCTCTAATAAGGAGAGCCCTATCGTTCAATCGTCTGAAGTTTTGCAGCCATCAACTTATGTTGGAGTTGCTAGTGGCTCTCAACAGGCTCACCCCCAAGGTACTCAGTCTACTCCTGCTAAAGGTAAGTCTAACTTTCGTGCACTTAAAGTTGATAATATTTTTAATGGTGTTGACGTGTCCATTCCTCTTAAGGTGGTACAACATATTAGCACTAAATTTGATAACACCTTGTATGGATACTTCATTGGTAAGCGTATTGCATTTCCTGTGGTTGAGTATTTTGCTCGTAACAACTGGGCTAAGTATGGTTTAAAACGGATCATGATGAATGCAAAAGGATTCTTTTTCTTTAAGTTTGATTCCCAGGTTGGCGTGGAGGCTGTTCTAGAAGGAGGTCCGTGGATGATTAAGAATAGTCCTATTATTCTTAAAAAGTGGACCATGAGTACTAGTTTGACGAAAGAGGATTTAACCCGTATTCCGGTTTGGGTTAAACTTCATGATGTTCCATTACAGGTATTTTCTGAAGATGGTATTAGTATTATTGCAACACATATTGGTACGCCTATCATGCTTGATTCTTATACTAGCTCTATGTGTATTGACTCTTGGGGTAGGAGTAGTTTTGCCTGTTGCTTAATTGAAATTGACTCTCATGCTCCCCTTAAGGAATCTATTACTATTGGGGTACCATATATGGATCGACCTGGGTTTTCTTTTGAAACTATTAGGGTGGAATATGAGTGGAAACCTCCTAGATGCGATGATTGTTTGATTTTTGGCCACTCTGTTGATTCTTGTCCCAAGAAAATTGTGACTACACCGGTTGTAGAGGATAGGAATGATGGGTTTCAACTAGTTGGGAAAAATGGTAAAGCTAAGAGGAATGCTAAGGAAAATAAAAGTGGTACTGTTTTTAATGGGGTTCCAGTTGGTAAAAATATGCAGTATAGAACCAAAGCAGCTAACACTCCTTCTACTAGCACACCTCTCAAGGAGTTGCTATTACTAGTGAGGGTCATTCCCCCAACCAGGTAGGTAATTCTGTTTCACCTAATAATTCTACACCTACAGACCCCACTGATGTGTCTAATAAGGGTCGTCAACCTGCTCATATCTCACCTACGGTAAGTAACCCAATTATGGCTCCTAATATATCTACATCTAACCCATTTTGTTCTTAGGCTACTTATGATGATGTTGATGAGAATAATGATTTGGCGGATGATGAGGAGGTTGAAAATGCATTTGATGAATCTGGTAATTTGTTTGATAAATCGGGGGCAAGCACTCTTGTTCTGAATGTTCCCGATGTTTAGTATCGCCTCTTGGAATATAAGGGGTTTGAACCATTCCCCTAAACTAAAAGAGGTTAAAAAGGTGGTTAATGATAATAATCTTAGTGTGTGTGCTATTTTGGAATCTCATGCTGATGCATCTGTGGTGTATGATACATGTCGAAATGTTTGTCGTCGATGGAAGTGGACGTCAGATGGTAGTTTGTGTGATAAGGGGTCCCGTATTATTCTTGGTTGGAATGATGATATTGTTGATGTTATGATTATGTCTCAAACTAACCAGGTTATGCATGTACAGGTTAATATTCGTGCGGACAGCAAAACATTCTTTTGTTCCTTTGTGTATGCAGATAATTATTATGTTAATAGGCGTGCCCTTTGGACCAACCTTGTGTGCCATGCTGGTTTTATGCGTAGTAGGCCTTGGGTCTTGTTGGGTGATTTTAACGCGACACTTAAATTGGAAGATCATTCATGTGGTAGTTATACTCCTGACATTGCTATGCGTGAATTTAAAGATTGTGTTCAGAGAATGGAGGTTGAGGATATTAATAGTACCGGTATTCACTTTACTTGGAATCAGAAACCAAAAGGCTCATTTGGTACATTGAAGAAAATTGATAGGGTGATGGGTAATCTGAAGTTTTCTGACTTGTTTCCAGGTTCTTTTGCTATATTTCAACCTTATCTTATTTCAAATCATTCTCCGAGTATTCTTCGTATACCTCAGGTAACTAAGCTTAAGCCAAAACCTTTCAAGTTCTCTAACTTCCTGGTTCATAAAGATGGGTTTCTTGATACGGTTAATGCGGGATGGAGTCTTAATGTCCATGGATGTGCTATGTATCGTGTGGTTCAACATTTAAAGGGGCTGAAATCTCCTTTTCGTAAGCTTTTGCACAGTCAAGGTAATATGCATTAGCGGGTGGTTAGGATTCGTAAGGAGTTAGATGAGGTCCAAAAGGCCATTGATAAAGATCCGTCTAATTCAGACATTTGGGATGAACATGTTCACTATATTCTTGAATATAAGGAGGCTACATTAGATGAAGAACAGTTCTTAAAGCATAAATCTTGTGGCTTCATGCAGGTGATTCTAATACGGCTTATTTTCACAATATTGTTAAAAGCAAATGTGCCCGTAATCGAATTGAATTGGTTAGAGATGCAAACAATGTCTTGTACGAGGGTAATCAGGTTGCATGTGCTTTTGTTGCTCACTATGAACAGTTTCTTGGTAACGAAGGAAATTGTAATTCCTTTGATGATTATGGTATATTCTCTAATGTTCTTCCACACCAATTGGCTAATTCGATGGTTCGTCATGTTACGGATGCGGAGATAAAGGAAGCTATATTTTTTATGGGGGATGATAAAGCTCCTGGACCCGATGGTTACACGGCTGCTTTCTTTAAGAAAGCTTGGGATAATGTGGGTGCTGAGGTTATGTCTGTTGTTCGGGTCTTCTTCATGAATGGTAAGCTTCTTAAGGAGATTAATCATACCATTATATCTTTGATTCCTAAAGTGTCTACCCCGTCTAAGATTAATGACTTTAGGCCTATTTCTTGCTATAATGTCATGTATAAATGCATTAGCAAAATCCTTGCTAATCGTATTAAAGAGGGCCTTGGTCAGTTGGTTAGTATTAATCAATCGGCATTTGTTCCTGGTCGTCGTATATCTGATAATATATTACTTACCCAAGAGCTTATGCGGAATTATCATAGAGGAAGAGGTCCACCTAGATGTGCGTTTAAGGTTGATATTCAGAAGGCATATTATACGGTTGATTGGGCTTTTCTTAAGGCTATTCTGATTGGTTTTTGTTTTCACGCCAAAATGGTCGACTGGATCATGGTGTGTATCTCATCTACATCTTATTCTATATGTGTTAATGGGGATCTTCATGGCTGGTTTAAAGGTAAGCGGGGTCTTATACAAGGTAACCCGTTATCTCCCTATTTGTTTACGCTGGTTATGGAAGTGCTAACTATTATATTGCAGAAAAAGGTTTCTAATGCAGTGGATTTTCAGTTTCATCATTTGTGTGAAAAACAGAGAATTATTAACCTTTGTTTTGCAGATGACCTCTTCTTGTTCGCTAGAGGCCATCAGGATTTTGTTAGTGTCATTATGCAGGCTTTGGAGGACTTCAAGAACTTTTCGGGTCTTGTCCCAAGTATCCCTAAAAGTACAGCTTTCTTTTGTAATGTGCTTAATGCTATTAAAGCTGCTATTCTCCAGTCTATGCTATTTGCAGAAGGGTCTCTCCCTGTCAGGTATCTTGGGGTCCCCCTTATATCTTCGAGACTTATTTATAGGGATTGTAAGGTGCTTATTGAAAAGCTGGAAGGTTGTGTGAATGATTGGCGGAATAAGTTCTTATCTCTTGCGGGTAGGCTTTAGTTGGTGAGGTCTTTATTATCTTCGATGCATCTATATTGGGCTTCGGTCTTTATTCTTCCTACTCGTAATATCCATGAGTTAGAGCAGAGGGGTTTCCTTTAGTGTCAAGGAGAAATGAAAAAGGGAAAGGCTAAGGTTGCTTGGGAATCTGTTTGTAAGCCAAAGAAAGAAGGTGGTCTAGGTATTCGGCGTTTGGATGATTTTAACATTGCTCTCATGACTTCACACATTTGGAGTATTTTGACACATAAAGAGTCGTTATGGGTTCAATGGATCCATTCTTATAAACTTCGTGGGAGAAGCTTTTGGGATATCCCTTGTTTGGGGGATGTTAGTTGGGGATGGTGCAAGCTTCTTGCGATTAGACCCAAGATTCGTTCAATTATCTGGCATAAGATCAACAATGGGAAGGACACATCGGTTTGGTTTGATATGTGGTGTCAGTTAAGCCCGATTCGTGATTTGCTTACTGCTAGAGATATTTCCCGGGTAGGGTTTAATTTATCTGACTCGGTTAGTGATCTGATTACTAATGGTGGTTGGCGATGGCCGTTGGACTGGTTATCTAGATTTCCATTGTTAGCTGCACTCCCGGTCCCTAATCTTAATGATACAGACGATGGATTACTATGGCGCAAGCTAGATGGTAACTTTAGTAGTTTTTCAGTTTCGGGTACATGGGAATCATTGCATCTAAGGGCTGATTTGGTTGAATGGTGTAATGTTCCTTGGTTCTCTCATTGTATCCCGAGGCATGCAATACATTTGTGGCTCGCTATTAAGCAGAAGCTGAAGACTCAGGATAGGATGCGACAATGGTATGTTGGTCTTAACGTTGACTTGGACTTGCTTAGATGCCCGCTTTGTGAATTGGTTCTGGACTCTCATTCTCACTTATTTTTTGAGTGCCAGTTTTCTATGCAGGTTTGGTTTCAGGTCCGGGTTTTATCTGGCATGGATGTGGTCCCACCTTCGTTGGAGAGTGTTGTTACAGTCCTTATTCCTATATCTAAGGGGCGGTCGGTTATTAGCATCATTTCTCGGTTACTGCTCGCTGCTACTACATACTTCGTTTGGATGGAGCGCAATGCTAGGAGTGGTTAGCATCATTGTCTCTACTATTCGGTTGAAGCTGGTTACCTTCAAGTTCAAGAAGCGAACCTCGCGGTCTCGGTTGATTCTTGATAAATGGAAGATTCAGTATTTGTATTTCGCACGAAGGGAGTGCCGGGTAAGGGTTGTACTCTTTTTCCCTACTCCAAGGTTTTTCCCTTTGGGTTTTTATTGGAAAGGCTTTTTAAGGAGGCAGACTTCCTGGGTTAACTTGCTCCCTTCGTGGATTGGCTGGATGCGGGATGCTCGCTTGTTACAAGTTTTTTTACTCGTTTATGCCTAGTTAGGTGATGTAATATAGCTATGTTCTTTGTGTTTATGGCATGTCATAAACACTAGTTTTATCAAGCTCTTCGCTTGAGGTTAATGTGGTACTTCAGCCACATTCCATTTGTACTTAACATTATTTTTTTTGGGTAAAGGGGAGTAATCCTGCACCCTGGTAAAATATATTAACCAAAACGTTTAAGTACAACGGATGAGAGTGAATCTCTCACCTCGGCCCGTTACATGGGCAACAGACACACACTAACAAGTGCTAATTAACAAAAAAAAATACATAAGAAAGACATGCCAATCTTATAAACTACCAAACATTCAAAATTACTTCCTACCGCGACCTAAGAGACTAACATCATACATGTCACACATATCCTCCAAGTGTCTCGGTAAATCGTAGACTTGAGCAGCATAATCATCAAAGTCTTCAAGCTCTAGTCCCCCACCACCCCAGAAGCCAAAAATGACGCCATAGGGTTATCCGGCTCTAAAACCTCATCCTCATCACTATCAGAACAAGTCACATTCCTGACTTTAGAGAACGGATTACTTACCTTAGTGGCAGAATAAGTCATAGGCTCCGGAGGCTTAATAGGTGCATCAATATCAACACAAGATTCCTTCCCCCGAGAACCATCCATACCAGCTTCCTTAGTACAACCAGAAGAGTTCCCAATCTTCGGCTCATCAGTAGTAGAATCAACCACAGGACTTTGGATGCCCGTGTCATCATGCACCTCAAGAGTCCCAAAAGAATTAGACATAGTAACTGGTGTACCTGTAGCATTAACACTAGCAGCTTCCTTTGTCTTCGTCTTAGCAACATATACATGCTTCCTAGGTGCAAATCTAGGACCCTTACCTATAGTAATACCACTTGACAGCCTCGTACCTTTGGGTTTAGCTTTCCGATTCTGCACCACCTCCAAACCATCATCATGCTCTTCCAAAGATGAGGTAGGAGCAGCCTCATGATCCTTAGTACTCTTAGGACAACAAGCATTAACATGTCCAAACACTTTACATTCCGTGCAATGTGGAGGTTTCCATTCATATTCAACCTTGATACTTGCCGTAGTAAAACCACTATCGTCCTTTTTAGGATCGCCATAGTCACCACATGTTTGAGATCAGATTCCGATGATAATTCAACAAGAGCACGTGCAAAACTAATACGACCCCATGAATCAACGCACATGAAACTAGTGAAAGCATCTAACATAATCGGCTTACCCACCTGAGTAGCAATAAGGCTCAAGCCATCTTCCGAATATGCAAGTAACGGCACATTATGCAATTTAATCCACACATGCACTTTGGTAACCTCACTTTTGGACAATAGCACGTCAGGAGTCCATTTAGTGAGAATGATAGGAGAGTTACAAATTATCCAAGGTCCCCGTTGAAGTACATTCTCAACACCCTCTTTAGAATCAAACTTAAAAAGGAACGCAATATCCAAAGGGAACGCAATATTCTTGCCAACAAAGAAGCCAACAAGAGTATTATCATAACGATTAAACACTCCCTCCATAGCAGCCTTAGGAAGAACCATATCATGGTTGTCAATACGATTCTCATTTACCAATGGTCGAAAATTAACTTTCCTCGCAACTTGTTCCGGTTTTAACACATTAGCAAACGAACTTGCTTCTTTAGGCACATTTTCATTACCAGTTACTTCATGACCAGAAGTAGAATCCTTAACAACATTCGACCCAATACTAGGAAATACCAATGGAGGCACACAAGTATCTTGACCATTAGCATTAGAAGAAGTCGCTTTAGTGCTCAAATCCACCCCACTCTTAGAAGTACCAGCATTAGTACTATCAATCCCCCAACCTAGAGTCCTCCCATGGTTCAGGCTGTCCCATGTTAGGCGTGCCCCAAACTGAATCAACCGTAACGTCCCCAAACAGATTACCATCATTATTGCTAGGGTTTCGGACAACCCTAGCAGCTTTGCGTACTTCAGGAACAGTAGTACCACCATCAAGACCTTTTAAACGCTTAAGTCTAGCATCCAACGCGTTAATGTCCAAAGAAGCATAAGGATTAGTTTCCGTATTCACACCAACTTGATCGGCCAAGTTAGTGGCTGTTTTAGCAGCTTTTGACGAAGAATCCTTGTTAAAGAATCCTTTCTCCATCTCTCTAAACCCCACAAACAATCCAAGAAAATGATAGAAACAAGCAGAATGAAAAGCAGCTACGTACAGTTAAATCAAAACCCTAACTCAATCGTTAGGGTTTTAAACACAACTGAATAGTGTCTAACCTGCTCCCATGGTTTAATCGCATAAAAACACTTAAGACAAGACCAGCAAGGAGTGAAGAAACCAATCTAATGCAAATCAGAACAAGCACGCAATCCAAATCAGGTTAAGATCACAAAAAACGATTACCTAAACCCTAAAAATAACGAATCGCCCAAACAGTCCCAACAAGAGGAAAACCAGCTCTAATCCAACCACGAATCAAATAACAATGATGTTAGTTAATAACGAAATCAGGTTGAAGCAAATAATCCCAAGCTAAGGTCGATTTGGAGAAAAGTCGATTAGGGTTGTAAGGTTTAGGGGAATTGCCAGAGAGAAATCGCTAGGGGTTTTTTTTCGTCTACTTAACATTATTTTTTGGTTATATATTTACCGGGGTAAAACCCTTTACCCAAAAAAAACTGAGAAACGACTAAGATTACCATCCAAATTGCGCCATAATACTCCATCTTCAGTATTGCTAAGATTAGGAACCGGAAGCGCAGCTAACAATAGAAACCTAGATAACCAATCAGGAGGCCATCTCCAAACACCATTATCAATCACATCATAAACCGAATCCGATTAATTTAACCCAGCTCGAGTAATATCCCTAGCAGTAAGCGAATCCCGAATAGGGCTTAACTCACACCACATATCAAACCAAACAGAGGTAGCCTTTCCATTATTAATCTTATGCCAGATGAGAGAACGGACCTTGGCTCTAATTGCAAGAAGCTTGCGCCATCCCCAACTAACATCACACAAGCAAAGGACATCCCAAAAGTTTATCCCATGAAGTTTATAAGAATGAATCCATTGAACCCATAAGGACTTTTTATGTGTCAAAATGCTCCAAATATGTGTAGTCATGAGAGCAATGTTAAATCATCCAATCTACGAATACCTAGACCTCCTTCTTGCTTAGGATTACAAACAGACTCCCAAGCAAATTTGGCCTTACCTCATTTCATTTCGCCTTGACACCAAAGGAAACCCCTCATAATTTGCTCTAACTCATGAATAATACGGGTAGGAAGAATAAAAACAGAAGCCCAATATAAATGCATGCATAATGACATTAACAGAATCAGGATGGCCTCTAGAAAACAAGAAGAGGTCATCTGCAATACAAAGGTTAATAATTCTCTGTTGTTCACACAAATGATGAAACTGAAATTCCACTGCATTAGAAACCTTTTTCTGCAAAATAAGAGTTAGCACCTCCATAACCAACGTAAACAACTATGGAGATAACGGATCACCTTGCCTAAGAACCCGCTTACCTTGAAACCAGCCATGAAGATCTCCATTAACACATATAGAATAGGACGTAGATGAGATACATGCCATGATCCAGTCAACCATTGCGGAGTGAAAACCAAAACCAATTAGAATAGCCTTAAGAAACGCCCAATCAACCGTATCATAAGCCTTCTGAATATCAACTTAAACGACCTAGGCGGACCTCTCCCTCTATGATAATTCCGCATAAGCTCTTGGGTAAGTAATATATTATCCGATATACGACGGCCAGGAACAAATGCAGATTGATTAATACTAACCAACTCACCAAGGCCCTCTTTAATACGATTAGAAATAATTTTGCTAATGCATTTATATAGGACATTACAACAAGAAATAGGCCTATAATCATTAACCTTAGAAGGGGTAGACACTTTAGGGATCAAGGATATAATGGTATGATTGATTTCCTTGAGGAGCTTATCATTAATGAAGAAATCCCGGATAGTACACGTAACCTCAGCACCCACAACATCCCATGATTTCTTAAAGAAAGCAGCAGTGTAACCATCAGGGCCAGGAGCTTTATCATCCCCCATTGAAAACAAAGCCTCCCTAATATCAGCATCCATAACAGGACGCACCATCGAATCAGCCAATTGGTGTGGAAGAACATTAGAGAATATATCATAATCACCAAAATGCTACACTCCCCTTCAATACCAAGAAACTGTTCATAATGTGCAACAAAAGCACCTGCAACTTGATTACCTTCATACAAGACATCGTTCGAATCTTGAACCAATTTAATTCGATTACGGGCACATTTGCTTTTAACAATATTTTGAAAATAAGCCGTATTAGAATCACCTGCATGAAGCCACTGAACTTTAGATTTCTGCTTTAAGAATCGTTCTTCATCTAATGTAGCCTCCTTATACGCAAGAAGATAGTGAGCATGCTCATCCCGAATGGCTGAATTAGATGGATCCTTATCAATGGCCTTTTGGACCTCATCTAACTCATTACGAATCCTATCCACCCGCTCATGAAGATTACCTTGATTGTGCAAAAGCTTCCGAGATGGGGATTTCAGCCCCTTTAAATGTTTAACAACACGAACATTAAGATTCCACCCCGCATTAACCGTATCGAGAAACCCATCTTTATGAGCCAAAAAGTTAGAGAACTTGAAAGGTTTAGGCTTAAGCTTTGTTACCTGAGGGATACGAAGAACACACGGAAATGATCCGAGATACGATAAGGTTGGAAGATAGCAAAAGAACCTGGAAAAGAATCAGAAAACTGCAGATTACCCATCACCCTATCAATTTTCTTCAATGTACCATATGAGCCTTTTGGTTTTTGATTCCAAGTAAAGTGAAGACCGGTGCTATTAACATCCTCAACCTCCATCCTTTGAACACAATATTTAAATTCACGCATAGCAATGTCAGGAGTGTAACTACCACATGAATGATCTTCCAAGTTAAGAGCCGCATTAAAGTCACCCAACAAGACCCAAGGCCTATTACGCATAAAACTAGCATGGCACACAAGGTTAGTCCAAAGTGCACGACGATTCCCATAATAGTTATCTACATATACACTGGAAAAAAAGACACCTGTAAAGCGCTTAACTTGAGTCCAAAGCTGCATAGAAAAAATACACTGGAAAAAAAGGTGATCATGAGAATCCGATTGAGACTTGCAAAACGGGCACTGAAACAGGTTTGAGTCAGTATCACTACTGACATCCCATTGTCTCGGGTTATCTTGAGTCTTTAACTTCCTCTTGATAATCAGCCAAAGAGTAACAGCATGCCGAGGGATGCGATGAGAAAACCAAACCAAATCATACCATAAGACGACATCCCCTCTCGGTCTAATGCACTCCCAAACCGAACACACCGAAAAATCTCGAAAACCATCGTCACGAGATTTCCAAACAAGCCGATCCAAAGTATCTGGGTTAATGATCGGAACAGAAATCGAACCAAGCAACGGATATTTAGAATACCAATCAATTGGCCATATCCAGCTATTATTAGCAATACAATCCAAGACCGAAGATGACATAGTGAGGCCCGCCCAATAATTATCCCGAGACGAGATCATAGAACCAAGAGGAGTCGCATCACACCAATTATCAAACCAAGCAGAAATGGAATTACCCGCTCCCACTTTATACCAAAAAAACTGACGAATAATCGGTCTCAGCAGAAGGATTTTCCGCCAACTCCAAGACATGTTTCCACGCAAAAGAATATCCCAAAAACTACGATCCCTTAATTTATAAGAGTGACTCCATTGAACCCAAAGAGTCTCCCTATGTGTAAAAAGCCTCGAAATATGAGAAGTGATCAACGCTTTATTGAACCACTCTAACCTTCTAATGCCAAGACCACCCTCAACCTTAGGAAGACAAACCACCTCCCACGCCACTTTGGACTTCCCTCTACGCATTTCCCTTTGGCACCATAAAAACCCCCGCATTAATTGTTCCAAATCTAACAGAATACGAGATGGAAGAATAAACACAGACGCCCAATACACATGCATAAAGGCCAGAACAAATTGAATCAACTGAATTCTACCAGCAAAAGAGAGGAATTTATTCTTCCAATCACAAATTTTATTCTTAACCTTCTCAAAAAGCTCCTTGCAACCCGATAGATAAGTCTAGATGAAATTAACGGCACACTCAGATATTTAACAGGAAGCGTACCTTCTTCAAATAGGAGAACATTAAGAATATCAAGCTTCACATAATTCAACACGTTACAGAAATAAGCCGTGCTTTTAGGGAGACTAGGAACCAAGCCCGATGCATGAGTAAACTCATCCAACGCCTCCATAATAACACTAGCAGATCCAACATCACGAGAAATAATCATCAGCGAAGCATAAATTAACCATATTGAGATTAGAGCAATAATGATGACAGGAAAAATCCTCAGACTCCCGAACTTTCCTATGAAGCATTACGGTAAGAATTTCCATCACAAGCGTAAACAAATAGGGAGATTATAACAATTCGCATTTTCAGGATTTCTATCCATTCTCAAATTTTTACTATTCATCTCAAGAAATAACTATTCACTGGTTACTATTCATCATTTTACCATTCATCATTTTTGAAGTCGGATTGAGACTTTGAGAGGTTATTTCAAAATTTTACTATTCACAAAACACTATTCATCCCGTAAAATTTTTATTTTTATTTTACCATCATGACAAGAAAGTTGATACTCAACAAGTCGTCCTGACGACGTACGTTGAATCTATTCAAAACTAATTTCACAAAAACCATGTCCGAGAATTTCTTTAGGGTTTAAACGTCATTCGGGCATCCCGATATGTCCATAAAACACTATAAACATTAGAAATATGTATTTATACCATTTTACGACAATTCCACAAGTTTTGGAATTTTACATTTTCCAGTTCTGCGTTTTACGCGAAATACGCGTTTTTGACCCGCGTTTCCAGCTTTTAGCAGCGTTTAAGCAACCCGATAGAACTTACCACTCATCTAATATGCTTGTATAGAGTATATTGATAAGTTTTAACATATGCATAAGTTTCATATTATTAGGATACCCAGTTTTAAGTTTCATGACTTTACGACTTACCGTTAGCGATTACCGGAACCAAGACTCACTCCGTAAACATAAGATAATATCTAAACATCAAAAATAACCTTCCACCTCCTTATTTCCAGCCTCATAGGCGTTTATGGACACTAATTGGACACATATGTGTTCCTTATTCACTAAGTATATACATGTGTAGTTTTTAAGAAGCAAAGTCTTACATAAGGTCTTATATACTTATCATCCTTCATTTGACAACTAGAAAATCATTCAAACACTCTAATCTCTTCCATTTTTCCACTCCATAACCGAATTCCATCAATTCACGATCACCTTCCATACTTGATCTTCATACAATAAGTTATATACCAAAGTTAAAGCCCTTAGTAATCTCTACATGAATCTTAAGTTTATTTTATGATTCCATGGTTGGATTAGGAGCTACTCAAGAGTGTTAGGGGCTGTGGTTAGGAGGTTTTTATGAAGATTAACAAATGTTTATAAAGGGTTTGCAAGGTGGTGAAAAGATTTGGAAGCTAGGGTTTTGTATTACAAACATAGGTTTAGTGATCTTGATTCATGGTTCTAGTAAAAGTTCATCACAAAGATTGTAAGCAAACTACTATACTTACCTTTGATTTCAGTAAATAATAGTATCTCATATATGTAATATGTTCTATATGCTTATTATACTTGATTGTGCCTGGATAAAATGAATAAAACACTATAAACCGTCGAAAGCACTATATTTGCAACACAGAAACTGGGCAGGGGCTGTAAACGTAAATTATGGGTAAAATTCGTGTACTGAGAAACTTAATTAATGACATTGGATTATATATCGATATCTTGTGGTCGTTTCGCCGGGTGGCTCATGCCGTAACTCATCCCGATGAATAAACTAGAGCCAAAACGGCTAAACGTGTCCAAAACTGAGTAACAGATTTTTAACGGCTAAAACTCATAAAACTTGCATATAACCCCTTGTTGGTCAAAGAATAAAAGTTTTCGCTAACACCCTAACTTGAACGTGGCAGCAGGCCGTGCATTAAACGGAGTTTTAAAACTCAACTTATGACCAAAACCATGAGACAATTTGCTGCTGATTGAAATAACTAGTACATCCAAGGGTAAATTCATAATTTCACATTAGTTAAATAATTTCTGGGGAAGTAGGACCCACTAATCTGTTTAGTACATTCAATTACCTTTCTGAGGACATAAAAACTAAGTCGTGATCAATTATGTTTTAGAAATAACGGGTAGATTTAGACGGGGAAAAATTAAATAAACGAAACGTAAACACTTATACGACTTCACAAATGTTAAGTATCCAAGCATAATTGATGTAATGACTATATAAGCATGTTTATATATTCACATCTTTATTTTAGAACCTAAGATAACATCATATTCTAGGTTGCGCGTAGAGGTTTCCTGGCTTATCCAACGATTTCGTTATACATTTTGGTATCATTAACTCACGGTGAGTTTCATAGCCCCTACTTTTATATGTTTTGAATTACTTTTGGGGGAGATACATGCTTAACTATTTACATATTACTGTGAGTTCATTGCCCCACTTTCTATTACTTAATTGTTTTACAAACCCTTGGGGGAGACACATGCTTTATTTTAAACCGAACACATTGCTTTCAAACTGTATGCTTATCTGATTGTTTTATTAGCACTAAGTTACCGCAATTTCCAAACTTAAGTCCCTTAATCATGAATCATTAATCACTAGTTAGAGTGGGCGTGAATATTGTGAATAGATCTATTGGGATTGACGAATCTCGTTTGTGTTGACCGGGTAGGCAAACAAATGCACTATATTTGAGTAACACTCGTAAAAACGGAAATTTTTACCTGAAAGGGCACGCACCGACATTAATTTTGGAACACGTTAACGCCTTGATAGGGCACGCACTGACATTAATTTTGGAACACGTTAACGCCTTGATACGGCACGCACCGACATTAATTTTGGAACACGTTAACGCCTTGATTGCATGATGCTTAATGAAATAATAACTGTTTTGTTTTCAACAATATGGGTGTATAACAACGTAACCCACACAAACATTATGTGTTCAACTGACTTCCTAAACTCTATGAATTTCACTCAACCTTTGTGTTGACAGTTTTAAGCATGTATTTCAGGTCCATATTGTACGAGGCTGGCACGGAGGAGCACGGATACTCAAGAAGGCTATAAATTTTAATATCATTCGAAAACCCATTTAATGTATTTTGTAAACCGTGAAACTACTGGGACCTAATTTTTGTAAACTCTGATATTTATATAAATCGAATGATAAATCTTTTAAAACGACTCCATTAGAGTTCGTTTTCTATTGTTATGACTGTTGTGCCATGAAGTAACACCCAGTTTAAATTCCGCTGCGTATCACGAAATTGGGGGTGTTACAGATTGGTATCAGAGCCTTAATTATAGAGAAAAGGGTCTAATTGTGACCTAAACTATAACCACTTTTACAAACAAAATATTTTATAGCCTTTCGCTCTCCGTGCCTTCCATCCTCCAGACGATTATGTGACTTTTAGGCATTTTAAGCTATACAAACATACTAGTATATTGATATATACACTCGACATAATTTCAATCATAAACGATGTACTAAACATACCTGCGTATGCCTATTCTAAGGCATTACGGTACAATCATATTTTCCCAATCTCCCAATCATGCATCTACTCTTGCATTTTAGGATTACGAAACTTTATCCAAGTCATTATAACTGTTACAATGGTCTTTCCTACTTCCTAGACATTGTGAGATACAATGGTCTCATTCATTTTTCAAGACACTGTAAGTGAAACAGTTGTCTCATTTACTTTCCAGACATTGTGAGTTGCACAATGGTCTCGATTATTCCCTAGACATTGTAAGTTACACAATGGTCTCAACTATTTCTCAGACATTGTAAGTTACACAATGGTCTCAACTATTTCTCAGACATTGTAAGTTACACAATGGTCTCAACTATTTCTCAGACATTGTAAGTTTCACAATGGTCTCTATTATTTCCTAGACATTGTGAGTTACACAATGGTCTTAACTATTTCTCAGACATTGTTAGTTGCACAATGGTCTCTATTATTCCCTAGACATTGAGAGTTACACAATGGTCTCAACTATTTCTCAGACATTGTGAGTTGCACAATGGTCTTTATTATTTCCTAGACATTGTGAGTTACACAGTGGTCTCAACTATTTCTCAGACATTGTAAGTTGCACAATGGTCTCAACTACTTCTCAGACATTGTGAGTTGCACAATGGTCTAATTTACTTCGCAAACATTGTAAGTTATACAATAGACTCTAGAAATTATCTTAGAAAACCTTATATGATATTGTTTTACATGAAACCCATCACAATCTATCCATTTTCCTAATGGAAATACAAGAAATGGGATTTCTAAAAGATAAACTGACTCGTCATCTACAAAAGCTGAAGTTCAGCAACTTTCTCTACATTCATCAAAGTTCTATTCTTAAACCTTCATTGTAAAAAGTTCGTGATTCTAGCCAAGTATGGACTATTTTAGAATTACTTAAAACCTTCTTTCCACACGTATCTACCCATACTATCTTCTATGCAATGGAATGTGAAAACATAGGTTACAAGTATTTTATGGCCAGGACTTGCAACTGAATGGTTTGATATCGCCTTTGCTTAGTGGACAATTTCTCAAAAGCTATGGACATATCACAAGTATACCTAATTTAGGTATTTGGAAAATTTATCGAACCTCGGCTAAATATAGTCTAGTCACCTATATTTAACCTAGGGATAGTGGAACATAGTCTGACTAACTATGTTCGACTTAAATTTTTCAAACACTGAGAATAGTTATACAAGGGTTACGTTCAGGTTAATTTCCTACTTAAACTTGATAAACCACCAGAATTCATTAAAAAGATCTAGAGACACGATAGTGTTTTACCACTCAGCGAGATCTTAACACTTACTACTTAATTTCATTCTTGAAAGTTTTCATTTATGAGATAAATCCTAACTGCTATCTTGGGATAATCATCAAATCTTCTTGTCATTTCTTATAAGTATTGGCCTGTTTAGGTTTCAAGGCTATCATTCCGCCATAATCCTTTAAAATTCACTTTTGATTTTAAAGCAAACTTGACATCTCTACCAAAGAATAATGGTACATCACACATTCTATGACCAGAAATTTGAGAACACAAATATTAGAATTCGGCGCATACACCCACATTTTTCCTAGACAGTTCAACATCGGATAACAAACACTGAATTCCGGGACGGAATTCCCATTAAGGTGGTGACACTATAACAATTCGCATTTTCAGGATTTCTATCCATTCTCAAATTTTTACTATTCATCTCAAGAAATAACTATTCACTGGTTACTATTCATCATTTTACCATTCATCATTTTTGAAGTCGGATTGAGACTTTGAGAGGTTATTTCAAAATTTTACTATTCACAAAACACTATTCATCCCGTAAAATTTTTATTTTTATTTTACCATCATGACAAGAAAGTTGATACTCAACAAGTCGTCCTGACGACGTACGTTGAATCTATTCAAAACTAATTTCACAAAAACCATGTCCGAGAATTTCTTTAGGGTTTAAACGTCATTCGGGCATCCCGATATGTCCATAAAACACTATAAACATTAGAAATATGTATTTATACCATTTTACGACAATTCCACAAGTTTTGGAATTTTACATTTTCCAGTTCTGCGTTTTACGCGAAATACGCGTTTTTGACCCGCGTTTCCAGCTTTTAGCAGCGTTTAAGCAACCCGATAGAACTTACCACTCATCTAATATGCTTGTATAGAGTATATTGATAAGTTTTAACATATGCATAAGTTTCATATTATTAGGATACCCAGTTTTAAGTTTCATGACTTTACGACTTACCGTTAGCGATTACCGGAACCAAGACTCACTCCGTAAACATAAGATAATATCTAAACATCAAAAATAACCTTCCACCTCCTTATTTCCAGCCTCATAGGCGTTTATGGACACTAATTGGACACATATGTGTTCCTTATTCACTAAGTATATACATGTGTAGTTTTTAAGAAGCAAAGTCTTACATAAGGTCTTATATACTTATCATCCTTCATTTGACAACTAGAAAATCATTCAAACACTCTAATCTCTTCCATTTTTCCACTCCATAACCGAATTCCATCAATTCACGATCACCTTCCATACTTGATCTTCATACAATAAGTTATATACCAAAGTTAAAGCCCTTAGTAATCTCTACATGAATCTTAAGTTTATTTTATGATTCCATGGTTGGATTAGGAGCTACTCAAGAGTGTTAGGGGCTGTGGTTAGGAGGTTTTTATGAAGATTAACAAATGTTTATAAAGGGTTTGCAAGGTGGTGAAAAGATTTGGAAGCTAGGGTTTTGTATTACAAACATAGGTTTAGTGATCTTGATTCATGGTTCTAGTAAAAGTTCATCACAAAGATTGTAAGCAAACTACTATACTTACCTTTGATTTCAGTAAATAATAGTATCTCATATATGTAATATGTTCTATATGCTTATTATACTTGATTGTGCCTGGATAAAATGAATAAAACACTATAAACCGTCGAAAGCACTATATTTGCAACACAGAAACTGGGCAGGGGCTGTAAACGTAAATTATGGGTAAAATTCGTGTACTGAGAAACTTAATTAATGACATTGGATTATATATCGATATCTTGTGGTCGTTTCGCCGGGTGGCTCATGCCGTAACTCATCCCGATGAATAAACTAGAGCCAAAACGGCTAAACGTGTCCAAAACTGAGTAACAGATTTTTAACGGCTAAAACTCATAAAACTTGCATATAACCCCTTGTTGGTCAAAGAATAAAAGTTTTCGCTAACACCCTAACTTGAACGTGGCAGCAGGCCGTGCATTAAACGGAGTTTTAAAACTCAACTTATGACCAAAACCATGAGACAATTTGCTGCTGATTGAAATAACTAGTACATCCAAGGGTAAATTCATAATTTCACATTAGTTAAATAATTTCTGGGGAAGTAGGACCCACTAATCTGTTTAGTACATTCAATTACCTTTCTGAGGACATAAAAACTAAGTCGTGATCAATTATGTTTTAGAAATAACGGGTAGATTTAGACGGGGAAAAATTAAATAAACGAAACGTAAACACTTATACGACTTCACAAATGTTAAGTATCCAAGCATAATTGATGTAATGACTATATAAGCATGTTTATATATTCACATCTTTATTTTAGAACCTAAGATAACATCATATTCTAGGTTGCGCGTAGAGGTTTCCTGGCTTATCCAACGATTTCGTTATACATTTTGGTATCATTAACTCACGGTGAGTTTCATAGCCCCTACTTTTATATGTTTTGAATTACTTTTGGGGGAGATACATGCTTAACTATTTACATATTACTGTGAGTTCATTGCCCCACTTTCTATTACTTAATTGTTTTACAAACCCTTGGGGGAGACACATGCTTTATTTTAAACCGAACACATTGCTTTCAAACTGTATGCTTATCTGATTGTTTTATTAGCACTAAGTTACCGCAATTTCCAAACTTAAGTCCCTTAATCATGAATCATTAATCACTAGTTAGAGTGGGCGTGAATATTGTGAATAGATCTATTGGGATTGACGAATCTCGTTTGTGTTGACCGGGTAGGCAAACAAATGCACTATATTTGAGTAACACTCGTAAAAACGGAAATTTTTACCTGAAAGGGCACGCACCGACATTAATTTTGGAACACGTTAACGCCTTGATAGGGCACGCACTGACATTAATTTTGGAACACGTTAACGCCTTGATACGGCACGCACCGACATTAATTTTGGAACACGTTAACGCCTTGATTGCATGATGCTTAATGAAATAATAACTGTTTTGTTTTCAACAATATGGGTGTATAACAACGTAACCCACACAAACATTATGTGTTCAACTGACTTCCTAAACTCTATGAATTTCACTCAACCTTTGTGTTGACAGTTTTAAGCATGTATTTCAGGTCCATATTGTACGAGGCTGGCACGGAGGAGCACGGATACTCAAGAAGGCTATAAATTTTAATATCATTCGAAAACCCATTTAATGTATTTTGTAAACCGTGAAACTACTGGGACCTAATTTTTGTAAACTCTGATATTTATATAAATCGAATGATAAATCTTTTAAAACGACTCCATTAGAGTTCGTTTTCTATTGTTATGACTGTTGTGCCATGAAGTAACACCCAGTTTAAATTCCGCTGCGTATCACGAAATTGGGGGTGTTACAGATTGGTATCAGAGCCTTAATTATAGAGAAAAGGGTCTAATTGTGACCTAAACTATAACCACTTTTACAAACAAAATATTTTATAGCCTTTCGCTCTCCGTGCCTTCCATCCTCCAGACGATTATGTGACTTTTAGGCATTTTAAGCTATACAAACATACTAGTATATTGATATATACACTCGACATAATTTCAATCATAAACGATGTACTAAACATACCTGCGTATGCCTATTCTAAGGCATTACGGTACAATCATATTTTCCCAATCTCCCAATCATGCATCTACTCTTGCATTTTAGGATTACGAAACTTTATCCAAGTCATTATAACTGTTACAATGGTCTTTCCTACTTCCTAGACATTGTGAGATACAATGGTCTCATTCATTTTTCAAGACACTGTAAGTGAAACAGTTGTCTCATTTACTTTCCAGACATTGTGAGTTGCACAATGGTCTCGATTATTCCCTAGACATTGTAAGTTACACAATGGTCTCAACTATTTCTCAGACATTGTAAGTTACACAATGGTCTCAACTATTTCTCAGACATTGTAAGTTACACAATGGTCTCAACTATTTCTCAGACATTGTAAGTTTCACAATGGTCTCTATTATTTCCTAGACATTGTGAGTTACACAATGGTCTTAACTATTTCTCAGACATTGTTAGTTGCACAATGGTCTCTATTATTCCCTAGACATTGAGAGTTACACAATGGTCTCAACTATTTCTCAGACATTGTGAGTTGCACAATGGTCTTTATTATTTCCTAGACATTGTGAGTTACACAGTGGTCTCAACTATTTCTCAGACATTGTAAGTTGCACAATGGTCTCAACTACTTCTCAGACATTGTGAGTTGCACAATGGTCTAATTTACTTCGCAAACATTGTAAGTTATACAATAGACTCTAGAAATTATCTTAGAAAACCTTATATGATATTGTTTTACATGAAACCCATCACAATCTATCCATTTTCCTAATGGAAATACAAGAAATGGGATTTCTAAAAGATAAACTGACTCGTCATCTACAAAAGCTGAAGTTCAGCAACTTTCTCTACATTCATCAAAGTTCTATTCTTAAACCTTCATTGTAAAAAGTTCGTGATTCTAGCCAAGTATGGACTATTTTAGAATTACTTAAAACCTTCTTTCCACACGTATCTACCCATACTATCTTCTATGCAATGGAATGTGAAAACATAGGTTACAAGTATTTTATGGCCAGGACTTGCAACTGAATGGTTTGATATCGCCTTTGCTTAGTGGACAATTTCTCAAAAGCTATGGACATATCACAAGTATACCTAATTTAGGTATTTGGAAAATTTATCGAACCTCGGCTAAATATAGTCTAGTCACCTATATTTAACCTAGGGATAGTGGAACATAGTCTGACTAACTATGTTCGACTTAAATTTTTCAAACACTGAGAATAGTTATACAAGGGTTACGTTCAGGTTAATTTCCTACTTAAACTTGATAAACCACCAGAATTCATTAAAAAGATCTAGAGACACGATAGTGTTTTACCACTCAGCGAGATCTTAACACTTACTACTTAATTTCATTCTTGAAAGTTTTCATTTATGAGATAAATCCTAACTGCTATCTTGGGATAATCATCAAATCTTCTTGTCATTTCTTATAAGTATTGGCCTGTTTAGGTTTCAAGGCTATCATTCCGCCATAATCCTTTAAAATTCACTTTTGATTTTAAAGCAAACTTGACATCTCTACCAAAGAATAATGGTACATCACACATTCTATGACCAGAAATTTGAGAACACAAATATTAGAATTCGGCGCATACACCCACATTTTTCCTAGACAGTTCAACATCGGATAACAAACACTGAATTCCGGGACGGAATTCCCATTAAGGTGGTGACACTATAACAATTCGCATTTTCAGGATTTCTATCCATTCTCAAATTTTTACTATTCATCTCGAGAAAATACTATTCACCAGTTACTATTCATCATTTTACTATTCATCATTTTTGAAGTCGGATTGAGACTTTGAGAGGTTATTTCAAAATTTTACTATTCATAAAACACTATTCATCCCGTAAAATTTTTATTTTTATTTTCCATCATGACAAGAAAGTTGATACTCGACAAGTCGTCCTGACGGCGTACGTTGAATCAATTCAGAACCGATTTCACAAAAACCGTGTCCGAGAATTTCTTAAGGGTTTAAACGTTATCCGGGCATCCCGATATGTCCATAAAACACTATAAACATTAGAAATATGTATTTATACCATTTTACCACAATTCCACAAGTTTTGGAATTTTACATTTTCCAGTTTTGCGTTTTACGCGAAATACGCGTTTTTGACCCGCGTTTCCAGCTTTTAACACCGTTTAAGCAACCCGATAGAACTTACCACTCATCTAATATGCTTATATAGAATATATTGATAGGTTTTAACATATTTATAAGTTTCATATTTTTAGGATACCCAGTTTTAAGTTTCGTGACTTTACGACTTACCGTTAGCGATTAACGAAACCAAGACTCACTCCGTAAACATAAGATAATATCTAAACATCACAAATAACCTTCCACCTCCTCATTTCCAGCCTCATAGGCGTTTATGGACACTAATTGGACACATATGTGTTCCTTATTCACTAAGTATATACATATGTAGTTTTTAAGAAGCAAAGTCTTACATAAGGTCTTATATACTTATCATCCTTCATTTGACAACTAAAAAATCATTCAAACACTCTCATCTCTTCCATTTTTCCTTTCCATAACCGAATTCCATCAATTCACCATCACCTTCCATACTTGATCTTCATACAATAAGTTATATACCAAAGTTGAAGCCCTTAGTAATCTCTGCTTATGATTCCATGGTTGGATTAGGAGCTACTCAAGAGTGTTAGGGGCTGTGGTTAGGAGGTTTTTACAAAGATTAGCAAGTTTTTATAAAGGTTTTGCAAGGTGGTGAAAAGATTTGGAAGCTAGGGTTTTGTGTTACAAACATAGGTTTAGTGATCTTGATTCATGGTTCTAGTAAAAATTCATCACAAAGATTGTAAGCAAACTACTATACTTACCTTTAATTCCAGTTAATAATAGTATCTCATATATGTAATATGTTCTATATGCTTATTATACTTGATTGTGCTTGGATAAATGGACTAAAACACTAGAAACCGTCGAAAGGACTAGATTTGCAACACAGAAACTGGACAGGGGCTGTAAACGTAAATTCTGGGTAAAATTCGTGGACTAAGAACCTTAAATAATAACATAGGATTATAGATCGATATATTGTGGTCGTTTCGTCGGGTGGCTCATGCCGTAACTCATCCCGATGAATAAACTAGAGCCAAAACGGCTAAACGTGTCCAAAACTGAGTAACAGATTTTTAACGGCTAAAACTCATAAAACTTGCATATAACCCCTTGTTGGTCAAAGAATAAAAGTTTTCGCTAACACCCTAACTTGAACGTGGCAGCAGGCCGTGCATTAAACGGAGTTTTAAAACTCAACTTATGACCAAAACCATGAGACAATTTGCTGCTGATTGAAATAACTAGTACATCCAAGGGTAAATTGGTAATTTCAAATTAGTTAAATAATTTCTGGGGAAGTAGGACCCACTAATCTGTTTAGTACATTCAATTACCATTCCGAAGACATAAAAACCGAGTCGTGATCAATTACGATTTAGAAATAACGGATAGATTTAGATGGGGAAAACTTAAATAAACGAAACGTAAACACTTATACGACTTCACAAATGTTAAGTATCCAAGCATAATTGATGTAATGACTATATAAGCATGTTTATACATTCACATATTGATTTTAGAACCTAAGACAACATCATATTCTAGGTTGCGCATAGAGGTTTCCTGGCTTATCCAACGATTTCGTTATATGTTTTGGTATCATTAGTTCACGGTGAGTTTCATAGCCCCTACTTTAATATGTTTTGAATTACTTTTCGGGGAGATACATGCTTAACTATTTACATATTACTGTGAGTTCATTGCCCCACTTTCTATTACTTAATTGTTTTACAAACCCTTGGGGGAGATACATGCTTTATTTTAAACCGAACACATTGCTTTCAAACTGTATGCTTATCTGATTGTTTTATTAGCACTAAGTTACCGCAATTGCCAAACTTAAGTCCCTTAATCATGAATCATTAATCACTAGTGAGAGTGGGCACGAATATTGTGAATAGATCTATTGGGATTGACGAATCCCGTTTGTGTTTACCGGGTAGGCAAACAAACGCACTATATTTGAGTAACATTGGTAAAAACGGCAATTTTTACCTGAAAGGGAACGCACCGACATTAATTTTGGAACACGTTAACGCCTTGATAGGGCACGCACCGACATTAATTTTGGAACACGTTAACGCCTTGATAGGGCACGCACCGACATTAATTTTGGAACACGTTAACGCCTTGATTGCATGATGCTTAATGAAATAATAACTGTTTTGTTTTCAACATTATGGGTATATAACAACGTAACCCACACATTCATTATGTGTTCAACTGACTTCCTAAACTCTATGAATTTCACTCAACCTTTGTGTTGACAGTTTTAAGCATGTATTTCAGGTCCATATTGTACGAGGCTGGCACGGAGGAGCACGGATACTCAAGAAGGCTATAAATTTTATTATCATTTAATGTATTTTGTAAACCGTGAAACTACTGGGACCTAATTTTTGTAAACTCTGATATTTATATAAATCGAATGATAAATCTTTTAAAACGACTCCATTAGAGTTCGTTTTCTATTGTTATGACTGTTGTGCCATGAAGTAACACCCAGTTTGAATTCCGCTGCGTATCACGAAATTGGGGGTGTTACAGAGATAACGGATCTCCTTGTCTTAAACCTCTTTTACCCTTAAAATATCCATGCAGAACACCATTAATACTCAAAGAAAATGAAGCCGTCGTTGTACACTCCATAATCCATCCTATCATCCTTTGATGAAACCCAAAACCGACTAAAACCACCTTGAGAAAAGACCAATCAACCGTGTCATACGCCTTTTGGATATCAACTTTAAAAGCACATCGAGAAGGACCACGGTCTAAATGATAATTATGGGTAATTTCTTGAGTCAAGAGAATATTATCAGAAATGCGCCTTCCCGGGACGAAGGCGGACTGATTAGGACTAACCAAAGTCGACAAACAACCTTTCATCCAATTTGAAAGGATCTTGCTAATGCATTTGAAAAGAACATTACAGCAAGATATAGGCCGATAATCAGTAATTCGGAGAGTAGAAGAGACCTTAGGGATCAAAGCAATGATAGTATGGTTCAGCTCCTTAAGAAGCGTTCAGTTTGTAAAGAATTCCTGAACCATTAACCATATCATGAGACACAATATCCCAAGCTCCTTTAAAGAAAGCAGCCGAAAAGCCATCAGGACCAGGGGACTTATCATCACCCATAGAAAAGATAGCCTCGTGAACTTCCTGCGCAGTAACATTACGAACCATATGATTAGCAGCATCTATAGAAAGCTTATTACAGAATAACTTAGATAAGTTAAAAGGATGGGTGACTCCCTGTTGTCCCAAAAAAGACATGTAATGATCAACAAACGCCATGGGGACCTGATCACCATCCATCCGAATGCCATGCATATCCATCACACTATCAATACGATTTCGAGCAGCCCTGCTTTTAACAACCTTATGAAAATATGCCGTGTTCGAATCGCCCAATTTAAGCCACTTAGCTTTTTGCTTAATAAATGTCTCTTCCATCAAACAAGCCTCATTATAAGCTCGAAGATAAACCGCTCGCTCTTCCCGAATGTCAACATTAAAGGGGTCCGTATCCAAGGCACGTTGAGCTTCATCAAGCTCATGACGCAGATGAACCACATTAGCATGAATATTACCTTGATCATACAATAACTTACGAAGAGGCTTTTTTAGAGCTCTAAGCTTATTAACCACCTGATATATCCAAAAACCGCTAACATCCTTAGACCACCCCTCGCAAATAACATCTTTAAATCTAGGGTGCTGAACTAAAATATTAGAAAATTTAAAAGGACGAGGCACCTATTTTATGGTTCTAGGAATATGAAGAACCGCTGGGGAATGATCAAAGATACGGTAGGGTTCAAAGAGTGCACTCACCCCCACAAATAAATAACAAAAATCCAAATTGGCCATAATACGGTCAATCTTCTTTAGAATGTCATGCTCTCCTCTCGGTTTCTGATTCCATGTATATCTTAGCCCCAAACTATTAATATCCGAAACATCAATAGCATTAACACATTCTTGAAATTCACGCATAGCAATAACAATATGAGAAAATCCAACCGACTTGTCATTTAAACAGAGCGAGACACTAAAGTCACCAAGTAAACACCATGGACGACCACGAACATAACTATGGTGGTAGCCAAGGTTACGCCATAAGTCTCGACGATTAATATAGTGATTATGCGCATATATAAAAGAACAGAAAAATTCTTTCTTATCAGCCCTCAATCGAATACAAGTATGAATCACCTGTGCTTCTTGAGAAATAACAATAAGTTCCACATCATCGGTATTCCATCCCAAAATAATCCGAGAGCCTTTCGAACAAAGAGAACCATTAGAAGTCCAACTCCAATGATGAAACACACTAGAACATAGCTGATCAATTCTAGAACTCGCAACGTGCGACTCTAAAATAGCACAAACCGATAAACTATTGTCATGAATTACATTCCGAACCTCTTTTTGCTTAGGGGTCTGGTTCAAACCCCTTATGTTCCATGAAGCCACACTAAACATGATCACTAGAATTAAAGGAAGTGCGTGCCTCCTTATGATTATCACCATCAGTTTGAACCGAGTCACCATACACTTCATCAACTTCATCGCTATCACTCTCATGCGATATATTAAGCTTATTTTTAGTATCATCCTCAATATAACTATCATCATTCAAAAGAGAGGAATATGAGTTCATTAAAGGAATAGAAGTACCTTTAGCAATAGGAAAGACATAAGACATATCCGGAACAAAATTGGGCTGATTGGCCTCATTAGAATTTTGATCAATCGGCCCTTTATCCCCATCATCAGTTTTGATACCATCGTTTTTGCAACAATCAGGTTTTAGCCCTTTATCTGTACCTTCAAACGGAATACCACCATTATCACGAGTATCATTATGGGTCCTAGATGTAGAAGCATCCTCATTACCAATAGGAGGTTTATTGATAGGCCGATATAAATACTTTGGCTTAGGCTTATTCAAACGCACACCTTGTATAGGATGAGAAGGGGCTTTAGCTTTCCCATTTTTTCTTTTCACTTCCATAAATCCCTCATCATTAGAAGGCGTTTCCACTTCAGCCCTAGGCTTCTTAGGGCAATGATCATCCGTATGGCCAAAAATTTTACATGTTTCACATCGAGGAGGATACCATTCATACTCAATAGATATAGTTTCAATCGAATGTCTCGAGCCATCAAGAAATGGAATTGCAACCTCCAATGAGTCTTTCAAAGCCACATTCGAAGACACCTCAATAAGAGCTCTAGCATAATCCACTTGTCCCCAAGATTTGAGACACATGGTACTAGAATATGAGCCCAACCTAATTGGTCGACCAATCATAGTAGCAATAAGGCTCAGTCCAACTTCAGTGTATGCTGCAATGGGAATGTTATGAAGCTTCACCCAAACAGGAGCACAAGTAATCTCATCTCTTTTAAGCTTAGTATTTAGCGTCCAAGTACTTAGAATAATGGGAACATTCCTAATGATCCAAGGGCTATTTTCAAGAACCTGATTCATACCATGCTTTGAAGTAAATTGAAAGAAAAATAATTCATTCTTTAGCATTATGCGTTCAAGACCATATTTTGCCCATGTATTCTTGACATAGTTTTCAACTAAAGGAAACGCAAGACATTTACCAATAAAGTAACCGTAAAAAGTATTAGCAAAACGGCCACTAACTTCCTTAACCGACTCCATAGGAATAACAAGATCAGCCCTTGGCAGTTTTTCAGGATTAGTAATCATCGAAAAAATTACCTTTTTAGATGTAGGTTCCTTATTCAGCATTGAAGCATAGGATATATTCCCACTCATAGGCTGCTGAGAATGAGGTTTTTCTAAGCTTGTAGTAACACCATCGTGACCTTTTTTGTGCCCATCAGCCTTCTCATTATGGTTAACCACGGGAGGAACACTCGTAGGCCCCTTCTCAACATCCTTAAACTGATTGTCGACCCCAATAGCATTCAAAACAGCCTTTGATGTATCATTCACAACGTTATTCGCCAAATTATTAAACTCATAACTACCTATTCCACACACTACATTTGCAGCAGCACCCTCCATATTAGTAGTAGCCTTTAATGTCTCATGATTAACATTTCGAGTAGCCTTTTTCAGAATAGACTTCAGAATTGGTGCATCATTAAGCAAATTGGAATTCTTATTAACCGATGCATTATTAATCTTATTTGGTTCCATAGAAGGACCAGAATCTTTACCATTCATAGCAATAACAGCAAGAAAAACGAAACCCTAAACAAAGAAAACCTCCACGCAAAACCCTAAAAAACGACGACTAGAAAAAAAACCAGCAACGAAACCCTAAACGGGAACAATCAAGTTACCATTACTACTAACCGAAACTCATAATTAATGAAGATGGATTAATTGAAGATCAAAGAACATCAGCAGCAATAAAGACTATGCGAAACCCTAAACAAGAAGAACCAAAACCCTAAAATCCAAGAAACAGCCACCTAATAATAAATACACTAAAGGGAAACAATTCAATGATTGATCCACAGAAGTGAAAGTGTTATAAGGTATAGGAATCAAGGATGGAGAAGGGATCGAACATAGAGTTTGTTTAACATGTAAGCCTTTAACGAATGTTCACACAACAAAAGCACTGTAAATCCACTCAATTCCAAGTTTTGCCCATACAAAACTTGCAACCTATGTGTTTACAACCCACTGCTAAAATATAGTATGTCAATCATGTATGCATGTATCATAGTAGTAAAAAGTATAAATGTCACCATAAGGGTCTTCCAAGAACTTAATTTGGGATATATCTAATTTAATAGCCTTCTAACAACTTAATTTGGAGCCACTAAAATAATGGTCATCCAAAATCTTAATTTGGAGCCACTGATATGCATGTTACCACAAGGGTCTTCCAAATACTTAGTATGGGATGTATCTAATTTAATAGCCTTCCAACAACTTAATTTCGAGCCACTAAATTAATGGTCATCCAACAACTTAATTTGGAGCCACTGAATTGCATGTACTGGGAGCCTCTTCTCAAAGATTAATGGTCATCCAACAACTTAATTTGGAGCCATTAAGTTGAATAACGCAAGTAAGTATAATGCACTCAAGAATAATGCAAATAAGTTTAACACAATCATGTATGTATGCAAGTATTTATGTAAATGCAAGTCATGAATGTAAATCAAGCGAGTAAAGTATTTTTGTAATCGAGCATGTATCTCCCCCCAAAGATTTTTTAAAATGATTAAATGAGTAAAAGTGGGGCTACAAACTCACCTTGAACTAATGATATCAAAACATATAACGAAATGGGTGGATAAGCCTGAAAGTCTCTAAGCGTAACCTAGAATATAATGTTGTGTCTTAGGTTTGGAATAACGATGCAAAAGTATAAACAAGCCTATATACGTATATATATTGATCATGATGTAGTACTTGGTAGTTTCGTGTATGTTTGTTTATGAAACGGTTTTGTTTGTTATCTCGTACTACCGTTCGGGCCATCATAATCCAGAGGTCATGCAGTAAATGTTCGGGGAGCCAGGACACTTTAATTCGTCAATCCACAACTCGTTGACGGTTTTACTCTAATGAACCCCTCACATGAATTTCCATAGTGTTGTAGTATTTTACATGGAAAAACATATGTTTTGCTCGTTTGATCATTTGACATATAAGTTAAGTGGTTACAAAATATGTTTGGTCATAATCCGCAAGTGAGTTTTAAATATCTAGTAAGTGTGCAAAGTTTCATGGTTTATCGAGAGAGTAGATCCAAGTTGTATTGTATACGTTTTGATTTGTCAAGGCTAAGGCCTTTGGTTTTTGGTCTCGGCTACCGTGGCCTTGAGACCTCGGCCTTGGCCTTAGCCGCGTCTATGGTTTTGGTCTAAGGCCTTTAGGCCATATGATTTCACCTTAGTTGTGACAAAGTGTATAGCCGTTTGGCTATACAGAGGTTGTTAAGATTTTTAAAGCAATTAGTCTTCGTTATGCATTTTTAGGCCGAGTTTTCTACGTAGCAAATGAAAAACGTCGTTCCGTACAACTTTTGTGCTTTAACTTTTTGATGAAACGGACCAGAAATGCCCATAAAATTTACTCAGATTCGTTAGTAGCAAGCTTTTGGCAGTTTTTAGTTTCCAGGTTTTGTTAACTTTTGACTTGTGTACTCGTTTCGAGTGATTCAAATTGCTAAATTTTCATTTTAACCTTTCCTAAAATAATATGTAAAGTATCAAATCTAGATGTGGTCGCTTTTTTGGAAATTTTATACATAAGTTCACTAGTTTACTAATTTGTTAACATAATATAACATACAAAGGTTTTAGCTTGTTTTTAGGACTTAGTACATCGTAAATCAATATAAAGAGCATATATAGCATATAAGGATTATGAAAACAAGGAATAATTACGTGCTTAAGTCTTACAACTTTTGGCCTTAATAAAAAGGGAAATCATGAACTAGGACAAGATCTACACCTTTTAATCGAAAACCCTAGCTTTCAATCCTTCAACACAACTCTTGCAAACCTTTGCTACCCTTCCTATAACCCTTGTAAAATCCTTGTAATATCAGCTCTAATTACCTGTATATCTCTTAATCCAACCATGGAATCATCAAAGTAACACTAGATTTATGTGGAGAATAACTAGGCTTTCATCTTTTATGTATAACTTGGAACTTGGAAATCAAATGAAGAGTGTTTGGTGTTTATGATGTTATGAACAACCAAGAGAGGAGGAGGGAGTATTTATAGGGCCTTGAGGAGGTTAGTTACACTAAGGTATGGTCTAGAATGAACCACATGGTGCATACTTGGTTGATTTTTAGCCTTAAGACTTTCTCTATGGCTCCTAATGTAACACATGATGCTCTATATATTCCATGGCTCTCACCAAGCCACCAAGGCCATAGTAATACACCATATACACGTTGAATATAAGGGGGAGGGACTAGGTGGATGAATCTTGGCCTTATATATGTTAAGGAGTGAGTTTTGGTCCTGTTAATCGCTAACTATAAGTTGTCATGTCACGAAACTTAAAACTGGGTATCCTAAAAATATGAAACTTATAAATATGTTAAAACTTGTTAATATAGTCTATATTATTATATTATATGAGTGATAAGTTATATCGAGATGCTTAAAGTCATGAAAACCTAAAACCATAGGCTTAAAATGCTTAAAACGCGTAAAACGCAAAAACGAAAAACGTAAAATTCCAAAACTTATGAAATTGTCGTATGATGTGAAAAACCTATATTTCTCCTGTTTATAATGTTGTAGGGACATATCGGGATGCCTAAATGTCGTTTAAACCTAAACGTAAATCTTAGACACGGTTTCGTGAAATTTGCAAAAATGACCCGACAAGTGTCAAATTCTTGGGTTATTACTAAATAGGTTAACTTACGAGAATGTTAAATAAAAATTACGGAAGTGAATAGTAATAGTGAATAGTAAAATGAATATGCAAATTGTTATAGTACCTACCCCTTAAGGGAACTTCGTCCCGAAGTTCTATGGATGTTAACTACTTACGGTGTGTATAGTCTAAGTGACTGTCAAGATAAGGTATTTGGGTTTCTTATCCATCTAGGTACGTTTGTGTGACTATCATGACTATTGTTCGCTCTAAAGACGTACTCTCTTATGGCTAGGTTTGATGAGGCAAACTTTCCCATACTCGAGCATAACCCTCAAAAGACCTTTAGGTAACCGATTTTTACTTAATCTCACAACTTATCAAACAAGAATTGTCATGAGATTAGGCAAATTGGTTTGAGTAACAACTTGATTCTAGCTTGATCTTTGCAACTCATCAAACAAGAATTGTCACTTAGATCAAGTTGGGAAACAATTGGTTTGAAGGAGATCTTTTGAAAATTTGGCTTGATTATGGAATTGCTTACACATATGAGACTACTACTCCGTTCATTGCATGATTCTTCATGAATTAGACATAGGTGGTCAGGTTATGTATAATTTAGGTGTAACAATGCAATGCTCGGACTAATCGACTCGTATGATGTTCGGTGTTCGGTCAATTCATAGTAATCTCCTTAGGTGCTTAAATTACGAAAAAGTCTAAAGTTTGCAAGGCGATGGGGAGGAAGGTCTCAACGTATATAGTAGTTATAGTCTAGGCTCTAAATGCAACCTATTTATCTATAACCAATGCTCTGATACCAATCTGTAACACCCCCAAAATACCGCAGCGGAAGATTGTGTCACTGGGGTACTACTTCATAATACAAAGTACAACATATAGAAAACGACCTTTAAATTAGACGTTTTGAAAAGTTACAATTCGATTAATGAAATCAGAGTTACAAACAACGAGGTTCCAAAGTATAATACATAAACGTTTAAAAAATGTTTCAAATGTTAAATGATAAAAGCGCAAGTCTTCAAAATATGTCGTGTGACTCTATGCTTCAAACTCTAGCTATTGCCTTATGACTGAGATAAACATGCTAAAAAGTGTCAATACAATGGTTGGTGAGTTCATAGAGTTTGTTTAACAAGTAAGCCTTTAAAGAATGTTTACACATCAAAGGCATGGTAAATCCACTCAGTTCCAAGTTTCGCCCATACAAAACTTGCAACCTGTGTGTTTACAACCCACTACTAAAATATAGTATGTCAATCACGTATGCATGTATCATAGTAGTAAAAAGTATAAATGTCACCATAAGGGTCTTCCAGCAACTTAATTTGGGATATATCTAATTTAATAGCCTTCTAAGAACTTAATTTGGAGCCACTAAATTAATGGAAGTCCAACAACTTAATTTGGAGCCACTGAATTGCATGTTACCACAAGGGTCTTCAACAACTTAATTTGGGATGTATCAAATTTAATAGCCTTCCAACAACTTAATTTAGAGCCACTAAATTAATGGTCATCCAACAACTTAATTTGGAGCCACTAAATTGCAGGTACTGGGAGCCTCTTCCCAAAGATTAATGGTCATCCAACAACCTAATTTGGAGCCACTAAGTTGAATAACGCAATTAAGTATACTGCACTCAAGAATAACGTAAATAAGTTTAACACAATCATGTATGTATGCAAGTATTTATGTAAATGCAAGTCTATGTAAATCAAGTGAGTAAAGTATTTTTGTAATCGAGCATGTATCTCCCCTAAAGAGTTTACAAAGCGATTAAATGAGTAAAAGTGGGGCTACAAACTCACCTTGAACTAATGATATCAAAACGTACAACGGAATTCATGGATAAGCCTGAAAGTCTCTACGCGTAACCTAGAATATAATGTCGTGTCTTAGGTTTGGAATAACGATGCGAAAGTATAAACAAGCCTATATACGTCTATATATTGATCATGATGTAGTAGTTGGTAGTTTCATGTATGTTTGTTTATGAAACAGTTTTTGTTTGTATATCTCGTACTACCGTTCGGGCCATCATAATCCAGAGGTCATGCAGTAAATGTTCGAGGAGCCAGAATACTTTAATTCGTCAATCCATAACTCGTCGATGGTTTTACTCTAATGAACCCCTCACATGAAGTTCCTTAGTGTTGTAGTATTTGACATGGAAAAAAATATGTTTTGCTCGTTTGATCATTTGACATATAAGTTAAGTGGTTACAAAATATGCTTGGTCATAATCCGCAAGTGAGTTTTAAATGTCTAGTAAGTGTGTAAACTTTCATGGTTTATCGAGGGAGTATTGTATTGTATATGTTTTGATTTGTCAAGGCTAAGTCCTTTGGTTTATGGTCTCAGCTGCCATGGCCTTGAGACCTCAGCCTTGGCCTTAGCCACGGCTATGGTCTTGTTCTAAGGCCTTTAGGCCATATGGTTTCACCTTAGTTGTGACAAAGTGTATAGTCGTTTGGGTATACATAGGTTGTTAAGCTTTTTAAAGAAATTAGAATTCGTTATGCATTTTACGCCGAGTTTTCTATGAGATAGATGAAAAACGTTGTTTCGGAAAACTTTTTTGTTTTAACTTTTTGATGAAACGGACAAGAAATGCTTATAAAATTTACTCAGATTCGTTAACAGCAAGCTTTTGGCAGTTTTTAGTTTCTAGGTTTTGTTAACTTCTTTTTATCGTAACTTTTGACTCGTGTACTCATTTCGAGTGATTCAAATTGATAAGTTTTCATTTTAACCTTTCCTACAATAATATGTAAAGTATCAAATCTAGATGTGGTCGGTTTTGTAGAAATTTTGTACATAAGTTCACTAGTTTACTAGTTTGTTAACATAATATAACATACAAAGGTTTTAGCTTGTTTTTAGGACTTAGTACATCATGAGTCAATATAAAGAGCATATATAGCATATAAGGATTATGAAAACTAGGAAGAATAACGTGCTTAAGTCTTACAACTTTTGGCCTTAATGAAAAGGGAAATCATGAACTAGGACAAGATCTAAACCTTTCAATCGAAAACCCTAGCTTCCAATCCTTCAACACAACTCTTGCAAACCTTTGATACCCTTTCTATAACCCTTGTAAAATCCTTGTAATCTCAGCTCTAATTACCTTGTATAGCTCTTAATCCAACCATGGAATCATCAAAGTAACACTAGATTTATGTGGAGAATAACTAGGCTTTCATCTTCTATGTATAACTTGGAACATGGAAATCAAATGAAGAGTGTTTGGTGTTTGTGATGTTATGAAAGACCAATAAAGGAGGAGGGGTATTTATAGGGCCTTGAGGAGGTTAGTTACACTAAGGTATGGTATAGAATGAACCACATGATGCATACTTGGTTGATTTTTATCCTTAAGACTTTCTATGGATCCTAATGTTAACATGATGCTTTAAATGTTCCATGGCTCTCACCAAGCCACCAAGGCCATGGTGATACACCATATACACATTGAATATAAGGGGGAGGTACTAGGTGGATGAATCATGTCCTTAGATACGTTAAGGAGTGAGTTTTGGTCCCGTTAATCGCTAACTGTAAGTTGTAAAGTCACGTAACTTAAAACCGGGTATCCTAAAAATATGAAACTTGTAAAGATGTTAAAACTTGTTAATATACTCTATATTATTATATTACATTAGTGATAAGTTCTATCGAGATGCTTAAAGTCGTGAAAACCTAAAATCGTAGGCTTAAAATGCGTAAAACGCGTAAAACGCAAAATCAGAAAACGTAAAATTCCAAAACTTATCAGAATTCTCGTATGATGTGAAAAACCTATATTTCTCTTGTTTTTAATGTTGGAGGGACATATCGGGATGCCTAAATTTAGTTTAAACCTAAACGTAAATCTTAGACACGGTTTCGTGAAACTTGCAAAAATGACCCGACAAGTGTCAAATTCTCGGGTTATCACTAAAATAGGGTAACTTACGAGAATGTGAAATAAAAATTTCGGAAGTGAATAGTAATAGTGAATAGTAAAAATGAATAGTAACCTGAAAATGCGAATTGTTACAACTCTTCAAGCAACAGACAGAAGACACGGATCATCCTGACATGAAGATACAAAAAGAACATGCTTTGAAAATAACTATCTAGCTACATATACATGATAGCCTTAGCATCAATAACACTTTTGTAACCAAAGGTTAGCTATAAAATTAGTAGCCATGTACATATTGACACAACCCTGGTACAACCATATTCACTTATATATAACCAAATCTTCGCGCTTTACACTTTCGGTAAATGTTTTGTATATTATGTATATACTCTAGGAACCTCGCTAACGCCTATAACTACTTATAAACAATGATAATAATACCAAACGTAGTTCTCAACTATGACTTTGTAATCATTTTTCTCTATGTGCAGAATCAGAAATAAAATGTGCGGTGATAAATGATACGGGTGATCAGATCTTAATTTATAAAGTCTCGTCTACCTATGGATCAACACATATACTAACGGACAGTGCACCTGGTCGTATGTAGTGAGCAAATGATAAATCCGAGATCGTTCCCAAGAGCTATGGGTGGTCTATCAATTTGAGTCTAACTAAACTGATAAACTTAATTGGCACAATTAAATTGAAAAGTAATAATAATTAAACTAAATAAAATTCAAAATGTAAAACTGATAAACTAATTAAGAGGAGAAAATGGGTTAACCTAGTTAATCTTTAACTAATGCTATGATTCATCTTCCTAGTAAAATGTCTAAATCTCGCTCCTACTAGTGATCTTAGTTCGTTAGCCATAAATGTTCAACATGTTACAAGCCTATAGTCTCCAGTGTCAGTATGGTTATCATGCCGATCAACCGAATCCTAATCAATAAGTCCCAACTACCTATATGATTTTTTCCTATGATAACAATCCCACTTCTTGGCATTTAGGTATTTGATCTAAAAGTGTTAGCATTAAAGAAAAGTGATGGTTATTCTCGTATCAAGAACTTTATAGCGTGTTATAGTATTTTGTATTTAATCTAGAAACGAGCTATGGACTTGGTTATGTTACTAGTTTAGTATGTAGTAGAAGCTAGCCTTCCATCATTTGTGTTGGGTCTGAAAAACCGACCCAATTGTCTCTGACAAGTATTTAAATATAAAATAGCCTAATACACCTTTTGAAGGTCAGTGAGCATAAAGTCTCTGATAACGATCAAAGAGTATCTCACTTCATAACTATCAATGTGAACCTGATAGTTATCAGAAGTGAGATACTTCCTGATATGTTATTATAGAACATGACTCTCTTATTATGATTCAGAATGTGATTCATTGATAAAGAAATCAATGAGTGTTGTATAAAGCTCAAACATCAGTATGGCTTCAGGGACGTCGAAGACCAACTAAAGAAAACATCTCACAAACTGATGCAGTGTCGGGGAATGATATTACAAGGAGCTAAAAGCAACACGAGGGTCACTGGGATATGACAAATGTCCCTATGACTACTGAAGACTTAATTCAAGTTTACAATCTCAACCTTCTGAATGCATCGTTGGGAAACTTCCTTGAGAAGATAAGATCAAGTACTTATCGATATACGAGAAACAAGCATTGGAACTATAAGTTGCCAAATAGGGAAAGCCGAAAGTACGCTTCATACTAGCCTACTAGGCACGTGCCTATCTAAAGCAAGTGGACAACTTACTGTAGACCCATATGCAACCACTATTTCCCCCTCTATATAAACCAAAGGTTGTAATAGGATTAAGTAGAGATTCAAACGTAGAAAAATAATACAAAGTATTATAGTTAGAATCCTCATCTCATAGGAAAACATTGCACAGCTAGCTGCCCCTTATTGTTTGAGTTAGGATAGAATCAGTCATCAGTTTTTCTCACTTGCTAAAACTGTTGTTCTTATCCTTCATGGTTTACATGAACGTGTGCGCTCAGACCGAACCCCAACAAGTGTTTACAGAGCGGTTAGGTTTTTCTTAATGCAGATCCATTCTTAATTGACTTCTAATAAAATATAGCCGTTCTTGAATGACGACTAATAAAACTTAAACCTTATTCTTAACAACTAGCCACAAAGAATACCCTCCCCATAATTGGCTTCACCTTTATATACTACCAGATTGAGTATTGTTGTACTCTTTTGGGTAATAAATGGTCTGATATGCTTCTGCTTTAGCTCTTTTAACCACACTTATAAGCTTAAAAGTGTTGTAAACTCATAAGCTATAAGTCTGAAAATAATTGTCAATGCTGGCTCTTAAGTAGCAGCCAACAGAGGGAGAAGGAAGCATCAGACCATGTATAATGGAATAGCGGTTATTAAATGATGGAGCATCAGGGGAAGAATAGAGATCAATCTTCAGTGAAGGTAAATCAGGCACATCAAGGAGTGTTTAGTAAACAAAGCAGTCCCTGATCAACAAAGACATTTCACTAAGAAGACATCAACAGCAAAGCTCCAACTTATATGGAAATACCAAAAGTGCTTATTGTTGTAAGTATAGGTGTGAGAAGAAGCCATTATGCTCACTCATATCTAAAATAATATTAAGCTATTTTCACATTCTAACAGCAGATGACTATTGGCTACAAAGGAGATAACCAAACATTCTCTATTTTACTTAGGATAGCCTATTATTAAAATGCTGAACAAAAAACGACTCAGGGTCTCTAACAAAAGAAGATATAGAGGACTCAGAAGATAACTAATTTGTTATTTCTTCCTCCTTGTAAAATCAGTATGTAAGAAGAAGTTGTTATGCTCACTTACTACTGATAAATAATCTTTTTGTATATTTAAATAAGAAGAGTTTGTTAGGTCTAACAAACTGACCCAATTGTCTCTGACAAGTATTTAAACATAAAATAGCGTAATAAACCTTATGAAGGTCAGTGAGCATAAAGCTCTGATAACGATTAGAGAGTATCTCATTTCATAACTATCAATATGAACCCGATAGTTATCAGAAATAAGATACTCCCTAATATGTTATCAGAGAACATGACTCTCTGATTATTAGTCACAAGGTGACTCACTGATAAAGAAATTAGTGAGAATTGTATATGAGTACTTATCGATATACGAGAAACATGAATTGGAAGTATAAGTTATCAAATCAAGAAAGCCGAAAGTAGACTTCAGACTAGCCTACTAGACATGTGCCTATCAAAGCAAGTTGACAACTTAGTGTAGACCCATATGCAACCATTGTTTCCCCCTCCATATAAACCATAGGTTGTATAGGATTAAGTAGAGATTCAAATGTAGAAAAATAATACAAAGTATTATAGTTAGAATCCTCCTTTCCTAGGAACAACAATGCAAAGCTAGTTGCCTCTTGTTCTTTGAGTTAGAAGAGAATATGTCATTAACCAGGGTAGTTTTCCGTAGGCTATCCCTTGTAAATCTTAGATTCATTTCTAATAAGGTTTATAAAATTTGAAAAGTACATATGGTGTTATTAGAATGTTTGTGTCGTTCTCAAGAAAACCTAAACTCAATCCAGTTGATGTTCATCAGTTTTCCTCACTTGCTAAAATTGTTGTTCTTATCTTTCATATTTTCATGAATGTGTGAGCTCAAACCGGACCCCAAAAATTTGTAAAACCAATTCCATCTCTAAAGCCCATGAGAATCCCATGATGTGGCAAGGTAAGGAAGTACAAAAGGCACCAAGGTAGTCATTTATAAGGTGTGATTGGGAGTGTTGTGTGTGTTTGTGAGTATGAAATAAAGTTCCAAGTTTTCTCTCTTTCTCTCCTCCTCCCTTATCTTCACGTAAACACCACTTCTTTCATCACCTCCATAGTTTAGTGTTTTAGTAGATCAATCTTAGGTCCTACAATTGGTATCAGTCGCGTAACAATGATTTAGGAGTGTGTTTCATGTCGTTAAAGTTGTTTTTTCGGTCTAGTGAGGTAAGAATTAAGTAGCGAGGTCCACCTTTATGTCAAGTTTTAGTTTTTTTTTCAAGTGTCAAGTATTGTGAATCTTGTTTACTTAATTTTTACAGAGCTAAAGATAAAAATATGGATTTAATATGTTGATTTATTCATTTTTTAAGCTCTCCTGTATGCTTCAAATCTTCAGTTTAAAACGTATTTAGTCAATAAAGTTCTTAGTTTTATGAAAGTTTTAAGTGTTTAGATAAAGACTACGCAAAAATCTTGGAAGAAAAACATTAAAAATCAAGATTTAATCGTGTTTTTTAGTTGTGTTCTAGCAAGGAAGTACATAGTTAGCTAGCAAAGTATAGGTCAACAAGTCAAAAACCTCTTTTAGCAAGGTAGCCAACTAAGAACATACTGAGCTGAAACCTACTAAGCTAAAACCTACTAAGCTAAAACCTACCAAGCGAAACCTACTGAGCTAAAACCTACTGAGTTGAAATCTAAGGAGCTGGAACCTACTTAGCTGAAATCTATTGAGCTAAAACCTGCCAAGCTGAAACCTACTGAGCTAAACCCTACCAAGCTAAAACCTAATTCAGCAACGTAGCTATCGAGTTAACCAAAATAGCGAAGTAACTAGTGAGATACAATAGAGAGGTATTGTAGCAAAGTAGTGAATCCCTAAAATAACTCAAAAAGGATGGGTATCTTCAATGGACAAGTCGTATTTGTTGGGTCCATTCAGTACCCAAGTTTCCTAAAACTAGGATTTGAATATAAAATAACCTAACTGTTAAATAACAATGAACATCTACAAAGTCACTAAGTGAACAGTTACTCAGTGAGTCGGGACTCGGTAAATGATACCTAAGCCAAAGAAGATTGTGATGGGTTTAGGTAGTGATGACAATAACTCACTGAACCCTAAGTCTCCTCAACAACTATAAAGACTGAAGACTTAAATCTTGAAGTAAAGGCGGGACAAGGCGGGATAAGTTTGAAATGAATAAGGGGGAGTCCTTATCAAGCAAAGGTCAAACTTTCCCTAAAAGGCTAAAGACCAAGAGTATGTCATCACTATTGATTAAAAGGCACCACTGTCCTATACCTAAAGTAGCTATTTGTAACAGAGACAAAATATGTATTATTTTTTCCAATATAGCTTATGTCATTCTTGTCTTCTTTGTAACGATAGTACATTATACTTGTGTATAAATAGGATCATAATGTAGGAGTAAAAGTTTACGGATTTGTGCACTAAATGCTTAGACATTCACAAACATTTTTACTCCTCCAAATACGACAAAGTCCCTAAGGTTAGCTCAGTTGGTTAGCATAGTTTTACTTAAGCTTAGCTTAAATTTAGAGAGGAGACTACACCATACTTTTCATTTCAATCCTAAGTGTTGTTCCGCAAACACTTGGGTATAATTATTTATTAATTGCAAATAGAATTAAATGCTGAAAAACCTTGGTGTCTATTTTACTTTACGTTTTTCTTTTTTTGTAAACAAAGTAGTTAACTACATTACTTAGTAATGGAGCTTGGATAGATTAACTTTGTAGTTAATTCTAGACAAGTTAACGGGAACAACAAGTGGTATCAGAGCCTTAGGTTTATAAAACTCTTTAAAAAAAACAGAGTCTCAAAGTTTTTAGAATCAAGATCCTACCATGGCTAATAGTGATGTGCCCCAACTAGTCGACAAAAAAGGAGGAAGCTATTCAGTTGTTGCTCCCCAACTTGAAGTTGGAAAATTCAATAAGTGGAAAAAGCGCATGCTTTGCTACTTAACTGGATTGGAACCTTACTACATTAAGTGTATTAATGAATGTCCATTTACCCCTAAAACTGTTGAAGGTTTACCCAAGCCTGAAGCCCAATGGACTCCTGATGAGAGAAGGGTTCAGGACCAACGCCTCAAAAACATTGTTATATCTTGTCTCCTTGACGATATAATAGAATCAGTCATTAACTGTGAAATAGCTAAACAGACTTAGACTGACTTGGTTCATAGCTTTGAGGGTCCCTCAGATACCAAAGAAAACATGATCATGTACCTGAAACTTGAGTATAACACCTTCAGAGCCAAAGATTTTAAAAGTCTCTCAGAAACCTATACCCGTTATAAGACCTTGCTCAATGAGTTATCCAATGATGGTGTCACCATGTCTAAGCATGAAATTAATGTTGGCTTTGTCAATAGTCTCCCTGAGAAGTGGTTAACCTTCTCTTAGAGCCTTAGAAATGCTAATCACATACAAAATCTTGAGCTCCCTGAAATCTATGGGAAGTTTGTCTATGAAGGCAACTTGATCTCTAGGAGATACCCTAATTCTAAAAAAGGCTCAAGAAACCAAAAAGATCCTGACTGATGCACCCATATCAACTACTTTTTACTCTAATGGTGTTGTTCAGGATTTTCAAGGAAATTTTGATGATGAGGCTGATGAAAGAGCCAGCGATGAGTACCTAAATTATTTACAAACTAAATTTCAAGAAATCACGCTCCTTACAAATTATAAATGTCTTATTAAAAGAAACAAATATAGTTTTTTAGTAAGTAAGGCAAATTAAACCACTGAATGTTTCAAACATGGTAAAAAGGTCATTTTTCTAACGATTGTTTTTCAAAAACGACTTCAAAACCCTCAAACAAATTTTGAGGGTCTAATCTTTCAACTTGAACAAGCAAGTTTCAACCTAAACTACTTCAGTCTTCTTAAAATTTTCAAAATAAAACTGAACAAAGAGTCCAATGGATTTTGAAGCTAAGTATAGAAAAGCTAAGGTTAAACTTGCACTTCTTGAGGCAGCCTCCTCTACTTCCCAAACAACATCTACCACTAAACCCTTCTAGGCAAAAAATAAATGTTTGGTAGCTGAAACCTTTGACTGGGACATGGAAGATGTCTCTTCAGATGAAGAAATGGTTCAAGTCACTGCATTAATGGCACTTTTAGAGGGTGAAAAGCTTACTGTTGGAAAGAGCCATGCAAGGAATGGAGAGCAGGTTGACATCACCATGAGAAAGGTAAACATCTTACTATCTATGGATGAAGGTTCTGATTGGCAGTCCTATTTGAGTTATATTGATGTTGATCTTAAGTATGTTGAAGAGCAAAGATTTAACATGTTTTCAAAATACAATAAACTTGCTTTCGATTTAAACAAGTGTAGAGATGAACTTCTTGCTTTGAAACAGACCAAACTTGAAAATCTTACACTTCAAATTCAAAAACTGAACTTGTAACACTATTTATACTCACACAGAAACTTTGAGACTCTCGAAAACCCAGTAGAAAATTACTCAGAACATAATCCTAATATAACTATTTCTAGTATCGAAAAATTCATTTTTAAGCTGAACATGTGTAACACCCCGAAAATAGAATCCAATGGAAGCATACGAACCTTGGGGCGCTACTATCTTGGTATCACAACATAAGGTACAAATAATGGTTTTTATTCCATTCACTTAGATTAAAATTCATTATTTGAAAACACTAAGTTTACATTAATAAAAGTAGTGCGGAAAAAGGCCCAATAAAGAAGTTTAAAGCGGTCCCGATTATTATTCAAAGTCGCCTATGACCGTGCCTCTTGCCAAGCGTCTTCCAATAGTGAACTATCGCCTTAAAACTGAGAACACATGCTAAAACGGGTCAGCTTACGCTAGTGAGTTCATAGAGTTAGTTACAAAAGTAGTAGTGGACCTGAAAGAGTTTAATTGCTATGCGCGACTAAGGCAGATATATAATAAACATTCCAGTCAACAATCAATCCAACAATAATCCAATCAACACAATCGAGATCTCAGCAGGGCCCCAAGCGACTCTAGCCAGCACAGTCGTAGCAAGGCCTACAACACATGCTACCCTGATCTAGGTCAGATACAGATGTCTATTCTTAGCTAGGCATCGCGTTATAGCATAGGAATGCTACCCTAATCTAAGTCAACAAATTTTGCATGTCTAACCTTTCCTAGTTAACACATTACAAATTCAAAAGAGTAGTGACAGGTCCAAGAAATACTTTGCACTCACATATACGTCAAATAAACATATAAGGGTTCAATCACCAAATCAAATATTCCAAACAATAGTCATTCTCAAGTAATGTTCACATATCCAATTATGGTTAATTAAAAGCAGCCTGTATTCTCCCCCAAAGTAGTTATGAAAACCTTTGAAAAGAGCTATGAAACTCACCTTAGCCACAATAATGCACTATTCACATCTAACACGACTGGCATCTAAAGCTAACCTCCACGGCATCCAGAAGAAGGTACGATGAGTACGATGGAATAGAAACGATGCAACCTAATGCGTATACGATTATCTTAAAATACGGCTCATATGATAAAGAAGTCGATAGAAGATAAGTGTCGTAGTTTTCGTGGATTATTTGTATCATTATTTCAAAAGTCCATTATCAATATCTCAAAAGTTTAGTTTTAACGTTTCGTGTGGTGGTAAGAAACATAGACGCGACGTACAACTCATGCAAAAGAGGAGAAGACATCGACACAGTTAAGACATACTAAATAGAACTCACGCCAAAGAGGAAAAGACATCGACAAATGTGACAACTCGCAATTTCAAGTCATTTCTCAAGTTTCACTATTTCAACATTTATCGTAAACTAGGTTTACGTGTTCCAAATTCGCGTAACCTTAATGGTTTAGCGGCGAATTCCTGATCATATCATCACGAACATTTCATATGGACTATGTGTAGTCTACATTTCATTAACATCATTTGCATCATGTTAGTTCATTCATGACATTGCATTTCACATTTAACGCGTAAATTTTATATTAAATAAACGTTATCGCGTGAGTTATTATTTTGAGCATTTAATCCGTTACTTCTAAAAATGATCCCGATATATTTTTATACTCATATTAAGTTTATAAAATAATATTATGAGTTTACCTAGTGTTTTAAATTTATTTTGTAACTAAATTGTTGTATTTATACAATTACGACGTTTTTCTTAAATTCGACACGATTATTATTATATCACTCAAATGTTGCAAGGAATGTATTTTTATAATTTTTATGACCTAAAAATATTTTAACTTGACCCGTGAAAATTTATTTTTATTCAACGCTACCCTAAATATTTACAAATGCTACAAGTTATCATTTAACATCAAAAATCTTACAAGTTTCTTACACTATTACAATTAAAAAAAAAAAAAAAAAAAAAAAAAAAAAAAAAAAAAAAAAACACAAACATAAGTATGACAAACCCCCCTTGTCGACAAGGGGGATGAGTCACAAAGGAAGATATTTGCAATATCTCAACTTAATGTATTATACTATACTTATTCATTTTTTTCACTTCATTTACCTCATTTCACAAAGCTAGACCAATATCCATCTTCTTTTTCTCTCTATATTTTCGGCAGTCAAGGGATCAAAGGAAGAATCATTCCAAGTTTTCAAGTCATTTAATTAAATACTAGTATCATTTGTTGCAAGGTTTTGTAATACAAACCTCAAGTGATTAGGAAAAACCATTTTGTCCATAAACCTCATCATATCACTAGTAAGCATTCATAATCATATTTTTTATTTCATATTCATTTTTATGGTCATATCATTTTATTTGAGAAACATGCAAGTCTCATGATATTTATACCATTTTTAAGGTTTTTAAGGTTTTTATGTGCTAAATATAAATCATCCATCCTATAATTACTCCTTGTTATATTTTAGTTTTGGTGATGTCTAGGAACCCATGACACCCTAAGAAGGTGTATGGTAGGATTAGAATAGCTTTGGAGTTGTTTTGAAGGGATTGGAATAGGTTTAGTACGAGAAAAACTATTTTCGACAAGTATATTTAGTGGTCTGATCTCGTTTTGTTTTTCTGGAAAATCCGACAGTAGGCACGAATTTTTGGTCAAGATATTTAGAAAATATACTTTAAAACGAATCCGTGGCCGCTTGAACGGATTAAAACGGAGTTATAACGAAGAAGTTATGAATTTTTCAAGTTTGACGACGAAATATACATTTTCAGAAAATTTCAGCAACCTATTTTTATTTTGTACGAGTCAAAAACGAGTCCTAAGCTTTATAAATTATTTCAACTTATCAAAAATATATTAGTATACTTTGATACGAAGCTAAGGACGTATAAAACGTAGAAAACGGATTTGTAACGACTAAAATATACACGTTTTCATAAATTGCCGTAACTTTATTATTTTAGAAAAACTATATTATTTTTACGAGACAAGTGTTACGGTAACTAAAACGACCATATTGAAGGCTGTTTTTAACTATGATGTAGAACTTTTTGGAACGAAATATCTTCTAATAAAATCGAGATCACCAAGCATATTTTTCAAAACGACCAACCGTTTGTATAGCGGAGTTGTAATAAATTATTTACGGTCGCTTAAAATTTGCCGAAACTCACTTTTTACACACCATTTGGACAAAATCACCATCTTTAACCTTTATTATCTTTATGTTCGAGACCTCTATGACGAAAACTCATGTACTAAAACTTCTAGATTTTGATACAAACTTTCCAAAACCGTTGAGTTCGTTTCCTAACGTTCGACGTACACCATTTTACGACTAGTTTTTCGAAGTCATTTTTGTCACTTTCATGAAAATTCCGACGACATGATTTTACGACGAAAAGTTAAAATTTCACAATAAATCATTAATAAACCATTGTAGGATGACATTTTGACGTAAATGCTTGTAAAGTGATTTAAGAATGGTCAAGACGTCAAAAGAGTATTTTTCGACGATAAGTATTATTTTCAAAACTCACAAATGGTATAAATAACATACGAAATGCATGCATAACATAACATCATAACTCATTACATATCATATCATTCGTAATAGGTCCAGATTAAAGTATCACGCTATACCTCAGTGTACTCACTCTTGTCATCATACCAGTTTATCAAGTGAGTTTTCATAGCCCCGATTTATTCAAGTTTTACTTATTTCAAACCTACGGGGGAGAATACATTGCACAACATTTTTATTACGATACCAAGTATGTTAAATTCATTTACATTGCTTAAGTTACCACGTTGCCAGTTAAATGTCCCCATTTCATATGCATGAGCCGTTAATTTCCTAGAAGCGTGTGTGAGTGGATAGATCTATCGAGGGTGACGCCTCCATCCGGGTTGGTGAATCCCAACTAGTCATACGGATGCATTTCATTCATAAACATTATTAGAGTTGTTTGGCAAGACACTCTGTTGGGGCGAACATCAGTCGGAGCTTCGGTATCATGCGCTTAAGCAATTGTAACATTTTTATGTGACATGATTGTCATACCTGGTTTATACTTGCGTAGTCGTATTAACATTTACGTAAACCTATGATTTCTCACCAACATTATTGTTGACCGTTTTAGCAATGTATTTTCAGGTAACTAAGGCATTATCATCATGGCATGGTTAAGGAACCACCTTTTGAGTCGCGGCGTCGACTTATATCATTGTACATTATGGCACTTTCTTTTAAAACATCGTTTGGACTTGTAATATATTTATATTTCCGCAAACTTTATAAACTTTTGGGACCTATACTTTGTAACTCGGATTATTTTATTAAATCAAACAATGTATTTTCCAAACGACACTTTAGGTCGTTCAATATAACTGTGATTGTGGTGCTATGACAGTCAATCCCCAGGAATTCCATTCCGCTGCAAAACAGGTAAATTGGGGGTGTGACAGATTGGCATCAGAGCTTCGGTTATAGAGAACTAGGTTGCATCATTGACCCTAGACTATAACTACATCATCATAGCATCTCATCATTTCATCATAAGTGCATGTTCACTTTACATGCGGTTTATACGTACATTTTTCGAGTTATTTACTTTCACTTCAAAACGATTGTCACATGGATACCTTTAAATACCTATCCCATTATCCTTTCTTCATACTTCAATGTGGAGAATTCCTTGTCATTCCCTATCACAATTTTTATATCAGTTGACTCATCACCGATAACGTCGAATGCCGAGATGAACCTTTAAGTAGGGCGAAGTCACTCTCACTCCATTGTTTCACCACTAACATGTCGAGTTACACTTTATTCACACATTAAGTCACTAAACCATTATACATTTGAAGCACTTATAACACCTCATAACCCATCTTTTTGGAACCCGTCGATCATTTTGAAAGATAACCTCAAATCTATTATCTCATATCACCTCTCTTTAGAGCGCATATTTTAACATGGGATTTTGCTACGTCTCACATTTCCTCTTGTTTTGAAGAAGATATGGCACCGAAGAAAGCTACACCTGAAATGACTCAAGCGGCTATTCAAAAGTTGGTAAGGGATAGCATAGTTGATGCTCTAAGGATTGAAAGGGAAACGGTGGCTGCTGCTGCTGCTGAGGCCGCGGCTGCTGCTGAAGCCGCTAGGCTTGCTGCTGCTGCAGGAAATGCAGGAGGGTCCGGAGTCAAAAGCTGTTCGTATAAGGACTTCAAAAGTGGAGATCCCACGAAGTTTAGAGGTACCGAAGGGGCCACTGCCATGGTTCGATGGTTCGAGAAATTGGAGTCCGTGTTTTTGTTATGTAATTGCCCGGATGATAGCAAGGTCAAGTTTGCTACGAGTACACTACTTGATGGAGCATTGTCGTGGTGGAACTCTTATGCTCAACCGATGGGAATGGAAAATGCTTTCAAGCTCACTTGGGAGCAATTTAAAGGTTTGGTAACAAAGAAGTTTTGTCCGCGTACGGAGGTGAAGAAGTTGGAGACCGAATTCTATGAGTTGGTAACTATTGGGTATGACATTGATACTTACATTCGAAGGTTTCAAGAATTGGCCGTGTTATGCCCATCTATGGTTTCGGATAATGAGAAGCTACTGGAGGCTTTCATTGAAGGACTTCCCGAGATTATCCAAGGTGATGTGACATCTTTTGACCCGCAAACGATTGAGGAATCCATTCGAGTGTCTCAAAAGCTCATGGCACAAGTAGTAAAGAGAGGCAACATCACCAACACCAACCGTAACAACAATAACCAAAAAAACAACAACAACAACGACGATAACCAAATCAACAACAACAAAAGAAAATGGGAAAATGACCAAGGAGGTTATAATAACAACAACCAAAACCGCAACACTAACCATCATCAACAACAGAATAGAAGGCAAGAAGCTGCTATGGTTTATGTTGCTGCACCTAGAGAAGGCAGAGGTTATGCTGGAACACACCCACTATGTAATCAATGTAATTTCCATCACTCGGGTCCTTGCCCTGCCAAGTGCCACAAATGCCAAAAACCGGGACATCTAGCCAAGGATTGTAAAGGTAAAACCATAGTCACGTGCTTCGGATGTGGGGAGCAAGGACACTATAGGAATCAATGTCCTCGAAACCAAGGTCAACAAGTTGAAGGTACTCATGGGAATGCATACATGTTAGGAGGAGGAGAAGCTCGTCAAGGTATCAACGACGCGGAAGACTGAAGAAGTTCGAAAACTAACAGTCTTATTTTTCTTTATGTACTATGTTGTACTAATTTTATGTCCTCCATCATATTCGGATTTTATGACTTAAGATGTACTACTTTTGCTAAACCACTCGTTGTAAAATATTCTCATCTATCGTACTTATTTTCTTTCCGATTTGTTATTACTTACGAGAATTTCACTTCTTTTTACTTTATCGACCATTTTAACGACACGGTTTAAATCCTTGTAAGCATCGAGAGTTATAACAACTAAACCGAACGTCACATCATCGTTCCTTAATTATACATAGCCTAGCTAACTATGTTTAATTCTGGAGGGATCATGTTATGTTGGGAGCAGTTAATTATAAATCTTAGTGCAAGCAAAATCTTCACATATTTCAAAGTCAAAGTGTTACTCATCGGAGATACTCACCCAATATTTTCTCTACTACGATGTTTTGTACACTCTTAATCATCGATAACCATAACGACACATCCTCATGTCTTCTCTCCTCGATATTCATCACAAACTCAAAAATTCGATAGACTAACACGAACTGAATTCAGGGACTGAATTCCTTTTTGGATGGGCGAATGTGACAACTCGCAATTTCAAGTCATTTCTCAAGTTTCACTATTTCAACATTTATCGTAAACTAGGTTTACGTGTTCCAAATTCGCGTAACCTTAATGGTTTAGCGGCGAATTCCTGATCATATCATCACGAACATTTCATATGGACTATGTGTAGTCTACATTTCATTAACATCATTTGCATCATGTTAGTTCATTCATGACATTGCATTTCACATTTAACGCGTAAATTTTATATTAAATAAACGTTATCGCGTGAGTTATTATTTTGAGCATTTAATCCGTTACTTCTAAAAATGATCCCGATATATTTTTATACTCATATTAAGTTTATAAAATAATATTATGAGTTTACCTAGTGTTTTAAATTTATTTTGTAACTAAATTGTTGTATTTATATAATTACGACGTTTTTCTTAAATTCGACACGATTATTATTATATCACTCAAATGTTGCAAGGAATGTATTTTTATAATTTTTATGACCTAAAAATATTTTAACTTGACCCGTGAAAATTTATTTTTATTCAACGCTACCCTAAATATTTACAAATGCTACAAGTTATCATTTAACATCAAAAATCTTACAAGTTTCTTACACTATTACAATTAAAAAAAAAAAAAAAAAAAAAAAAAAAAAAAAAAAAAAAAAACACAAACATAAGTATGACAAACCCCCCTTGTCGACAAGGGGGATGAGTCACAAAGGAAGATATTTGCAATATCTCAACTTAATGTATTATACTATACTTATTCATTTTTTTCACTTCATTTACCTCATTTCACAAAGCTAGACCAATATCCATCTTCTTTTTCTCTCTATATTTTCGGCAGCCAAGGGATCAAAGGAAGAATCATTCCAAGTTTTCAAGTCATTTAATTAAATACTAGTATCATTTGTTGCAAGGTTTTGTAATACAAACCTCAAGTGATTAGGAAAAACCATTTTGTCCATAAACCTCATCATATCACTAGCAAGCATTCATAATCATATTTTTTATTTCATATTCATTTTTATGGTCATATCATTTTATTTGAGAAACATGCAAGTCTCATGATATTTATACCATTTTTAAGGTTTTTAAGGTTTTTATGTGCTAAATATAAATAATCCATCCTATAATTACTCCTTCTTATATTTTAGTTTTGGTGATGTCTAGGAACCCATGACACCCTAAGAAGGTGTATGGTAGGATTAGAATAGCTTTGGAGTTGTTTTGAAGGGATTGGAATAGGTTTAGTACGAGAAAAACTATTTTCGACAAGTATATTTAGTGGTCTGATCTCGTTTTGTTTTTCTGGAAAATCCGACAGTAGGCACGAATTTTTGGTCGAGATATTTAGAAAATATACTTTAAAACAAATCCGTGGCCGCTTGAACGGATTAAAACGGAGTTATAACGAAGAGTTATGAATTTTTCAAGTTTGACGACGAAATATACATTTTCAGAAAATTTCAGCAACCTATTTTTATTTTGTACGAGTCAAAAACGAGTCCTAAGCTTTATAAATTATTTCGAATTATCAAAAATATATTAGTATACTTTGATACGAAGCTAAGGACGTATAAAACGTAGAAAACGGATTTGTAACGACTAAAATATACACGTTTTCATAAATTGCCGTAACTTTATTATTTTAGAAAAACTATATTATTTTTACGAGACAAGTGATACGGTAACTAAAACGACCATATTGAAGGCTGTTTTTAACTATGATGTAGAACTTTTTGGAACGAAATATCTTCTAATAAAATCAAGATCACCAAGCATATTTTTCAAAACGACCAACCGTTTGTATAGCGGAGTTGTAATAAATTATTTACGGTCGCTTAAACTTTGCCGAAACTCACTTTTTACACACCATTTGGACAAAATCACCATCTTTAACCTTTATTATCTTTATGTTCGAGACCTCTATGACGAAAACTCATGTACTAAAACGTCTAGATTTTGATACAAACTTTCCAAAACCGTTGAGTTCGTTTCCTAACGTTCGACGTACACCATTTTACGACTAGTTTTTCGAAGTCATTTTTGTCACTTTCATGAAAATTCCGACGACATGATTTTACGACGAAAAGTTAAAATTTCACAATAAATCATTAATAAACCATTGTAGGATGACATTTTGACGTAAATGCTTGTAAAGTGATTTAAGAATGGTCAAGACGTCAAAAGAGTATTTTTCGACGATAAGTATTATTTTCAAAACTCACAAATGGTATAAATAACATACGAAATGCATGCATAACATAACATCATAACTCATTACATATCATATCATTCGTAATAGGTCCAGATTAAAGTATCACGCTATACCTCAGTGTACTCACTCTTGTCATCATACCAGTTTATCAAGTGAGTTTTCATAGCCCCGATTTATTCAAGTTTTACTTATTTCAAACCTACGGGGGAGAATACATTGCACAAAATTTTTATTACGATACCAAGTATGTTAAATTCATTTACATTGCTTAAGTTACCACGTTGCCAGTTAAATGTCCCCATTTCATATGCATGAGCCGTTAATTTCCTAGAAGCGTGTGTGAGTGGATAGATCTATCGAGGGTGACGCCTCCATCCGGGTTGGTGAATCCCAACTAGTCATACGGATGCATTTCATTCATAAACATTATTAGAGTTGTTTGGCAAGACACTCTGTTGGGGCGAACATCAGTCGGAGCTTCGGTATCATGCGCTTAAGCAATTGTAACATTTTTATGTGACATGATTGTCATACCTGGTTTATACTTGCGTAGTCGTATTAACATTTACGTAAACCTATGATTTCTCACCAACATTATTGTTGACCGTTTTAGCAATGTATTTTTAGGTAACTAAGGCATTATCATCATGGCATGGTTAAGGAACCACCTTTTGAGTCGCGGCGTCGACTTATATCATTGTACATTATGGCACTTTCTTTTAAAACATCGTTTGGACTTGTAATATATTTATATTTCCGCAAACTTTATAAACTTTTGGGACCTATACTTTGTAACTCGGATTATTTTATTAAATCAAACGATGTATTTTCCAAACGACACTTTAGGTCGTTCAATATAACTGTGATTGTGGTGCTATGACAGTCAATCCCCAGGAATTCCATTCCGCTGCAAAACAGGTAAATTGGGGGTGTGACAGATTGGCATCAGAGCTTCGGTTATAGAGAACTAGGTTGCATCATTGACCCTAGACTATAACTACATCATCATAGCATCTCATCATTTCATCATAAGTGCATGTTCACTTTACATGCGGTTTATACGTACATTTTTCGAGTTATTTACTTTCACTTCAAAACGATTGTCACATGGATACCTTTAAATACCTATCCCATTATCCTTTCTTCATACTTCAATGTGGAGAATTCCTTGTCATTCCCTATCACAATTTTTATATCAGTTGACTCATCACCGATAACGTCGAATGCCGAGATGAACCTTTAAGTAGGGCGAAGTCACTCTCACTCCATTGTTTCACCACTAACATGTCGAGTTACACTTTATTCACACATTAAGTCACTAAACCATTATACATTTGAAGCACTTATAACACCTCATAACCCATCTTTTTGGAACCCGTCGATCATTTTGAAAGATAACCTCAAATCTATTATCTCATATCACCTCTCTTTAGAGCGCATATTTTAACATGGGATTTTGCTACGTCTCACATTTCCTCTTGTTTTGAAGAAGATATGGCACCGAAGAAAGCTACACCTGAAATGACTCAAGCGGCTATTCAAAAGTTGGTAAGGGATAGCATAGTTGATGCTCTAAGGATTGAAAGGGAAACGGTGGCTGCTGCTGCTGCTGAGGCCGCGGCTGCTGCTGAAGCCGCTAGGCTTGCTGCTGCTGCAGGAAATGCAGGAGGGTCCGGAGTCAAAAGCTGTTCGTATAAGGACTTCAAAAGTGGAGATCCCACGAAGTTTAGAGGTACCGAAGGGGCCACTGCCATGGTTCGATGGTTCGAGAAATTGGAGTCCGTGTTTTTGTTATGTAATTGCCCGGATGATAGCAAGGTCAAGTTTGCTACGAGTACACTACTTGATGGAGCATTGTCGTGGTGGAACTCTTATGCTCAACCGATGGGAATGGAAAATGCTTTCAAGCTCACTTGGGAGCAATTTAAAGGTTTGGTAACAAAGAAGTTTTGTCCGCGTACGGAGGTGAAGAATTTGGAGACCGAATTCTATGAGTTGGTAACTATTGGGTATGACATTGATACTTACATTCGAAGGTTTCAAGAATTGGCCGTGTTATGCCCATCTATGGTTTCGGATAATGAGAAGCTACTGGAGGCTTTCATTGAAGGACTTCCCGAGATTATCCAAGGTGATGTGACATCTTTTGACCCGCAAACGATTGAGGAATCCATTCGAGTGTCTCAAAAGCTCATGGCACAAGTAGTAAAGAGAGGCAACATCACCAACACCAACCGTAACAACAATAACCAAAAAAACAACAACAACAACGACGATAACCAAATCAACAACAACAAAAGAAAATGGGAAAATGACCAAGGAGGTTATAATAACAACAACCAAAACCGCAACACTAACCATCATCAACAACAGAATAGAAGGCAAGAAGCTGCTATGGTTTATGTTGCTGCACCTAGAGAAGGTAGAGGTTATGCTGGAACACACCCACTATGTAATCAATGTAATTTCCATCACTCGGGTCCTTGCCCTGCCAAGTGCCACAAATGCCAAAAACCGGGACATCTAGCCAAGGATTGTAAAGGTAAAACCATAGTCACGTGCTTCGGATGTGGGGAGCAAGGACACTATAGGAATCAATGTCCTCGAAACCAAGGTCAACAAGTTGAAGGTACTCATGGGAATGCATACATGTTAGGAGGAGGAGAAGCTCGTCAAGGTATCAACGACGCGGAAGACTGAAGAAGTTCGGAAACTAACAGTCTTATTTTTCTTTATGTACTATGTTGTACTAATTTTATGTCCTCCATCATATTCGGATTTTATGACTTAAGATGTACTACTTTTGCTAAACCACTCGTTGTAAAATATTCTCATCTATCGTACTTATTTTCTTTCCGATTTGTTATTACTTACGAGAATTTCACTTCTTTTTACTTTATCGACCATTTTAACGACACGGTTTAAATCCTTGTAAGCATCGAGAGTTATAACAACTAAACCGAACGTCACATCATCGTTCCTTAATTATACATAGCCTAGCTAACTATGTTTAATTCTGGAGGGATCATGTTATGTTGGGAGCAGTTAATTATAAATCTTAGTGCAAGCAAAATCTTCACATATTTCAAAGTCAAAGTGTTACTCATCGGAGATACTCACCCAATATTTTCTCTACTACGATGTTTTGTACACTCTTAATCATCGATAACCATAACGACACATCCTCATGTCTTCTCTCCTCGATATTCATCACAAACTCAAAAATTCGATAGACTAACACGAACTGAATTCAGGGACTGAATTCCTTTTTGGATGGGCGAATGTGACAACTCGCAATTTCAAGTCATTTCTCAAGTTTCACTATTTCAACATTTATCGTAAACTAGGTTTACGTGTTCCAAATTCGCGTAACCTTAATGGTTTAGCGGCGAATTCCTGATCATATCATCACGAACATTTCATATGGACTATGTGTAGTCTACATTTCATTAACATCATTTGCATCATGTTAGTTCATTCATGACATTGCATTTCACATTTAACGCGTAAATTTTATATTAAATAAACGTTATCGCGTGAGTTATTATTTTGAGCATTTAATCCGTTACTTCTAAAAATGATCCCGATATATTTTTATACTCATATTAAGTTTATAAAATAATATTATGAGTTTACCTAGTGTTTTAAATTTATTTTGTAACTAAATTGTTGTATTTATATAATTACGACGTTTTTCTTAAATTCGACACGATTATTATTATATCACTCAAATGTTGCAAGGAATGTATTTTTATAATTTTTATGACCTAAAAATATTTAAACTTGACCCGTGAAAATTTATTTTTATTCAACGCTACCCTAAATATTTACAAATGCTACAAGTTATCATTTAACATCAAAAATCTTACAAGTTTCTTACACTATTACAATTAAAAAAAAAAAAAAAAAAAAAAAAAAAAAAAAAAAAAAAAAAAAAAACACAAACATAAGTATGACAAACCCCCCTTGTCGAGAAGGGGGATGAGTCACAAAGGAAGATATTTGCAATATCTCAACTTAATGTATTATACTATACTTATTCATTTTTTTCACTTCATTTACCTCATTTCACAAAGCTAGACCAATATCCATCTTCTTTTTCTCTCTATATTTTCGGCAGCCAAGGGATCAAAGGAAGAATCATTCCAAGTTTTCAAGTCATTTAATTAAATACTAGTATCATTTGTTGCAAGGTTTTGTAATACAAACCTCAAGTGATTAGGAAAAACCATTTTGTCCATAAACCTCATCATATCACTAGCAAGCATTCATAATCATATTTTTTATTTCATATTCATTTTTATGGTCATATCATTTTATTTGAGAAACATGCAAGTCTCATGATATTTATACCATTTTTAAGGTTTTTAAGGTTTTTATGTGCTAAATATAAATAATCCATCCTATAATTACTCCTTGTTATATTTTAGTTTTGGTGATGTCTAGGAACCCATGACACCCTAAGAAGGTGTATGGTAGGATTAGAATAGCTTTGGAGTTGTTTTGAAGGGATTGGAATAGGTTTAGTACGAGAAAAACTATTTTCGACAAGTATATTTAGTGGTCTGATCTCGTTTTGTTTTTCTGGAAAATCCGACAGTAGGCACGAATTTTTGGTCGAGATATTTAGAAAATATACTTTAAAACAAATCCGTGGCCGCTTGAACGGATTAAAACGGAGTTATAACGAAGAAGTTATGAATTTTTCAAGTTTGACGACGAAATATACATTTTCAGAAAATTTCAGCAACCTATTTTTATTTTGTACGAGTCAAAAACGAGTCCTAAGCTTTATAAATTATTTCGAATTATCAAAAATATATTAGTATACTTTGATACGAAGCTAAGGACGTATAAAACGTAGAAAACGGATTTGTAACGACTAAAATATACACGTTTTCATAAATTGCCGTAACTTTATTATTTTAGAAAAACTATATTATTTTTACGAGACAAGTGTTACGGTAACTAAAACGACCATATTGAAGGCTGTTTTTAACTATGATGTAGAACTTTTTGGAACGAAATATCTTCTAATAAAATCGAGATCACCAAGCATATTTTTCAAAACGACCAACCGTTTGTATAGCGGAGTTGTAATAACTTATTTACGGTCGCTTAAACTTTGCCGAAACTCACTTTTTACACACCATTTGGACAAAATCACCATCTTTAACCTTTATTATCTTTATGTTCGAGACCTCTATGACGAAAACTCATGTACTAAAACTTCTAGATTTTGATACAAACTTTCCAAAACCGTTGAGTTCGTTTCCTAACGTTCGACGTACACCATTTTACGACTAGTTTTTCGAAGTCATTTTTGTCACTTTCATGAAAATTCCGACGACATGATTTTACGACGAAAAGTTAAAATTTCACAATAAATCATTAATAAACCATTGTAGGATGACATTTTGACGTAAATGCTTGTAAAGTGATTTAAGAATGGTCAAGACGTCAAAAGAGTATTTTTCGACGATAAGTATTATTTTCAAAACTCACAAATGGTATAAATAACATACGAAATGCATGCATAACATAACATCATAACTCATTACATATCATATCATTCGTAATAGGTCCAGATTAAAGTATCACGCTATACCTCAGTGTACTCACTCTTGTCATCATACCAGTTTATCAAGTGAGTTTTCATAGCCCCGATTTATTCAAGTTTTACTTATTTCAAACCTATGGGGGAGAATACATTGCACAACATTTTTATTACGATACCAAGTATGTTAAATTCATTTACATTGCTTAAGTTACCACGTTGCCAGTTAAATGTCCCCATTTCATATGCATGAGCCGTTAATTTCCTAGAAGCGTGTGTGAGTGGATAGATCTATCGAGGGTGACGCCTCCATCCGGGTTGGTGAATCCCAACTAGTCATACGGATGCATTTCATTCATAAACATTATTAGAGTTGTTTGGCAAGACACTCTGTTGGGGCGAACATCAGTCGGAGCTTCGGTATCATGCGCTTAAGCAATTGTAACATTTTTATGTGACATGATTGTCATACCTGGTTTATACTTGCGTAGTCGTATTAACATTTACGTAAACCTATGATTTCTCACCAACATTATTGTTGACCGTTTTAGCAATGTATTTTCAGGTAACTAAGGCATTATCATCATGGCATGGTTAAGGAACCACCTTTTGAGTCGCGGCGTCGACTTATATCATTGTACATTATGGCACTTTCTTTTAAAACATCGTTTGGACTTGTAATATATTTATATTTCCGCAAACTTTATAAACTTTTGGGACCTATACTTTGTAACTCGGATTATTTTATTAAATCAAACGATGTATTTTCCAAACGACACTTTAGGTCGTTCAATATAACTGTGATTGTGGTGCTATGACAGTCAATCCCCAGGAATTCCATTCCGCTGCAAAACAGGTAAATTGGGGGTGTGACAACAAAGTCAAGAAATACAGACAATACTCAAGCTAGTCAAAGAAGACTAGGAATGACAAAAACTATTTATGTAATATAAATAGGTTAATTAGTAAGTTTCGGTAATTTACCCAATAATCCCAAACGTACGTGTTTATAATAAAAGATAAGTTTTCATTTATTGTTTGATTAACAAAGGTTTCACAATCGTTACTCGTACCTAGACGAGTTTATAATAAAGTTCTTCTTATAAAGTATACCATGTACTATTTTATAGATGACGCATTCGTTTATACAACGTTCCCAAACCATTATGACTTTAACAAATTGTCTTATCAAAATAACCTAGTTAACTTGTATTTACAAAACACGAGTTACTATTGTAGTTAATAAAGGTTTAGGGTAAAGGGGAGTAATCATGCACCCTGGTAAAATATATTATCCAAAAAACATTGAAGTACAAAAGACGAGGGTGAGTTCCCTCGCCTCAGTCCCTTAGGACACTTAATACGACCACTATATAAGAATGACATTACATTCTTATAACTTACATAATAAACTAACAACCTATATATAATGACTATACAAGCGGACATAAAATTGAAAAAGTAAATGCTTGTTTCCTTCAGGTAAGCACCTAAGCCATAGTCAATCAAAGTCCATGCACACCAGACATCTTCACCTTATTACGAAACCAGAATAAAACCATAAGTCACAGTAGACGTCGACATGGAACCTTGAACTTACATAACCATATACACCATCGAAAATGGTGGATCCAATACCGCCAACAAAACTCATCCCATAGGTATGACCACTAGAGGCCACGACCTCCACATGAAGAAATAAAAATGTATGACCATTAGATAAGAATGTCGAACATGTCACACCTAAAGCAACCTCAAAGGCTGAAAAACGAACAGATTTTCGTCTAACTCATCCCATAGGCTAATTTGAAACATGTATAGTTAAAAAAGGTTTATAATCAAATAAAACTGTATCATTTGACAATATATAGCTAAATATCTCGTTATTAGTTAAAATATGACAATTGAATATTTAGGCTTATCGCGAATCAAATATATTAAACTCACATCGAGTCTAATATATTGTATTCGGTTAGTTCAAAACGTTTAATAAAGTACAACTTATAACCAATATAACTCGTGAATCAAATGTTACTCTAATTTAAAAAACGTAGTTGAACCTTATAACGTATACATAATATTCGATATTAATTATTAACCACGTATCTAGTCTTAATGTTTATCACATCACTTTATACATAAACTTGTTTATTATTCATTCGAGTCAAATATCGCTTACTCTGATAGATTTATTCCGATATCGTCACATATAATTAATTCGTTACATAATCCGGTTGTTAAGTTTACCGTTTCCTTAGTCGATATTGATATATAATTAACTCGTTATGTTTTTCCAATTATTCCATTATCTATACTATTTGCCAACTTACTAGTTTCGATATTCGTGACCAAGCTAAGCAAGACCCTTGAACACATTATCTTTTAGAATGTTAGGAATTGGAAAATCCATAGTGAAGAGTCGGTCACCTCAACTCTAGTCTATCATATGTTAGCTCGTAGACATTACTTTATTTACTAGTTAGTTAGTTAGTTATTTAGTTTAGAGCAACACCGTGGAGGACGGACGGGACTTTACCCACTGTATTCCTGATCCACAGTCCGTAGGAGGACGTGTAGTATGTAACTATAAATACCCTCTACCTCCCAAGGTAGAGGGTTGGACCTTTCAATCAATCTAACCTTCTTTCTTTTGTTTACTTTCTCTCTCTAGAAAGGCTCCCATCTTCCACTTTCTCTCTCTAAAACTCTATCTTATTCAAACCATATTGTGTTATGTGATGTATTTATGAAATCCAATATGTTACAAATGGTATCAAGAGCCATGGTTTGATCATCTCTCTTACATATTCTTGGATTTCTAGTGGTTTTATATGGTTTTTGAGGTTGAAAAAGTTTAGTGGTTTTTGCATTATTTGGATCATTTCTTGTGTTAAAGTTTGAATTTTGAGTGTACTTTTGTGTTTAGAATCATTGTAAGTACTTGGGTTTTGATTTGGAAAGCTTGAATCACTGTGGTTGGGCTTGTTTTGGATTGAAAAGGGTTGTGTTTAAGTTGTTTCTACCTAGCGACTTGAGTCTCGGAATATTTTTCTTCGTAGCTACTTGCTTTGTAAGTTTGCAGCGACTTGTAGTTGAAGTGGTAGCGACTTGAGGCCTAGCGACTTGTCTATTGAGACAAGACGACAAAAAGTACAAAGTAGTGGAGGTTCCACTTCGGCTAGCGACTTGGTTGACGTAGCGACTTGTCTTTATTATTTCTAGCGACTTGTCTTTGTTGTTACTAGCGAGTTGCTCTTTAGCGACTTGGCCTCTTAGCGAGTTGTTTCTCAGTGACTTGCCCACTTAGCGAGTTGTTCTTTAGCGACTTGTCAACCAGCGATTTGTCTTCATAGCGAGTTGTCTCTAGCGACTTGAGCATCTAGCGACTTGTCAACTAGCGATTTGTCTTCATAGCGAGTTGTCTCTAGTGACTTGAGTAGCTAGCGACTTGTCAAGGACACTCTAGTGACTTGTCTAAAGAAGAGGTTTGACCAAAGTTGACTTTTTACGTCAAAACTTCAAACGGCCATAGCTTTTGATCCGTAACTCCGTTTTCAGCGTTCTACCCATCAAAACGACCGTGTGAACGAGGAGAATGGCACGCCAAATGAACTAAACCTTCAAGGCCTAAATCTGCTCCGAACATAAGTTATTAAGCTTTTAAGTTTTTAGACCTAAATTTCACCGTAAAAACGTGCATTCACAAAACCAATTCACAACCAAATAACACTTCTGCTAATCCTTCAAACAATCATCACTCCTAACACATAATCCTCTATCATTGTGTGGGTCCATCAGTTATCTTAACACGTTCTATTAGTCATTGTATCACGGTTTCTTCTTGATTTTGTAAAATCCCGCGAAAGAATCTATTTTTCGATTTAAATCATAGACTTGTAAAATCCCGTGTATATTACAACATCATGTCTTACACTACTGACCCAGTGATTTCGGAAGTACTTAAACTGTATGATGCTGTGACAACAATGATAATGTATGCTACACTGAACGATTAAAGATGATTGAATTAATCAATGAGGATGTGAGATCTCCATGTTCAGAATCTAAAGAGAGAGAATTGCACCAGTTTAAGCTACAAAATGCCATGCTAATGGAAAGTAACATTGAACCTTATCAGTTACTTCACTCTCACCTCGTACAACTTTTGTCCATAATTATGGAATGAACGTGCTATGCTCTTTTCCGTCAAGATTTATCCACATTAACGGGAACATTAATATTGAACTTAGAACAATTGGAACAACAACTTGTCAAAGAAAAGGTTCAAGAAGATTGTTCTAGAGCTGCACTTCAGGTGATCTACAAACAATTTCAGTCATTCATCAGTGGGGAATTTACATCAGATTATGATCAAGACATGACTGAAATGTCTTTCAAGAAACACATTGGAATGGAAATTAGCGTGTTCATAGAGACAGTTATCCATCTCATGGATAATGTGGATAAGTATATTGAGGAAGTTACTCAGAATGAAGAAAAAATAGATGTGAGTCTGGTGCAGTTGACAGATTGTTGTGATGAGTCGGGTAATGTTTCAGTTGAAAGATCAGATGTTGCTGAATGCAGAATAACAGAGACAACAAAGAATGATGCAACAAATTGTTCAGTAACTCATGTTACACATGATGTGGATGCAGATATCAGACATATAAATGAACAGGTGTCATGTGATGAGGTACCCTTCACTGATCAACATAGTGCATCTGCTAAGGTACCTAAACATTCTGATCTTAATGCTGAACATGATTCTGATAAATGTTCCTTGGTTGAGGCTGAGTCTAATAATTTCAAAACAAATGATATGGTTGATAAAAAGGTTTTTGATGAACTTTCAAACAAATTCTCAAAACTTGAAAAACATTGCATTTCACTTGAAATTGCGATACAGAGTAAAGAAGAAAGTTTTCAACTTAACAAACCATGTATAAATCCAGAACTTCCTGAATTCCGTGAACTTTTTGAAATTAACACTTTGAAAGCTCAGCTTCAAGACAAAGAGTCAACTATCAACAATTTGAAGAAACATATTTCTAATATGCATGTGAAAAGTAATTTGGTTACAAGTAATTCTGATGTTAATACTATTGATGATATTCAAATGAGAAATGATGAATTAGCGGTTTGTGTGGCCAAATTACTAAAGGAAAATGAGTCTTTGAGAAAGCATCACATAGAACTAAGTGACTCTGTCAAAGAAGCTAGAACTAAGTTAATAGAACAAACAAACTCTTTGATAGCAAAAATTGATGATCTCAAAGCTCAAATTCAGGATAAGAGTTTCGCTATTGTTGCCCTAAAAATGAGCTTAGGAAAACTGTAGGGAAAAGTGTGAACACTAAGTTTACAAAACCATCAACCTTGGGGAAACCAGTTTCTCATCCCATTAGAAATCGGTCCATTGTTAGGCAGCCTACTGCGTTTATATCCGAAAGACCAAAATTTTCAAAAACACGGTTTGCCTCCCAAGTTGATGAGAAACAAGTTTTGTCAAAACCAGTCACTTCACCTGAGTTACCTAAGAATAAGGCTCCTAGCTCCGTTAACCCTCAACAAGTTGCTACTTCTACTCCCAGCACCTCTAGGATTAGTTCGAAAACAGTGTCAAAACCAAGCATTAAAACCCAGAATTCATATGATATGAATGACTTGTGGAAGAACTATTATCTAGAAGAAGCTAGGAAAAAGGCACATATTCGAAAAGACAGAATTTTAGGTGCAAGACCTAGGATGATGAATTCTACAAGATTTCAAGGCACTACTAATAGTTGTAAACCATTACCTAGGAACACTCAAAAGACTAGGGGTTGGCTTGCATCTAAGAGTAGTTATATGAAGAAGAATACTAAGCATGTAGAAAATGAAACTAGAAATTCTAAGTCTTTTCCGTATAAGAAACATTTTCCTAATTCACATGCTAAGGTACAATCCATTATGACTACTAACGTGACTAAGGTTCAACATGTTGTGAAGCAAAACAAACCAAAAACTTCGCCTAGATGGACACCAACTGCTAAATCTTTGGAAACTAGGTATAAGGATAAGTCTTCCACTATGCATAAGAAGCCTAACAATCCTAGACCTTGCCATAAGTGGATACCGTCTGGTAGAATGTTTAAGGATGCTGGACTTAGGTGGATACCTACTTGAAAGCTGTTTACCGATAGCAAAATCAAGGTTGACCATGAAACCCCAAAGGTTTTGGATACTAATGTCACTAACCCATATATATGCAATCAAGCTTGTCATGTTAGTGCAGGTAGTCCTTACTTAGTTGCAGATACTTCGATCCTTCAATACATGGACTGGCTTAAAGTATGGATAACAAAAGGATTGATATCTCATAACTCACGGGTTCAAGTTACTCAACATTGATATTCAACTGGCTATGACGTCTGTTCAAATCAGTTCAGGCCTCGTACTTCATCATTATGGTGTCTGCAGATAACACTTCAGGCCCCGCTCCTCAAAAAGAAAAGAAGAGTGTATGCTTCAGTGCGCTTTATCTTCAGAAGAAGAGAAATCTTCATGTTTATGACCATTCTCATCTACATTCTCCATCAACAAGCTTCATGTTTTTCAAATGCTCATTCAATCATCAAGTGGGTCTACGTTCATTGGTGCATATTCGTATTCACTTGCTCAATCAAAAATGGCAAACTTCATTTGCACTTTTTTGAGGGGGAGAAGAGTGCATATTCTACATATTGATGGATACTTGATAATGGTCATACAACTCTCATCAAACGCCTAATGTTTCACTTACTAAGGATAACTGGGATTTATTGTTTGGGATTTATCATTTCAATATATGTTTGATGAGTACTTCCAACTTCCTACGAATGATGTTCATCTAGTTCCTGAAGCTCCTGCTCCAGTTGCTGCTGACTCTACTGGTACACCTTCTAAGAAGTACAACTCAAACTACTCAAGAAACCCAATCTCCAGGTAGTCCTTAAGGCGTTGATAATGACTATCATAATATTGCAGTTGCACTCATGAATAATGATCCGCTCTTTGGTATTCCTTTGCCAAATCTTCACGGATTATTGTTCATGAATAATGATCCGCTCTTTGGTATTCCTTTGCCAAATCTTCACGGATCATTGTTCCTCTCAAATGTGCACGCTATAAATCAACCACATGAACATTAAGGAAAATGACTACCTCATCCGCTCAAAGACATTATTGGTGAATCTTCCAGATCAGTCTCTACATGTATACCTTTAGGAAGAATGCATTGATATTGATGAATCATTTGTTTCGGTTCATTCAGTGGGTCAATGTACATCCGATTGTATGTTTATTCACGTGTTGGACATTTGACATAAGTTGATTTCTTCAGAGTTAATCATTTATCACTTATTTGAGATTGAAGTTGACTTTCACAAAGGCGTATTCTTATTTGATAACTTGCTCGGGCTTAAGAATTTGAGTTGAAGTCTTGGTTTATCTAGTTACCAGCAATCGGGGTGGATGTTTGAAGACCTGGTTAATTAGCACTATCAGGAGTTACGTTGTTTTACTCAGTGTCACACGCAGATGTCGTTGTGGATAATCGCAAGAGGTGTTAATGTCTCATACTTCGATTGAGTATTGAGTACTTAGAGATTCGCTTGGAGCATGAATTCGCGACACCGTTCTTCCAACATTAGTGCAAGCTTAGGATACAAATGCGGGGAATTCGTCTTCAGTTTCAAAGTTTGGTATATCGGGTTTTTCTTCCTCAGTGGTCACTTCAAATTTTCTACACATGGGTTGCTAAAGATAGTCAGAGAGAGTTTCTGTAGCCGTTGATTCTCACAGGATTCATTTGAGCTAATTTTTGTTCTTCTCTATTTCAAGAATATTTGTTATGTATAATGTGTTGCTGATTCTGAGGTATCAAAACCAGCAAGGGGGAAGGAGACATACATCTAAGTACACAATGAGTACACATGATGAACCTAATACTTCTTCTCTATTGAAGTAATCCCGGGAAAGACAAATGTCATAACCGTAGAGATACTCAGTGTTTACTCATAGCTTCTGATGTATTATTCCAACTATTTGGGGGAAGGATATATTATTCCAACAATTTGGGAAAAGGATGTATCATTCCAACCATTTGGGGGAAGTGGTCTCTGGATACTTTTGGTATGTGTTATCTCAGCTCTCAGTAGAAAGAAATATGAGAAGAATATGTGGAGCGTGAGATGATATTGCTTATCGACATCTTCTATATGATTTATGATAAAGTGCTTCCGGTTAGTGCTTCATGTACACAATGTAATGATGATTCTGATGAGATCGCAACCATCAAGGGAGAGATATGTGTACATCTGGGTCGCACAACATATTCACATGATCGAGCTTAATCAGTTATTCCAGAGTTGACATCCGCAAAGAAGATCAGTGATTCAATCAATTATTGTGATGTCATTGTATCTTCTCTTGTTGGGTACATGTGTACGTTTTGGGCTGATTGGTTATATGTTAGATAACTGGAGTGCATTTGGTGAAATGAAGGTGTTGATATATTGTTCTCCTGAATTGAAAACTGCTCAAACTCTAAGAGTTATGTGTACATCGGGGACGCACAACAAGTTCATGTGATCGGGCTTAATCATTTATTTCGGGTTTTATAACCACAAAAATGATCCGTTTTAACTTGTTACTTTGGTGTTATCGTCTCCTTCGGGTTCTTGAGATTCATACAATTAGACTGTTTGCTTCACTTCTTCTTCTTGGGGGAAATGGTCTTTTTACGTGGATTGTCGGTTTGGGGGGAACCTACCAAAGATTCACTTTTTGAAGGCTCAAGTTCTTGCGATGATTCAAGAGCCTCGAATGCTTTGGTGGTGAAAGTTTAAGAGATGATGACTTCTATCTTCTACAAAGTGCTGATCGATTTCCTTACCTCGGTACTCGTATCATCATCTTCTTAAACTATTTCTCTATCTTTGTAAATATTTTTCAAAAAGCAAAATACAAAAATATAAAACCAACAAAAACAAAATAGAAAAATATAAAATCAACAAAAGCCCATAAAAAATCAGAAAATTGAAAAATACCAAAAATATGTTTTCTCAAGACATGTCTTCTGGTATCGATAACATCTACGGTCTTAGAAATGTCATTCAATAATGGCACGGGACTTTAAATGAAGTTCGAGCAGGAGGTGTAAATATTCCTTTCTAAACATGTCTCAAAATATGGCTTGCGGTTACTTTAGACTGTAACCCGCGCTTAAACCATGGTTTGCTATTATTTCAGATAGCAACCCGCTCTTCAAGAAAGCAAAAGTGCTGCGCTAAAACAATTTTTCAAATTTTTCGTGCACTTATCCTAAAACATAATGAGGAAAGTATGTCGAAGGACTGCTGTTCCTACACAAATGTTTTTCCGTCTAAAATTCTTCAAAAAAATATTTGTCGTTTTTCAAAAATGGTGGTAAATGAGTTGCTTGAAAATCTATCAGATTCAGTTTTCGTAAAAATTGAAAACTCAATCAATGACTTCAGCGCTTTTAAACTTTTCAGAAAATAAGTCATTAATTGAGGGGGAGAATGTTTTCAAATGTATATCATCTAACGAGCTTTTCTAATTATCCTATATGCTTAATTAAAAATGATGTTAACCTATGTTGAAGGACTAGGTGCCTAGGATATGATTGTCAGGATTAGATGATTAGAGTTTGATGAACACATTTGTTAGGTCACTATGTTTACAACACAAGCCACAAGAGAAGAGATAGAGAAGAAGATCGGATGAACAAGACACAACAAACACTATGCGTATGAAACAATAAGGACGGTTATGCGTAGCAATAGTGAAAGAGAATGAATTGAACAACCAACCCTCAAGTGAGGGTTATTACAAGGTATTTATAGGAGAGGGAGCTAGGGCAACACTCCTAGTCCCTTCCTTTCCTTATTGGACTTAGGCCTAGGCTTATGGGCCTTCTATATAAGCCTAAGCTTAATAACAAACATAAAGGCCATATTAAGCTAACTATTACATATGAATCACTAACACTTGAATTAAGGTTTAGGAGTGATTCCAACAATCTCCCCTAAGTGTTGGTGATGAATGAAAGAGTGATATACGATGAAAGAGCTGATGTAATAGTAGCTTTGACGTCTTCTGACATTAATCTTTCTTGTGAGAAGAATTGCCTTGATTCGAACAATCTCCCCAGTGTAGAGAAATTGTTTCCTTTGAAAGGTTCTGCTTTGACGTCATCATAATCTTTGATCTTTGTTCTTTGTGATGGGAAGTGATAGTATGTTGTTGTTGTCTGCATCAGGTCTGCTTCGTTGCTCCAGTATCTCCACGTCTTTCTTCAACATGCTCACACGCCCTTTAACGTTGGATTTCAGTACTGATGTAGTTCTCTTAGTCTTTAACTTTGTAGATTCTTTGACTTGACGAAGAATCATTCTGACTTTTGTGTTGCTTTTAGAAAGAACTTCCATTAGTGAGGATGTTGGTATGAGCACGTGAAGAATCAGCACGATCAGTCCGCTCCAGAGCTTCCATAAGAAGAAAACATAAGAAAGGTTAGTAATAAGCGGATTCCGGCACTTACAAGTTTGAACTTCGAGAGTGTTAACAGCATAGTGTGAAAACACAACTCTAATTCTTACAAAGGCCATTCCTGAACTGGAGTCCCACAAGTGAGATAACACGATGTACCAAAGTACACCTACAGTTCAGATGAGTCGCTGAGGTATGCCGAAGCATCACCTCACGACTGTAGACCGTTTGAGACACACTAAGCGTAATCCACGGGGAGTTACCGAAGTGACCTGCAGTCAGGACTGTTTGATGTTGACCCTGGCAGGAGTTTCCATTCAATCACTGAGGATCACAATTGGGAACCTCTCATAAATGTTCTCGACAGATTGCTAAGATCTGTGAACGACTCGATAACGTACCACTGTTGTTCTTATTGTTTGAACAACAAGTGATGAAATGTCAAGTGTACCTATGAGATCTTTTGATGAATCTCGTGGCTCTAGACTCAATAGTGCGTTTTGGTTTTCTTGAGCGGAGACTAGGGAGAGGGTCTCCTTCTTCAATACCAGCAATCTCTAAGAGAAAGCCGATAGTTAACGTAGGGTTCCCTGTGAGAATGAAACAAGCTATTGTTGAGAGAAACTTGAGTGGCTAAGAAGGTTTAGTGCATGCGTCACTTGGTCCATGACGACTTTTAATCTTCAATACCGGTGTCATCAAGTGACAACCAGTAGCATATGAATCGAACCCGGTGTCTGCCCTAAGTTGAATAATCTGGAGGGCTATTTCTTTTCACCCTTTTCTTTGCATTTCTTTTTAATTCTTCAACTCCTTCTTTGTCCGATTCTCATTTTCTCCTTTTTTATAATCATACCTAAGGACTTCTAATTCTAACTATTGGTAGTGTCCTTGGGTAGATCCCTCCGGCTCTGGCGGATCATAGGACGGTTATTCCTAACCTTAATCACCTTATAACTCCATTGTCATAAAACCATTTTCATGAAAATCTCTCGAAGTGTTTGTGAATGAAAAACATGTTTGAACACTTCAAGAGTTTTAGATTTTCAGAAATACTCCCCCTCAACATGTGCTTAAGAGTTTTGACAGAAATCTGCACAGTGAGGAAAGAGCGTGCACTTTTTGAATTGATCGACTCAAGATAGACAGTTCCTTGCGAGACACGATTACGTTGCATAGTTAAAGAGATACATTGTCAACTTTTAGGTGACAACTAGCTCTAATAACTACCTTGAAGATGTGGACAACCCCGAAAGGTTGTCAAACCCGTCAAAGTTCATGTCTATCAAGAGCTTCTCGAATGGGTACAATTTACTTAGATAAGTCTTGGAAGACAAATCTTTTCAATGTATGACTGTTCAGATCCCGTCAATTCATGGGTTGAAGTCTTTTCGCACGAGGATTCAATAGCAAAACACAACATATTTCTTATCACATAATTTTTCTCCCCCTCAAAAATGGCATATAAATGTTATTTTTGAAGAAATGTTCAGAATAAATATGACCATTTTGAGTTTTGTGGGAAGATTACACAAAGAACAATTTGTGAACAAAGTTTTTAAGTCAAATACTCCCCCTCAACAAGTGATATAAACGGTTGAGGTTTTGAAAATCATAAGGGGAAGTACTTGTTCTTTTGAGCAAAACCTTTGAAAAATGAAAGGTTTGATAGGTTTTACTCAAAAGTAAGCAGCTTTCGCTCCTTTTATAAGGATTGTGGCACTGAAGCGTACCACATGGTCCTTTCATTACAAGAACGGGTTGTACACTGTAATGTGTGCACAAGCCATTGTCAGATAATCAAACAAACAAAATCACAATCAAGAGAGTACCCAATGATTACAGACGATCAGCTACTTTCTGAGGACGTTGGAAAGTCAGAATTGGAAAGTTTGGTCATCCTCCCACATAGCTCTCCAACCGTTGCATCTGATCCCGATGAATCAAACATTCATCAATCCTAGTGATAAATCAACGAACATCCTTGCGATCCTTTGAATTACATCTCTTCGTCTGAATTATACCCAACTCAATGTCCTTCAATCGATATGCCAATCCATCTCGAACCATCTCCAGGGTGGCGTCATAGAACTTAGTGAATTTCATCGAAAGCCATGAAGCAAGTATGATGATTTTCACTTTGGTAGACAAACCCAAACTTTTTTTATGAACGATTTTGTACTGAGGTTCTTGATTGATTCCGATGAAGTGTAGAATTTAGGTAAGATTCGACCCCGAAGTGGAGAACTTCAACACGCTCTTTGATTTGATGTGTATGAAAACAAGGATTGCAGTAATGTACTTGATTTAAATTTCGGTTGAGGTTCTGGTTGGGGCTCAGGTATGTCGTGATCCTCACCACCAGTGTATGTAAAGTGATCAACGGTTTTCTCCATTGGTGGTGTGGTTTCTGAATCCCTTGGTTGATCAGATGGTGGTGGTTGTGTAGCTTGTTGTGTAGTGGTGATAACCTGCTTAACCATTTGTCGAATCATTGGATGGAGTTGCCTTCTTAACAGATTTTGTTGTTGACATAGGTGTTTCTTATGTTGATGGAGGTGGTGATTGAGATGATGTTTTGGGTTTGTTGGAAGTGTCAAGAGGTGGTTCAGAAGACTGTTGAGGTTTGTGTATTGGATTGTCAACTATGTAGTTGTCTAATTCCTTCTTTAACTTTTCCTCTTCAGCTCTAGCAGCTTCTTTAGCCTCTTTTCGTATCATTTCCTCTTCAGCCACCAAATTATCATCATCAAAGACTCTTTTATCCTTATCATGATTATAATCTCCTTCATCATATATTTCCACATCTTCACCATGCTTTTCTTCTTGCGGTTTTTTTAGTTGTTGTTGTGGTTGCTTCATTTCAATAGTAGTAGTGACAGTGACACCCTGATCCTTACCGGGTTGATTAACCGAATCGGATGGGGTAAGAGTTGTTTGCAATGGATCTTCCATAAGTGGAGGACTACTGCTTGACCCTCCTGCCCCACCGGGTTGATTAACAAGAAAGGTTGAAGCATGGTATTCCATCCTTTTCTGCTTTAATGACTTATGAAATTGTATTTCCTCATCCATTTAATCATACTTATCATCAGTATGACTTTGTGAGCATGAATTTGAATGGATGTTGCAGATGGATGTCCACAGCAATTCTGCAAGATGATTATGAGCATATGAAGTTGTTGAAGATGACACTGAGATTGTTCTTGCCAATTGTTTTGTCGTATCCAGCTGGGAATGTGTTTGCCATCAAGAGCTCTGCTGGGGCATTGATGATTGCTTGATTTGCAGCCATTTTGTGATCTGAAAGACATTAGACAAAAAGACAGACATATGGAAACACAATGTGTTTGTTTTAGTCTGATTTATTATCTAATCCCTTGTTTGATGGTAACATGTGTATGTTAGTCACAAGTCCTAAGTCACATTTTCCCAATTGATTGAAGTTGATGTGATAAGTTACGTGAACATGTTAATTTTGAAATTTCAAAGTCCATTTTTTCACTTAACACACGACATATTAACTTTTGAAAGCTTATGCATAACTTATGAGTAACATTTCACAAGTAACATATGCGTAACAGGCCAAAATGTAGTGAACAGTGGGTTATGTGTAACAAGGATCCTTATGCGTAAGAAAGGAGCTTATGCGTAGGAGTAAGCTAAAGCGTAAGACCAAGCTTATGCGTAAGAGTATCTTACGCGTAGGACAAGTTCAAAGGCTTTAGGCTTACGCATAGGAATAAGCAAGATGTTACGCGTAAAGTTTACTCGTAAGAGTAAAGCTTATGCGTAGCAAGTCTTGTTTACGAATATCTTTCCAAGATACGCGTAGTCCACTGTAGACCTCTTATGCGTAAGAGTTACGCGTAAGATTTCTCTTAGGCGTTACCTTTACGCATAAAAGTTTTCTTTAAGCATAACGGTTTGAACACCTGAAGATTCTGACATTACGAATAATTAACCTGTTAACTATAAGCATGAAAACTTGATTGCAGTTAATTCCAAACATCTTTTAGATCATAAAACAAGCATAAGAACATATCAGATACACACAGAAAGACTTAGGCGTAAAATTACTTAAACCCTAAACCCTTAATCTACGCGTAATAGATATAGCTACATGAATCAAGCAAGAATGTTTCTGAGTGTCCTAGATGTCATGTCAGTGCAAAGGAACAAGATTTAACACATTTCCACCACAGAATCAGAAGATTCATGGGAGATGAACCCTAAAAACCTAAAACTTAAATTCTTGCAGTTTAGATGTTTCTGGGCTAATTTAAAGGTTCAAAACATGCATATGTACTTATTCTAACACTTTCTTGACCACCTAATAACATATCACAGAATAGAAAAAAGAACCCTAAATGAGCGCAAGAACCCTAGAATTCAAATGAATGAAATTTAAGATTCTGGATGGTTTTGGACGATTGAGACAACTTTAATAGACACTAAGAAAGGTTTAAACATAACTCATTTCAATCCAAACACTTTTATGTATAAACACCCAATTCGTTCTAGGGAACAATTTTCTAAAATCAGTTTAAAGAGTTTTAACCGTTGGATTTGAAAGATTTTTGAAATCCTTGTTTAGAATCTTGATCAAAACAATTTAGAACTTACAGATTATGAACAGCTTGAATGGATTTAGAAGAATTGATTTGGGCCGTTTGATCTTGGTGGTTTAGGAGTAAATGATTTTGTTAAAATTAATTTGCCAAGTTGACACATTCAGTCCCTCAACCTTAAAGAGGTTCCAACCAAGATCCTTTAACTTCCGTTTAGGTAAGACAAAACATTTGTAAGACAAGAAACTTCATGATACTCCCCCTCGACTTTTGAAATAATGAAATGGTTAAAACATTTGAGTCCGACGAGAGTAATTGACAAGAAAAGTGTCCACCATTTTAGAAGAAACAACATATTTTTGAAAACATGGAAGTACAAGGTTTTATGAAACCGGAAAATATTTACTTTCTCCCCCTCAACACTTGATCGAAAAAATTCTGAATTTTGAAAGATTAGAGTGTTGACGGAAGATTTGTACTTGCCATTGTAAAAGAAATATAGATAGAAGAATATTTTTTTTTGTTTTAACAGATTTTATAATTTTGTATTTTGTTTTTGAAAAATATTTACAAAAAAAATTTTGGTGTTTGACTGGTTTTTTTTTTTTTTTTTTTTTTTTTTTTTAAGAATGTTTTAAGAGTTCATTCAGTTCCTCTTGAGGCAAACACCGCATACCAATCCAGTGGACCAACTCATTAAACCTAGCAGGAGCTAAGGCTTTTGTGAGAAGATCTGCCAATTGGTATTCTGTACCCACAAAGTATAATTCAACAGTACCCTGTTCCACGTGGTCCTTGTTGAAATGATAGCGAAGATCGATGTGCTTTGATTTCGAGTGCTGAACTGAGTTGCACGAGATCGCAATAGCACTCCGATTGTCGCAGTACATAGGGATTCTGTCAAATACATAACCATAGTCTTTGAGTTGTGTTCTCATCCAAATGACTTGAGCACAACACGCCGACATGGCTACATATTCAGCTTCGGTTGAGGACAGCGATGTACAATCCTGCTTCTTCGATTGCCATGACAACAGTTTATCTCTAAGAAATTGTAAAGCTCCTGAAGTACTTTTCCGTGAATCTAAGCATCCTGCATTGTTAGCGTCACGCCCGAGGAGCTTGTTTGAGTCCGTATAGAGCTTTGTTTAATTTGTAGACATGTTTCGGGAACTCGGGATCAACGAATCCTTCTGGCTGGCTGACATAAACCGTTTCTTTTAGTTGCCCATTCAGAAAAGCAGTTTTGACGTCCATCGGAAAGACCGTTATATTCATATGAGCCGCGAACGCGAGAAAGATCCGAACAGCCTCAAGACGAGCAACCAGAGCGAATGATTCTTCAAAGTCAATACCCTCTTCATGTCTATAACCCTTAGCCACCAGACATGACTTGTTTTTTATTACATTCCCTTCAGCATCCAATTTGTTCTTCCAAATCCATTTGAGACCAATGACGTAGACCCCTGTTGGTCTTTCAACCAGTTCTCATACTTCAAGACGTTTGAATTGGTTGAGTTCTTCTTGCATGGATTCAATCCAGTTGTCTTTTGTCATTGCGTCTTTAATGTTTTTAGGCTCAGATTGGCAGACAGTGAGTGCGTAAATGCAGTGTTCACCATCTGTGTGAAGACTTTGTCTTGTAACGACTGGTTGATTCGGGTTGCCAATAATATTCTCTAGAGGATGGTATTTTGTCCAACGATGTGTAGAGGGTTGATGTTGGTATACATTGTGCAGATTTTGAGGATTCAAATGGCTTGTAGATGATTCCGCAACATCAGGTGCAGCAGTTTCATTAGCAAACGGGTTAAAGAACGCATTTGGATCAAAATCTGCGGGTGGGGGTACTTCATTAAGAACATCATCAGCTGGTTCAGCGTCGTTGGAAGCAGTTTGTTCAACTGTTGTTGTAGAGTCAACTGGTGGTGCTTCTTCAACCGTAGTTGTTATAGCAGGGGTATCAGGTATAGGAATATGATCAGGTTGAGCAGCGGAAACATCGGATACACCTGGAGCACGTTCATTAATATCGTCACTGAACAGCGGAACAAATAGCTTTTCCATATGTTGACGAGTAAGCTGGGGGCTTGGTTTAGCTGATGATGGGGTTTGAGGGAAGTTTAAACGGTTGTGACCGGGTTCCAAGCTGTTATGCTCAGAAGCCATAGTGAAGAAGTTTCAGAATCAGCTTCCCCGCAAACTGACAACTGTCTTTCGCAGATTTGAAACTTTGATGAAGTCTACATTTCCTCTAACTTTTGAAGGTTTCAGTATGCAGCGGAATTTGTAGATGAGCAGTAAACCACACAAAGAAAATCTGACTAATTGCGGAAGATCCGTTCGAGGGTAACATGCCAGAAATCAACAAGATCTTCTCACGTATGTAGACGCATTACACCAAACAAACCACGAAAGACGAAATGATACGACCTTCCCCTGAATGTTGTGGTCTTTCGGAATACTAATCACCTGTGAATATGCAATAACTCGATACCAAGACCGTGTGTGAGATATCATAACATCATATTTGGGTAACTTCACACAAGATCACCCGTGAAATTGAGACGATAACACCACAGTGAGACGTTTGAGCCACAGATCGTCTTATTTCTTCCCCCTAATTGAAGAAATTCAAGAAGGCATTGGGTTTTCGCAAAGAAGCATGTAGAAGAACAAGGAAGCAATGACCACCTACACTCTGTGTAAAACCCTAAAAATCGTAAACGTGTTAAATGACTAATTTGCCCTCAAGTCTATATTTGTGAAATACGTAAAATATATCAAGCTCGTCAAATACGTTTAACGCTTAACTCATAAAGGACTTATGCAAGATAATAATAACCGACTTACACTTATGTCTACAAAGTAAATATTACACATCTAAATGACTTCTAAGGTACCAAACCATATTAAATCATGTAACAAATGCACTTGTACTCAAAGAGGTCTAAATTCATCATACACTTGTTAATATAGAAATCATTAACATTGTCCCTTAATTTGTCCAAAACTCACGCACCATTTACTGTCCCATAACGTCCCATTTAATTCCATTTATCCTCTCAATTATGATGGATTTTTACCAATTCAAAATAAAACACATGCAAACCCTAAGATAACAAAAGGGACGTCTCATTTTTCTCTCCATCTCACTCGAAATAATCACCTACAAACCTTGATTCAAAAGTGACGGCAAACACCATTGTTTCTCCCTTCTTCCATTCGAACCAAGGCAAGCACAAAGGAGTTTCGTAAGGCGTTGGAAAGGGTTTCCGTGATCGTAGGCCTTGGTTAGAGGCTGCTGTGGACGTGGGTTGCCTTGGGTAGTTTCTGTCGTGGATTCTGATGAGTGCTTATTCACTCATCATTTTTACCCATCTAAGACCACAAAAATGTCTAAAAACACGAAAATATAACCAATTATACTGCAGATATCCTTGGAGCGTGTTTTTATGTGTTTCAGGTACAAAGGATCGAAAACAGGGCAAAAACGTGCAGAATTGAGCTAGGAATGGAAAACGTGCATTGCAGGCGAAGCCGGATGATGATTTTCTACATTTTTCAGAGCCCGGAATTCATTTTTGGAGTTGAGCTTGGGAATCAGACGGAAAACGTAAACCTAAACCCAAATTTCCATTTCACCCGAACCCTTCTTTTTATTTAAAACCAATTATTTTTCAAAAATCAATTTTTATTAAAACTTTTCTTGTAAAAAAAATATATATTTTATTTTAAACCTTTTTAACTAAATAAACTTAAACCTTTTAAAACCTACCAAACCCTTTTAACCTTTAACCTATTATCTGTTCTTACCCAAATACTTCAAACCCATAAACTAACCCAGTAAAACCATTGGCGCCAAAATCCTTCCACCTCCTCTCTCACTTCCTGTCCCTCTCACAGAAGAGTCCAAGACTCCATCACATGTCTCCCCTTGCCATGTTGGCAATCCAAACCCACAAGGAAAATGGATGGTTGTGATTGCTTGCTTGGGCACCAAGATGATTTCAAGGGCTGTGATTGGATTTGGAAAAAGCACAAAGAAGCTTTCATCTCTCATTCTCTCACACAACAAACACAAGCAGAAGAATACAAGACAAGAAGACATGTCCCAGTTTTATTTTTTCTAGTATAAATAGATGATTAGGCCTAATGTAAAAGTTCGTCTAGAATTTTTATATTCTAGTTCCATCTTTTAATTTACTTGTCATTTACATTTCTTGTACCCCTTTAATTTCAATGCATTTTAATTTTCGATTTTTAATTCAAGTTATTTAAAGTTTATGCATTTTGCCTTTTTGTTCATTATTCTTGTTTCTGTCCATAATATTCAAGACTGTGTTTAAGGTTATTTAGAAGTTTATGTTAATGGTAAAATCAAGCTTGTTAAAGTTTCAAAGTCTTTAAAATTTCAAAAAGTCAAGTTTTCTGCCTAAAGTGGTGTTTGGATCAGCCAAATTCTTGGGTCAAACTTCATGTTTCCATTTTTGGTGTTAAAATGATTTTAGTCAATTGTTAATTCAATGTTTTGATGTTGCTATTAGTTTTTTTTTAGTTGGTAAAATGCTTTTGAAACTGCCATTGTAGCTTTTTTTTTAACTGTCTCACTGTCCCTTTCTGCCTCAGCATTCCATAAGTGTCTCCACTAGTTTTTTTTACTGTCCCTTTTAAGCTTTTAATGTGCCCTTTTTGAGTTCATTTTCAGATTTTAGACTCTTCACATTATGAACTTTAGCTTTTCAACCTTTGTAGGTAATTTAGTGTTTAGTTTAGTGCTTATAAATAAGCTAGAAAACCACCCCATTAGCCTGTTTTTGCCCAACTGTAACAGCAGCAGTAGTTTAGCGCCCTTTTAAGGGCTTAGTAGCTTTTTTTTCCCTTCCTTTTTATTGCTTATTTTAGGTTCCCATTAATGCTTATTTAGGTAAATGTAGATTAGGAACCTTAGGTAGCTTATTTGAATGCTTTTCATAGCTTAGTTTGTTCCTTTGGTAGCCTAGAAAAGCCAAACAGCCCCTTATATTGCATCTGCTGTTTCAAGGAGCTGTATACAGCTTATTCTAGCTTTTTCCAAGTTTAAGTTTCTGTCAAAAATACTTATTTTCAGTCCCTTAGTTAGTTGGTAAAAGAAAAAAAAAAAAAAAAAAATGCAAAAGGATGACAGAAGCTGGATTCGACCTTCTGACCTCCTGTTATCCCACGCACAACAGCAAGCACCCATCACCTTACCATCTGAGCTAGACTAGTTTCTTGTTTGGGTTTACCTTAGTTAATTATTTAAACACAATTAGCAGTTTTACCTTATTAGCTTATTAGGCCTTTTTGACTGCTTATTTCAAAAATAGTCCGCACCTTCTTTATTTTTCTTTAATTCAGTTTCATTTAAAGTATTTTTAGTAATTTCCTCAGATTTTTATAAATTAGTTTAGTATTTTTAATTAATTAATTAGTATTATTTAGTTTTTAATTCGTAATAAATAAAATAAAAGTCGAAAAAATACCCGGCTTTTTCCAAAAATCATTTTTTTTCATTTAGAATGTAGGAAAATTAATTTTAAGTTTGTAGGGTTAATATTTTTACATTTTCACTTTTTAAAGCGCGTGCGAGACCCGCATGTGCCCGATTTTAGGTTAATTATGTTTTTAATTAGCTTTAAGTTTCCAGTAGTTTCCCTTAGTATTTTAGATTAATTTTAGGACTCCCTTAGATTTCCTTAGTGTAGTTTTATTGTTTTCCTTTAAATTCCCGTCATTTAGTTTTAAATTCCAAAATTTAAAATTCTTTGTATTCAAGCACTTTAATTCCAAACCTCAAACGTCACCATCAATTCACACCTCGTTGGGAAACGACCCGGGTAATCACTTGCCCGGTATCACTTATCGAGTATTCGCGGGTTTTGCTTGTCGACCTTTTTCCTAAAAAGGTCGATTTGTCGATTCTCTTGCTTATTTCGTATTTGATATTTTTATATAATAATTGACTAATCAAAATTTGGCGCCGCTGCCGGGGAGGTTGTGTTGCGACAATATCGTTAAGGTTTGACGATTAGTGACTTGAAGAACCTTCCTCGTGAAGTTATTCGCTTTCCAAAAACCTTAAAACCCAAAAATATTTTCTTTTTCAAAATTTCTTTTTCTTTTATGTTTTTCATTTATAAAAACCTAAAAATATTCTTCTCATTCCTCTTATTCGTTGATTCTATTTCTCTTACCCTCTTTTGCCGTTTAATTCTATCCTTCGTATCCTCTCGACCATTTGATTCTATTTCTTTAACCCTCTATAAGTTTAATTCTCATGGCGACGATCGATTATCGTCGTTGTTTTCACTGTAAAGGCCGTATGGAAGAGGATCAGCTTTATTGTCTCAATCACGATTGTATATGTGAGCGGTGTGGAAGAGCTGGTGCAAGGAAATATTGCTATTGGTGCGAATTATCCGATAAAAACTCTCTCGATGATTCTCCAAGTTTTTCCGACCTCCCACCTCAACCCGAGATTTGTTCTCTTGTTTCTAAGCCTAAACCGTCTAGATTTGATCAAAATCTTTCGCAATTTACGGTTAAGAGAAAAGAACAAGAACCGGAGACCAAAACGGAAGTGGTGGAAATTGCTAGCTCTGAGAGCACACCACTTGTCCCACCTCCGGAATCTTCGAAACCTTTTTCGAACGAAATCGTGAACATGATTGAAAACTTCTTAAATGAACTTCGTCAAGATTCAACTTCGGGAAATACAAATACGACTTGTGATGTTGTTGAGCCCTCGATCCGTATTCCCGAGCCTGAGATATCTTCTTTCGATCAAGATTATTGCTATGGTTGTGGAGACGTGTTACCGAAAGGTTTTCGTTGTTTCAAATGTATGTGCGAGTGGTGTGGAAATTATCTTACTAATGGATTTTGTTCGATTTGTGCCGAGAATTCATTCGCTTATGATTCTAATCCAAATCCTTTCAATTATCCTCAAAACGATTTCAACTACCCTCCACAGAATTCATACGAACCACAACCGTACTATCAAGATTTCAATGATCCTTCATTTCAGAATTTCTCTCCTCAAATTCCTTATTGTGCAAATTGTGGGGGTCCTCATTATGATTACCAATGTCAATCATGGAATCAAAATTACTATGGACCTGATCCTTGTTATAACACTCCTTGTTTTGACAATTTCCAACCCCCACAATTTCCCGTCGTTGAACAATATCCCGTCATTTATCAACATCCTCGTGAGAAAAGTATGCTAGAAGAACTTGCCGAAGACCAAACGTCTCGCAACGAAAAATCTATGCTAGAATTACTTGAAGAAGAGGAACGAGCCGCTAAGATTCAAAGATGTCTTGAAGAAATACGAATCGAGGAACGAGCACTTGCAAGACGTGCCCGATGGCTCGCGACTTACATTGACGATGATGATGAAAGTTTGTCAGCCGAAACCACACCCGAAGAGCCCGTTAACTCTCTAAGTATGGGGGACGAGCATCTTAGCACTATTCCGGAAACGGAATCGTCTTGTGTTGAGAACCTTGTCCCAACCCCAAGTGAGTGCGAGGGCGTCTCCGATATGATGTGTGATGAGCCGGTTGATGATGATTCTTCTCCTCCCACCCCTAATGATTCTGTTGAGATGATCTCCGAGTCTGAAAATGACTATACGTCGTTTGACGATTCCTTATCATGTGGAGACATCGAGTATGTTGAGGAAGATCCTTCTGAGCTCGTCAGCTTAGAAGAAGTGAGAGATTTTGAACCTGAAGAAAGAGAAATCGACACTGATTTTGATTCGGATGATGAAGATATTCTTGTTGTGTCCGAGGAACCTTTCACTATGGCATTCACTAATCCTCTGTTTGACTTAGATTCTGAATTCACTCAAATTTCAAATAACCCAATCTTTGACATTCAGAATGAGGATAGTGACCTTTACTCGGAAAACCCCGTTACCTCTTTCCCCGAGCTCGAGGACTCTACTTCTGAAGAAAAGAAGAGTGGCAATCCCACTTCGACTTTAGACCTTCTCGAGGAGTTCGCTGATGAACTCGCTCTTATTGATCATTCTCCACCGGGAGATGATGATGTGCACTTCGACTTTCTTTCTACGGATGACTCGATACCTCCGGGTTTTGAGAGTGACGAGTATGGCTTAGATCCATCATCCACCCGTCCGCCTGCTAAACCGCCGGATGATGGAATCTCTTCTAAGCCCGATTCGGATGTTCTCATTGCTACAGTGGTGGATAAGATTGTTGAACATTCGCTCAATGTTCCTCAATCTAATCTTTTGCCCACCCAACCCACCCGTTGTCAAAAATTTGACACTTTCCTTTCTTATCCCGTCTCTTCTCCATATCTTAACTCCTACGGGAGTGAAGATACCATATTTGACCCTGGCATTTCTTCTTCTTTTGAGCCGGTTGTATCTCATCGGAGTGGAACTTTTAGCACATTCAATGTTTATCCAAACTATTTGAATGAAAGTCCGATGGAGATTTTCTCTTCCACTTGCTCCCCCATGGACCAATGAATTCGGGGTCGAGTCAAGCTAGCGACTCGGTTAACAAAAACAGTAGCATTTCATGGGTGTCCACCCATGTTTCTGACTTCTTTCTATTTTCTAACACTAAGTGTGGGGGTATTTCCCCCACTGTTGTTTGCTTATTGTGTGTTTGCTCTCTGTTTTCAGGATTCCCGTGATCGTGATGATTGATGCGCCTGTTTTCAATCCAGCCGCCCAATATCCGATCTTTTTGCTAACGATTATCTAGGGATATCTTTCTAAATCCTTTTGTGAAAAAAGATTTCACTTCCACACTTGGCTAGCAGTATTACCATTTTCCGTTCTATAGTTTCGGCTACGGCCGGTACTTTGAATATTGAGGGCAATATTCAATTCTAAGTGTGGGGGGAATTCTAAACGAATTTTGATCACATATGTACCTTCTAGTACCCTAGCATCCCCGTTTTGACCAAAAATTTTAAAAATTTTATCGCTTTAAGTCAAGTATTTGCATTTAAAAGAAGTGCTTTGCACAAAAATAAAGCGTTAATGCTTCGGTGTTAATGGTAGTTTAGTCTTGATTAGGCTAGAACAAGGAGAATCCCGACTCTGCTAGAGTGTTGATCTAGCTGCTCTCTTAACATTTAGGCTAAGGTTTTATGCGTTGTGCAAATGAAAGTGCTAAGCGTGGAGTAGTTGGTTCTCTTTAGAGCTTATATAAGTAATCTATGGCTTTTTCTCCCAGAAGCTAACTAATTGGACCTAAATACGTGCTCGTTGTCAAACTTTTGAACATTCAAATAGTCTTGTTACAATAAAAAGTTTTTAAGCAAAATTGATTTAGAATCCGAGTTCAAGTTTTTATTTAAATTTCTGAAAAATCATACTTTCTTAAAATCTGAATAATGTGCAAAATGAAAGTATCGTAAAAGTGCTTGAATGATGCAAAATTTGCAAGTTCAAAGTTCAAAGTCAAAATGAAAAAAAAAAAAAAAAAAGTTGAAAAATGAAAGATATGAGTTGCGTGAATAAAAGTACTATGTTGCTTGTGAATAAATGTACGAAACTTGTTTTTTCTTAAATTTAAATCGGAAGTTGAACTCGTATTCGTCAAAGTTGTCTAAAAGTTTGACGGTAATTTGGAAATCCTTGATTTCAAAGATCCCGAAAGCTCCGATACTATTCTCGAGGGTGAAAACCTAGCCTCCTCAAAAGGACAAGCTGAGAAGAAAGTCGCAACATGGAGTGATCTCACCTTTGAATCTCGAATTTCTAAATTATCGTCAGTTGTAATCCATTTAGGTTTAGTTTTAACTTAACGGTAGCTTCGTAAATCTTTGGAATCGAATTCCCGCTGATTCTGGTACTATTCTCAAGGGTGAAAACCTAGCCTCCTTAAAAGGACAAGCTGAGAAGAAAGCCGCTACATGGAAAAGGCTCTTTCGATCCTTAGACTTTCATCGTTTCCGATGAGTTAGTACTTTAGTTAAGTGGATAACAACCATAACAAATGTCGATTTTAATGATCAAACTTTTGAAAATGAGCACACTCACTTAAATTTTATAAATTGCGGGAGTAAAAAGTTAAGTCTCTACTTACATAGATTATTGATATAAGTAGTGTTAGCATTTTACACAAATGTTTGCACAACAAGTTTAAGCTTAGTTTGAGAGTATCAAAAAGAGGATGACGATTACAATTCCCCGGAGACACCCATTTTGTGTGAATCCCGTTCCGTGATGCCATGTTTTGATAATCAAGCATTTATTTATTTACGTTCAAGTTTAAATTCCTAGTATTGAATAAAAAAGTCGAAACGGGGTATTCTTGGCATTGTTGATCCTTTCATTACTTCATATGATCGGATTGCTAGGGACTAGCAATTGATAGTGTGGGGGATTTGATGAGTGCTTATTCACTCATCATTTTTACCCATCTAAGACCACAAAAATGTCTAAAAACACGAAAATATAACCAATTATACTGCAAATATCCTTGGAGCGTGTTTTTATGTGTTTCAGGTACAAAGGATCGAAAACAGGGCAAAAACGTGCAGAATTGAGCTAGGAATGGAAAACGTGCATTGCAGGCGAAGCCGGATGATGATTTTCTACATTTTTCAGAGCCCGGAATTCATTTTTGGAGTTGAGCTTGGGAATCAGACGGAAAACGTAAACCTAAACCCAAATTTCCATTTCACCCGAACCCTTCTTTTTATTTAAAACCAATTATTTTTCAAAAATCAATTTTTATTAAAACTTTTCTTGTAAAAAAATATATATTTTATTTTAAACCTTTTTAACTAAATAAACTTAAACCTTTTAAAACCTACCAAACCCTTTTAACCTTTAACCTATTATCTGTTCTTACCCAAATACTTCAAACCCAGAAACTAACCCAGTAAAACCATTGGCGCCAAAATCCTTCCACCTCCTCTCTCACTTCCTGTCCCTCTCACAGAAGAGTCCAAGACTCCATCACATGTCTCCCCTTGCCATGTTGGCAATCCAAACCCACAAGGAAAATGGATGGTTGTGATTGCTTGCTTGGGCACCAAGATGATTTCAAGGGCTGTGATTGGATTTGGAAAAAGCACAAAGAAGCTTTCATCTCTCATTCTCTCACACAACAAACACAAGCAGAAGAATACAAGACAAGAAGACATGTCCCAGTTTTATTTTTTCTAGTATAAATAGATGATTAGGCCTAATGTAAAAGTTCGTCTAGAATTTTGATATTCTAGTTCCATCTTTTAATTTACTTGTTATTTACATTTCTTGTACCCCTTTAATTTCAATGCATTTTAATTTTCGATTTTTAATTCAAGTTATTTAAAGTTTATGCATTTTGCCTTTTTGTTCATTATTCTTGTTTCTGTCCATAATATTCAAGACTGTGTTTAAGGTTATTTAGAAGTTTTTGTTAATGGTAAAATCAAGCTTGTTAAAGTTTCAAAGTCTTTAAAATTTCAAAAAGTCAAGTTTTCTGCCTAAAGTGGTGTTTGGATCAGCCAAATTCTTGGGTCAAACTTCATGTTTTGACCCATTTTTGGTGTTAAAATGATTTTAGTCAATTGTTAATTCAATGTTTTGATGTTGCTATTAGTTTTTTTTTAGTTGGTAAAATGCTTTTGAAACTGCCATTGTAGCTTTTTTTTTAACTGTCTCACTGTCCCTTTCTGCCTCAGCATTCCATAAGTGTCTCCACTAGTTTTTTTTACTGTCCCTTTTAAGCTTTTAATGTGCCCTTTTTGAGTTCATTTTCAGATTTTAGACTCTTCACATTATGAACTTTAGCTTTTCAACCTTTGTAGGTAATTTAGTGTTTAGTTTAGTGCTTATAAATAAGCTAGAAAACCACCCCATTAGCCTGTTTTTGCCCAACTGTAACAACAGCAGTAGTTTAGCGCCCTTTTAAGGGCTTAGTAGCTTTTTTTCCCTTCCTTTTTATTGCTTATTTTAGGTTCCCATTAATGCTTATTTAGGTAAATGTAGATTAGGAACCTTAGGTAGCTTATTTGAATGCTTTTCATAGCTTAGTTTGTTCCTTTGGTAGCCTAGAAAAGCCAAACAGCCCCTTATATTGCATCTGCTGTTTCAAGGAGCTGTATACAGCTTATTCTAGCTTTTTCCAAGTTTAAGTTTCTGTCAAAAATACTTATTTTCAGTCCCTTAGTTAGTTGGTAAAAGAAAAAAAAAAAAAAAAAAAAAAAAAAAAAAAAAAAAAAAAAAAGTGCAAAAGGATGACAGAAGCTGGATTCGACCTCCTGACCTCCTATTATCCCACGCACAACAGCAAGCACCCATCACCTTACCATCTGAGCTAGACTAGTTTCTTGTTTGGGTTTACCTTAGTTAATTATTTAAACACAATTAGCAGTTTTACCTTATTAGCTTATTAGGCCTTTTTGACTGCTTATTTCAAAAACAGTCCGCACCTTTTTTATTTTTCTTTAATTCAGTTTCATTTAAAGTATTTTTAGTAATTTCCTCAGATTTTTATAAATTAGTTTAGTATTTTTAATTAATTAATTAGTATTATTTAGTTTTTAATTCGTAATAAATAAAATAAAAGTCGAAAAAATACCCGGCTTTTTTCAAAAATCATTTTTTGTCATTTAGAATATAGGAAAATTAATTATAAGTTTGTAGGGTTAATATTTTTACATTTTCACTTTTTAAAGCGCGTGCGAGACCCGCACGTGCCCGATTTTAGGTTAATTATGTTTTTAATTAGCTTTAAGTTTCCCGTAGTTTCCCTTAGTATTTTAGATTAATTTTAGGACTCCCTTAGATTTCCTTAGTGTAGTTTTATTGTTTTCCTTTAAATTCCCGTCATTTAGTTTTAAATTCCAAAATTTAAAATTCTTTGTATTCAAGCACTTTAATTCCAAACCTCAAACGTCACCGTCAATTCACACCTCGTTGGGAAACGACCCGGGTAATCACTTGCCCGGTATCACTTATCGAGTATTCGCGGGTTTTGCTTGTCGACCTTTTTCCTAAAAAGGTCGATTTGTCGATTCTCTCGCTTATTTCGTATTTGATATTTTTATATAATAATTGACTAATCAGATTCTCTAGCCATGTTGCTGCTGTGATCTTGGTGTTTGGTGCGAAGGATTTGCTCGTTTGTAGTGGGTTTGGACTGCTGACTGGTCGTGGGTTCTGCTAGGGCAAAAGGGCTTGATTTTGTTTCGTCTTGATCTTGTTCCTCTTCCTTTCCTTCACGCCAAGGTAACACCACACCATCTTGTCTCGTTTCTCCCTTATTTTCTGGTCGAGGTCGCATGTTCAGCCTTCGATCACACATATAATACATGAATAAAATCATCACCTTAAATGATAAGCCTTATACACCTAAATCTGAATATGGAACCTCATGCATGTCACGTTTAAAAGAAAACCATATGAAGTGATAAAGTGATCATCTAAAAACCGTTAGGAAAAATACATGTAGCGTATGGGGGATGGCCACATGGCTAGTCACACATAAGAATTGTTTTGAAACCTCACTGATATTGCATGCATAGTCACATATTGGAATATCTCAAGAGCATAAAATAACGAACTTTTGTCACGTGAAAGCACAACTCGAATATATGAAATAACGAATGGAGAAGCTTGGTAAATCGACCCATATGTGACCCTTTTATTTTAGAATTGTTGGACCCGCAAATTCACGACATGTGCATGTTTTGTGTAATCTATGAAAGGGACTAGAAACATTCGTATATAATTATATCCTTAGTTTAGACTAAATTAACAACAAGGTTGGTTAAGGGTCTCGTTGGGTTTTTATATGTGTAGAATGGATTTTAAAATGGGATAAGGGTGTCTCGACCTATAATGAAATCACACAAAGAGTTGTATAGTCTTGTAGTAATCGGGTTTAAATGGTTTAAAAACGTAATGGGTAATCGAGATATAAAACTAGAGTTTTCATGTGTTATACGATTGAAGGTTTAATGGTTGATATGGTAAAGACATGGGCTAAAAGGGTCAAATGAGTAAACTTTCTATATTACACTTTCGACCTCTACTTTGTATAATTGGCACTTTAAACCCTAAACTTACGAGACTGGTCATAATTGACCCTTAAAATATGATAATAATTATTTTCATCATTTTAACCTAATATGACTTTGATTATATCATTATGACTAAATTTGTTAGTTTCGAAAACCTGCTACTTTTGGGAAGTTGCTCAATATGGAAACCTGCTAATTATAGAAACCTGCCTAAAATAGAAAGTTACGAAATGGGAACCTGCTAAAAATGGAAAGCCGTCTAAAATGAGTAATCCGACTTTAATAAGCGTTATCAAATTCATATAGGTTCCGGATGACGGGATTGATTCATCGTGTGACCTTACCTTCCTATTTTGCTTGCTTCGAATGAGGTACAGATATTCTGACCTTACCTCTTAAGGTTTCTCATGATTCGTATACATCTTTCGATACTACCTTGAACTGTTATGCTTTACTCTAAGCCTCCTTATTAGGGCTTCCCTATGACTTTGCTATGCTCCCTTTGATATGAAACTTTGATATGAACCTTTGATATGAACCTTTGATATGAACTTTGATATGAACTTTGATATGAACCCTTATGATATGATTATGCTTTGACCCTTCAGTTTGATACCCGAGCCAAATATGTGTTCCTAGTCATGAAGGTAACATGACCGTGTCATTGATGCACCAATGGCATGACTCCAGTGTGTACGAGTGATGTTGCACACCGTCCCCATTATGTTATATGATTATGAGCTCACTATATGTATATGATTTGGCCACTATGTTTCCGGGGGCGTATGGATGCATCCTAGATATGTTATGTTATGATACGATATGATATGATTTATATGGTGAATGATGTCGTGTGCAATACGCGTCTTCACATTCCGGGAGCTAGCTACTCCATTGGTTACTGAGGTCTCCCCTCCTATTATGTATGGTATTCCGAGGTCACCCCTCCGAATACAATGGTTACTTATGATATGATATGATATGATATGATATGTTCCGGGCTCATGGTAGATTTCTGACAACCCTTACACTTTTGATATACCTATATTGTATCTTCTGTATTCCCCAACGCACCATATTCTGTATTAATTGTTCATTACTCAGTACACTTATATGACTCACTCTATTACCAAGCTATATATATTCCATTGCTTTGATCTGTCACACTCTTATTTCGTTACTTCAGACTATGGTTCCATTCACGTACCAGGTTATTATATGTTTATTGGATTTGATTATGATATTCATGTTTTATATGACTACTGATTACCCTGTTATGATATGATTAATACGCGGTTATATGATTTACCTGTTGTCATCTGATGATATGCTATCTTACTTTTATGTGATCCTTTTGATTTTTCTGGTAACCATGCTTGTGTGCAATCGATTGTTGCTCTGTTTATCTTTTGTACCTCGTTCGATTAATCTCGTGGACTATGACTATCCGTGGTATCCTTATCTGCTTGTTGTTGAACTGCCATGTTTGCATTTCTGTTTATGCTACAGTTTGATTGGGTAAATGGTTCAACTTATGACGTCTGGCTTGTTAACTTGTTTAATTACCCCGCTATGTCTTTAATTCATTTAATTATATCGTTTATATTGTATTCCTACTTATTACGTGTGACTGCCATATGTTGACTGCTGTTAGTACTTCCGCTGTTATGATACTGGTTATGTTTTCAACTAAGGGTTTTGACCTGTGTGAAATGCCATGCTCACTTCTTAATTAATTGCTTCCGCTTTCCTGTAAATATCTGTTTGGCTTGTATGTCTTCTGATTTCTTGAATTGATTGTATGACATATATGTTGTGTGGATGCGACGCCTGCTATGCTTGCTTATGTTTCAGTTCTTGTGTGTCTGGTTTGTATGTTCCTGTTTATATGTCATCGATGCTTTGCTTTGCTTCGTTCTCCTTGTTATCTGTTCATTTGTTCTGCAGGATCCTCATTGACTCATTGTCCTCTTTTCGCTGCGACTTTGTTATCAGTTTCATTATTCCATTTCGCATTTCTGATTTTATTTAGCTTTCATTTTGTTATATCTGTTCACTGGGCTTTTTAAGCTCAGCCGCATTTCTTTTCCTGCGGCAGGTTTTAGGTTGGAAGATGGGCTTCGATGGGCTGAGAGTTAGAGTATCTGAGTGGACCAACCCTAGCACCTTATTACTTTGGGACTTATTTTGAAGAACTTTTGTTTTGAGATTTTAATGCATTCTGGATATTGTATTTTCTCGTCAGTCAATTGTGTATATGTTTTGATACTTCATTTTTAAGGTTTCCATTTGTAAAGATTTCATTTGTATGTTCTGATATGACACCAGAATGTGACACTTCTAACCTTGCCGGGTTGGGGTGTTACACTCTCTCCCCCTCGATGTTTTCAATGATTCAGAATCCTACACCATGTATGTTGATGATGAATTGAAGACAGCGAAACCATGTATAAGGAGACAGCGAAACCATGTATGTTCAATTAATCGAACAAGTGTGAAGTACCATAAATATCTCGAGAGAATCAACTGCTGACAAAACTTCTCTGTTCATTATGTTGATCATCAGCTGTGACATTGTTGTAGGAAACACTTTGTTCTTCTGTTTTCAGAGATTCGATTGGAGGTGCAGCTACAGTAACGGTTGTTGTTGTAGATTCAGATGTATCAAAAATTAGAGTATTATCAGGTTGTGCAGCAGAAACATTCGATACATCAGAAGCACGACTTTAGACAGAATCTTAAACCAGAGGAGCAAGCAATGTTTCCAATTCTTGACGATTAAGTACAATGGTGGAGCAGCTGATGGATCAATAAATTTTAGACGGTGAGAAACGGGTCCTAAGCTGTTTTGCAGTAGGAGCCATAGCTGTTGTACCTGCATAGAAAAATAGAAGGGGGGCAAGAAAGAGAAAAACATGGATCCCCAAGTGTAACTGGGTTCCAGATGTTAGAAGCATAAAGATGTAGTGTCAATTATCTTCTTGACACCTGAACATGCTATTTTGATGATTTCCTTTCCTGCCTCAGGGATGGATGTTGTGGGTATCCCACTTGTTTTGGTGCAACTACTTAGTATCTTGCCTGTAGGAATCCACCTAAGACTAACAGTTTTGAAAATCCTACCCGTTGGTATCCATCTAAGGTTAGATCTAGGGGATGTTGAAACTTCTTTTGGGAAGAGTCTGCGTCCTATATTGATCCACCTATTAGGTTTCTGACAGTTTACTTTTAGATCAACGGGTTTATTTCTAACTGTTTGTTGAGTTAACTTAGGTTTTGGTTTGCTACTACAGGTAGTGGTCAGTAATACACTCGAAGGTGATACACTAGGTCATGAACCTAAGATTCCATCCTTTTGAAGAAGTGCCCTTTTCCTAGCCTTTTCTAGATCATAGTTCTTGTATGCGTCATTTTAATCATATGAATTTTTAATTTTAATGCTCGGTTTAGACACATTGTTCGAACTAATCCTAGATTTTCTTGGAGCAGCCACATGTTGAGCTATAACAGAAACAGGTATAACAAAAACATGTTTAACAGAAACAGAATCATTATTCTTAGGCCAGGAATGTGGAGTGACTGGATTTGACAAATGATTATTCTCAACAACTTGGGAGGCAAACCGTGGTTTTGAAGATTTTGAACGTTCAGATTTAAAAGCAGTTGGTTGTCTAACAACTGATTGGTTTCTGATTGGTTTTAGAGACGATTTCCCCAAGATTGTTGGTTTTGCAAAATTAGTATCCACACTCTTGTCAGTTAATCTTCTCAGTTTGTTTTGTAAAGCAACATGTGCAAGCCCCTTTGCTTGAAGTTGAGCCTTTAGATGCTCATTTTCTTTTACTAATAAATCCACACGATTACTTTGTTCATTTGAATACTGACCATTGTGTTCTGAAGAAAAAGATTTGTTTTTTAATTTAAGTTCAAGAGAGATGCAATGTGCCTCTAGTTTTGAAAAATCTTTATGAAACTGAGCAATGGTCTTTTTGAGAAGAATGATTTCAGATTCAAGAGTTTGATTTGACGTTTCAGTTGAATTGTTAACAAGTAAGGGCTCAGACATGAGATAGTTGTCTGGACATTGTGCAACACACTGGTCAACCTCTCCTTCATTACTAAATTCAGGTTGCTCAGTATGTTGTGTCGCATTTGCAGTCAGAATATGATCAACAGTAGATTGTACCTCGACCATTTGTTCTGTGTCAGTGTCTTAGGTGGGTAAGATATCTTCCTCAACCATTTGTTCTTCGTCACAGTTGGGCTCGGTGTCGTAGTTAAGTATGATATCTTCTCCAGATCTGCAGCTGTCATCCTGCTTTTTCAATTCTACAACCTCATTGTCCGTATTACCGACAGTTGCAGTAATCACAACATTCTCAACGTCCATTTGAGCATTCCTTTCATGTACATCAACTCTTGCACCTTGCACGACTGCGGGATATCGGGAATTTGATGATGTCTGACGCTTCAATGCCAGAGCCAGAGCCATGTATCCTTCTTTCAATGCCACAAATGCAGCTTCATCTTCATAATCCATTTCTCTCCCCTGCAGAAGAATCAAAGAGAAGAAAAAAGGTGCGAAGTCGATATAGCACACAGAAGGTCGATATAGTGAATTGCAATTTCCCTCCAAAAAATAATTTTGAAAAATTTTGACTCTCAAAATTTGAAATTCACTATAAAATTCAATTCAAAGGTTGTAAGAAAAGTTTGAGTTATGACAATTTTGACGCAATTTTACCCGAAAAATTTGAATTTGGGCCCAAAAATTTGAATTTTTTACCAAAATTTTTACAGTTAAACCAAAATTTGAATCTCGCGTAAAAATTGAACGTTTAGTCTCCCCTAAAAATTAATTTTTACCCAATTTTTTTTTTTTTTTTTTTTTTTTTTTTTTTTTTTTTTTGATAACTTGTGTTGATGGATCTTTGTAGTCGAATGAAACTTGTTGTTTGTTGAAGAAGTGCTTAGGCGTAGAAAACCAGCTTATGCGTAGAAGAAACCTTACTCGTAGAACCTGCTCATGCGTAGAAAGTGCCTTACGCGTAAAAACACCACCTTACGCGTAACAATGAGAATTACGCGTAAGAATAGCTTACGCGTAAGAAATGAGAAACACTAAGATTAGGCGTAAACTGAAAGTTAGGCGTAGAAAACTTATGCGTAGGATTAGCTTATGCGTAAGACAAGGCTTAGGCGTAAGAAAAATCTTACGCGTAAAGAGTTCTACGCATAAGTTTGAGCTTATGCGTAAAATTAGGGTTTTGCCCAAAAAATCCTTTACACTATCACAGTGTAAACGATATCCAAAGTCGAAGTGTTTTCAGGCTTATCCAAGCAAGAAAACACTGAGTAAACCACGAAAACTGAAGATCAAACCAAGGAAATCTTATGCGTAAGTTTAGGGTTTCCTTACGAGTAGAAAATACCAAAAACTGATTTTATGCCCAAAAGTGTTTAGAAACCTGATTTTTATGATGAAATAGCTTCAATATCACCAAAATAACACAAAAGTATGAAACTTGATGATCCAAAACACTTTTTCACCTTACGAGTAGAAAGAGGTACACGAATGAAATCAAGCTCAAAAACACTTCTACACACGTAAAGTTTCAAACTTTTTGCCAAAAACTGATATTTTAACACCTAAAAATGTTGAAAGTACAAGAATCTTGGATTGAAAAGTGTAAAAAATGAGTTTTTAAGCGTATGAAAAGTGAAAAACGTGAGACCTTACAAGTAGAACAAAAACAAACCATTTCACCCAACTAGATGGCGAATGATACCACTGTTAGGTCACCATATTAGTAACACAAGCATCAATAGAAGAAATAGATGAAGGTGAGATCGGTTGAACAATAACAAACAAACACTTATGCGTATGAATAAAGAAAGGTTATGCATATGAAGTGAAAGAGAATGAAATTGAACAACCAACCCTCAAGTGAGGTATAGCAACCCGTAAAATTTCAATCGAATTTTAAAAGTAAACTAATAGTAATTTTAAAACTAAATTTCACTCCTGGATTTTTCCGAGCCCATTTAAATTAAGAACGATAGATTTTATCGAATCCGACACTCGACACGTACAGTCACTTAATAAAATTGGCACGAAATTTATTTTATAATATCAAGATAATAATAATACCATATTATTTCGCTCGTCAAAACGTCTCCGAAAATATAAAAACTTTAATTTACGGCTACCCGAAAACTATTCTACATAAATAAATGTTATCCTGTACGGAACAAATTATATAGTACGGGATACACTTAATACAATAATAAAACTTAAAACTAAATTACCCTGACACCTAACATAGCCTTCCACTTTACCTGCTCTACTTTTTCTCTTTCACAAACACACCTCCTTATTTTTATCGTTTTCCCATTTGTTTTCTTCTCCCACGCCTCCAGGCTACTACCTATCCTCCATGACTGGAATCTATGAAGCTAATCTGCCTTCCTCTTTTTCCCAGTCCCCTATCGCCTTCCTACATATTCTCCCCAAGGTCAACGGTCCGAAGGAGTCATAGGTGACGAGGATTGAGAATGAACTTAGCTCAAAATAGATGTTCCTCATCTCCCATGCCCGAAAATATGTCGAAAACTTTCCTTTTTATTCTTTTTATTGGTGAACGAAGACCAGGGGTCCACACACTCAAAAACCCACTTACATCTTCACAAGGTCTAGCCCTCATATCTCACATTTTCTCACAACTCTCACCTCTCATCTTTGTTACTGTCGAAACAAAGAAAGAAAGGAAGTCAGGTTCCACATTTTGGAAAGCAAGGAATATTCAGTTGATATCTTGGAAAGCTAACGAGCTTGAAGTTCTTGGACCTTTCATTTCACTAGTGCATCTTTCCATCACTGTGAGCCTTAAAACTCTCAAAATCATTACCATTTCACATATTTTCTTTCATGCACATAAATATGCTATGTCATAAACTTCACATTTAATTTGTTTTCTTTCTATTTCATGCGTACATATAATTCTTGTTCGTGCAAAACCAAACGTAAAACAAGCCAATAAACATTTGATGCTTATTCAGATTTTTACAATGAAACATGGAACTTTTCTTATAATTCGAACGTGTAAAATGGTTACGAGTAAACATGAATTCTATATAAGTCAGGCTCGCATTGGAAACACTCTGTGTCTCGGTTTATTTGGCATATCGACTCATTCCTTTGTTCATTTTGACTTCAAGATTTACTCATCGAACTCTTTTGTACCCTTTGTATACACGACCTAGTGGTTGAAAACAAATCCAAGCTCGCGCCGGGCTTGGAAGCCCAACTCACAACTCGTGACCCGTTATACCATGCGAGAGCTTGTTAGTAACAAGCACTCGGTTAACTAGAAAATAAGCTAGATGAAAACCTCACTAGCTCTACTTGAGCTTCTGTGGTTTAAAAATAAAACTCAAGTAAGTCGAAAACTTATTTAGCTTACTCGATCTCGTCTTTGTACATGTAAAACCCACAGTTTAACTTGGTGGCTCATATGTTTGAAAGTTATGCATATTGCTTGTGGAAGAAAGGAAACAACACAAAGTCCACCCATTCACACACTTGATTCAGTGAACACTGAGAAAGGGAAAACGTTTTGCAAAAATCTAGCATATACACGTTATTGCATGAAGTATATATAACATAGGATAAACAGTAAGAGATCCTTAAATAAAATAGGTTCGTAAAATAAAACATGAATTGCCTGGTGGCTCACTTGGGTGGGGGCGTTGGTTTACACACAGAAGGTCACTAGTTCGAATCTCTTCCATGGCAGATTCCTTCTTTTTTTTTTGTTTTTTTTACAACTTTGGCAACATGGCAGTTTAAGCCCCTCCACTTCAAGTTACTTTGCAATTTGCTTAAAACATGTAATAAGCTAATAATAGCCTTTACACTTTCAACCCTTCAACTTTGACCCATTTAAAAGTTTTCTTAAAAACTTTAATAAAGTTTTGAAACATATATTAATGTTTGCAACCTTAACCCTTCGAGGTTAAACACGTGACACTTTCACCCTAAAACTTTTATAAGTTTTATAAACTTATATGTTTTACACTTTTCGTTAAATAAACATGTTTAACACATATTAACGATTTCATCCTCGTAAACTATAAATATTATATTTTTCCAAATATATTATTTTCTCACAACTTCGATGAATATATATTGTATATATATACTTTCACACCGCGAAACCTAACAAATCTAATAAATACAATTCGATTTGTATTTATTCCCCACTTCGATAATATTTGAGTCAATATTCGAGCCAACTCCTATACGAAAGTTTCGTATACATTTTTCCTCATCTATTCCAAGAGCCAATACTTACAAATATTTTCACAACTATATTTTATATACGTCAATAAAAACCACATAAGTTACGTAACGCAAACACACGAGAAAGTATTTGAAAACATTTATTGATGAACTATAAGCATTTCAGAAACTGAAACATGTGAAAATCTTTTGTGTCTGAACTTTAAGTATTACCACACAAGTTAAAATGATACGAGTGTCTCATAGCAAATCATTTTTCAAACATTACCATCAAGGGTCGTACGCGGAATATATTATCTAAGACTTGCCATATTATATCTAGGTTTCGTGTTGAAGCCCTTGTCATATCGTACTTGCTATTGTTGTGAATTTCCTACCGTATCGCTAAGGTGAGTTCATAGCCCCACTTTTACTCTTTTAACTGTTTTATAAACTCCTTGGGGGAGAATACATGCTACTACTGCTTTTATGATCACAATTGCTTGAAAACTGTTTGCTGTACTCTTGATATTATGACTCTGCCTAAGTTGCCTGCCAAAAGTCCCCTACATCATGAACCATTAATCACTTGCGAGTGAACACAAATATCGTGGATAGTACTATGGGAACTGACGACCCCAACTCGGTTATCGGAAATAACCGGGGCGCACTATATTTGGTATCTCTATGTAATTGGCTATTACATCTCAGAGGGGCAATTTTATTTACTTACACCAGTAATTAGGTGTATGCAGTTAGTTTGGTGTCATGAGTTAGTGCAATAATATCAACTATATTTTATGGGCGTATAACAACGTAGCCCATGGCTTATTTTAAACTTGAAAATCTTGTGATCAACTGCTTATTTACTAAACCTATGAATTCACTCAACCATTGTGTTGACTTTTTAGCATGTATTTTCAGGATGAAAAGGCGATAGCTAACTCTGGAGGCGCTTGGGCATTGGCATGGCATGGTCATAGATGACTCTGATATATGAATAGGGACCGCATTTTATTAATGGGCCATTTTTCCGCAACAAATCAACCTTTGTAAACTCTATTTTACTTCAATAAATGAAATCTCTTAAGAAAAATCTTTATTTTTCACTTTGTGTTATGATCCAATTGAGTAGCATCCCAAAAACTTTTTCTTCCGCTGCAAACCATTTTTGGGGGTGTTACAGATTGGTATCAGAGCCAGGTTATAGAGAACTAGGTATTTTTCAAAACTAGACTATAACCACTTTTACAAAAACTTAACCCTATGACGAACACATGCCTGCCTGCCAAGCTGATTGCCTCACTTATGACTTGTTGAAGTCATCTTTGATAAGATAGTTGTTTATTACTGCCAACTTAGTCTCACTATTAGCTAGGATTGCCTTACTTATACGTATGATTACGTATCCCAGCGCTACGCCTTCTCCCCCACATAAATTAAATAATCGTTCAACCTTTCATAATAAACTTTAAAGGCATTAGGACATGTTACTAGTATAACTAAGCTAAGCATTGCAAGATTCATTGAACCTCGGGTGAATATAGCCTGATCACCTATATTCAACCAGGGACAGTGGGACATAGCCTGATCACCTATGTCCGACTCAGAGGTGAATGTTGCAATACTGAAAGTAGTTATAATGGTGGTATGTCCACTCGACCTCCTGATTGACTTCTAAAAATGGTAAAACTTTCATTTGTGTTCATCAAAAGAGTTATAAAGGTTTACTCCTACACATCACACACTAACGTCACAACATTCTCTCACTACGATACTTTTTCTCCTAAGTGGAATGCCTTTCTCATTACTACACTCTCTAAACTCACCATTTTACACCACTACCCTACGCCTCTGCGTCTACATCTTACTAGCACCGTGCATGGAGATTTGCCTTGCAGATGATGCACACTACCACTTCGCGCAAGGACACCACAATGATCCATGCTGAAATGGACCACTTTACGCCACCACTTTGCGCCCTCCGTGCCTACGTTATGTATGAGATTTGCTGAGCAGATAATACATAACCAGTGAAATGTTGCATGATACGAGTTAACGATTACATTTACCATTTAGATTTTTTTTTGCGGATTATGCATGACTAAATAAGACTTTAATTACCACACGACATTACTCTAAGTTTAGATTATATTTTTGGGTCGCTACAATACCATGTCTTCTGTTTCCCATCCCATCGACTTATCATCTTCATTACGGAATCATTAAACCTCTATTACTGAATCATTGCAACCCATGTCTCCATCATCCCATTCTATTATCATTATCTTAGGCGTTGAGATCGAAGTCATCTCGTCATCCTTTGCGAAAACAGTGTCACCCATACCCCAAAACTCGTACTCAATCGATGAACCGGATTACATCTCTAGCCGTTCTAGGAAACAACATACCTCGACATCTACAAAGGGAACCCCTCGCTAAACATAAATAATAAACGAACGTCTAAAACGATCTAAAAACATACCAAGGGTTAGCGTACAACTCGGGTCACTTTTTCTGAGAACGAATCCTTAATCTTTCACTCATCCCTTTTAAACACCAACTGTCTGTCCTACTACCCTCTTATGAAATAGTAAACTTTGTCGCAAACTACTTGCAACTATTTTTCCGATCACTTCACGGTCATTCTACAAAAAGTCTTACTACTGTACCATTAAACCAAAATTTACGACTTTACAAATACTTTATAAAAAATAACCTTACTAATGTTTTGCAAACTATTAAACCGATTAATTACCTTACTATTATTTTATGATGAAAAAAAAAAAAAAAAAAAAAAAACAATTACGATTGCAATTTGCAATCTATATTACAAATTTTTCATGCAAGATATATTACGGTCTTATAAACTATTTACCCTTTTAGTGACCTGTTTTAGCCTCGGTCTACTTTAAAACCATAAAACTTGGTACTCTTATCTCACAAACTATTTTGCCTTTACCGTACTAAGTATTTTACTACCACCCTATTTCTTGAACTACGAAATCTTCTACTATTTGACAAACAATACATTGTTTCCTTATGAGCTATTTTACAAATCATTTTACGAGTTATTTTAAAATCTGAATCGTTGTCTTACCAAAATATCACAAAATTAACCTCGATTTATCTACTATTCTATAAGTAATAAATCGTCTTCTATTGCTTTATAAGTTGTTCTAAAAATCACGTTACCAAGTTGTTGCTTTAATATCAAACCACAAACTACGATTTATCATGACAAAAGTATTTTCTTCTTACTCAATAAAGTGATTTTACAAAACTTTTTATGAACTTTACTGCAATTTCGTTAAAAACTATTTACTCCTCTTAAAAAAATAAAAAAGATAAAAAATAAATAAAAAAAAAATTAAAAAAAATAAAATTTTGAGATATAACCGATATTTTCTTTTGAAAATAAACAAAAATTTTCGGAGTAAAAATAAGCACATTGTTTTGAAAACAATAATGAGAAATACTAAGAAACAAAACTGATTCATCATCTACAAAAGCTAAGGTATTTGAAATTATTTGAATTTGAGAAACAACTTTTGAATTCACATAAAACCTCCAACTTAGAACCGATCCAATGTTGACGCCTAAAACTTTATTTAACGAGTTTTCATCGCAAAAGCTAAAATTCAGCAACTTTCTTTACATACATCAAGTGTTATTTAAAATTTTAAAGACTCTCCCTATATATATATTTTTACATTAGAACTCATAAGGCTATACACACCCAACCACACTTTCTTTTGTTTAACGTTTTCACTTTCAAGGACCTCTCTCTAAGTCGCAATTGTGTCAACAATAAAACTCGTGGTAACATTTTTCTAAAAAGATTTATTTTAACGAGTCAAAAATTTTCTGGTCAAACCTCATCAAAACTTCTTATGCTAAAAAAAAATACCAAAACATCGACCCTTGCGAAATTGTTTTATTTGCATCACGTGTAAAAACCGATTTTATAGGATCCTTTCGAGGATGCAAATCTCTTACCCAATTTTTCTTCCTAAAGAAATTGTGCCTCTTGAAATATTCTATTTAATCGAATAAATTTATCCACATCCCGTTTGCGAACAAAACTAGAAAATTTCAAAAATCTCCCTTTGTCACATAAGCGACTAACACAAACTTAACCTCGAGGACGAGGTTCTCATAAGGGGTAGGTACTATAGCAACCCGTAAAATTTCAATCGAATTTTAAAAGTAAACTAATAGTAATTTTATAACTAAATTTCACTCCTGGATTTTTCCGAGCCCATTTAAATCAAGAACGATAGATTTTCTCGAATCCGACACTCGACACGTACCGTCACTTAATAAAATTGGCACGAAATTTATTTTATAATATCAAGATAATAATAATACCATATTATTTCGCTCGTCAAAACGTCTCCGAAAATATAAAAACTTTAATTTACGGCTACCCGAAAACTATTCTACATAAATAAACGTTATCTTGTACGGAACAAATTATATAGTACGGGATACACTTAATACAATAATAAAACTTAAAACTAAATTACCCTGACACCTAACATAGCCTTCCACTTTACCTGCTCTACTTTTTCTCTTTCACAGACACACCTCCTTATTTTTATCGTTTTCCCATTTGTTTTCTTCTCCCACGCCTCTAGGCTACTACCTATCCTCCATGACTAGAATCTATGAAGCTAATCTGCCTTCCTCTTTTTCCCAGTCCCCTATCGCCCTCCTACATATTCTCCCCAAGGTCAACGGTCCGAAGGAGTCATAGGTGACGAGGATTGAGAATGAACTTAGCTCAAAATAGATGTTCCTCATCTCCCATGCCCGAAAATATGTCGAAAACTTTCCTTTTTATTCTTTTTATTGGTGAACGAAGACCAGGGGTCCACACACTCAAAAACCCACTTACATCTTCACAAGGTCTAGCCCTCATATCTCACATTTTCTCACAACTCTCACCTCTCATCTTTGTTACTGTCGAAACAAAGAAAGAAAGGAAGTCAGGTTCCACATTTTGGAAAGCAAGGAGTATTGAGTTGATATCTTGGAAAGCTAACGAGCTTGAAGTTCTTGGACCTTTCATTTCACTAGTGCATCTTTCCATCACTGTGAGCCTTAAAACTCTCAAAATCATTACCATTTCACATATTTTCTTTCATGCACATAAATATGCTATGTCATAAACTTCACATTTAATTTGTTTTCTTTCTATTTCATGCGTACATATAATTCTTGTTCGTGCAAAACCAAACGTAAAACAAACCAATAAACATTTGATGCTTATTCAGATTTTTACAATGAAACATGGAACTTTTCTTATAATTCGAACGTGTAAAATGGTTACGAGTAAACATGAATTCTATATAAGTCAGGCTCGCATTGGAAACACTCGGTGTCTCGGTTTATTTGGCATATCGACTCATTCCTTTGTTCATTTTGACTTCAAGATTTACTCATCGAACTCTTTTGTACTCTTTGTATACACGACCTAGTGGTTGAAAACAAATCCAAGCTCGCGCCGGGCTTGGAAGCCCAACTCACAACTCGTGACCCATTATACCATGCGAGAGCTTGTTAGTAACAAGCACTCGGTTAACTAGAAAATAAGCTAGATGAAAACCTCACTAGCTCTACTTGAGCTTCTGTGGTTTAAAAATAAAACTCAAGTAAGTCGAAAACTTATTTAGCTTACTCGATCTCGTCTTTGTACACGTAAAACCCACAGTTGAACTTGGTGGCTCATATGTTTGAAAGTTATGCATATTGCTTGTGGAAGAAAGGAAACAACACAAAGTCCACCCATTCACACACTTGATTCAGTGAACACTGAGAAAGGGAAAACGTTTTGCAAAAATCTAGCATATACACGTTATTGCATGAAGTATATATAACATAGGATAAACAGTAAGAGATCCTTAAATAAAATAGGTTCGTAAAATAAAACATGAATTGCCTGGTGGCTCACTTGGGTGGGGGCGTTGGTTTACACACAGAAGGTCACTAGTTCGAATCTCTTCCATGGCAGATTCCTTCTTTTTTTTTTGTTTTTTTTACAACTTTGGCAACATGGCAGTTTAAGCCCCTCCACTTCAAGTTACTTTGCAATTTTCTTAAAACATGTAATAAGCTAATAATAGCCTTTACACTTTCAACCCTTCAACTTTGACCCATTTAAAAGTTTTCTTAAAAACTTTCATAAAGTTTTGAAACATATATTAATGTTTGCAACTTTAACCCTTCGAGGTTAAACACGTGACACTTTCACCCTAAAACTTTTATAAGTTTTATAAACTTATATGTTTTACACTTTTCGTTAAATAAACATGTTTAACACATATTAACGATTTCATCCTCGTAAACTATAAATATTATATTTTTCCAAATATATTATTTTCTCACAACTTCGATGAATATATATTGTATATATATACTTTCACACCGCGAAACCTAACAAATCTAATAAATACAATTCGATTTGTATTTATTCCCCACTTCGATAATATTTGAGTCAATATTCGAGCCAACTCCTATACGAAAGTTTCGTATACATTTTTCCTCATCTATTCCAAGAGCCAATACTTACAAATATTTTCACAACTATATTTTATATACGTCAATAAAAACCACATAAGTTACGTAACGCAAACACACGAGAAAGTATTTGAAAACATTTATTGATGAACTATAAGCATTTCAGAAACTGAAACATGTGAAAATCTTTTGTGTCTGAACTTTAAGTATTACCACACAAGTTAAAACGATACGAGTGTCTCATAGCAAATCATTTTACAAACATTACCATCTAGGGTCGTACGCGGAATATATTATCTAAGACTTGCCATATTATATCTAGGTTTCGTGTAGAAGCCCTTGTCATATCGTACTTGCTATTGTTGTGCATTTCCTACCGTATCGCTAAGGTGAGTTCATAGCCCCACTTTTACTCTTTTAACTGTTTTATAAACTCCTTGGGGGAGAATACATGCTACTACTGCTTTTATGATCACAATTGCTTGAAAACTGTTTGCTGTACTCTTGATATTATGACTCTGCCTAAGTTGCCTGCCAAAAGTCCCCTACATCATGAACCATTAATCACTTGCGAGTGAACGCAAATATCGTGGATAGTACTATGGGAACTGACGACCCCGACTCGGTTATCGGAAATAACCGGGGCGCACTATATTTGGTATCTCTATGTAATTGGCTATTACATCTCAGAGGGGCAATTTTATTTACTTACACCAGTAATTAGGTGTATGCAGTTAGTTTGGTGTCATGAGCTTAGTGCAATAATATCAACTATATTTTATGGGCGTATAACAACGTAGCCCATGGCTTATTTTAAACTTGAAAATCTTGTGATCAACTGCTTATTTACTAAACCTATGAATTCACTCAACCATTGTGTTGACTTTTTAGCATGTATTTTCAGGATGAAAAGGCGATAGCTAACTCTGGAGGCGCTTGGGCATTGGCATGGCATGGTCATAAATGACTCTGATATACGAATAGGGACCACATTTTATTAATGGGTCATTTTTCCGCAACAAATCAACCTTTGTAAACTCTATTTTACTTCAATAAATGAAATCTCTTGAGAAAAATCTTTATTTTTCACTTTGTGTTATGATCCAATTGAGTAGCATCCCGAAAACTTTTTCTTCCGCTGCAAACCATTTTTGGGGGTGTTACAGATTGGTATCAGAGCCAGGTTATAGAGAACTAGGTATTTTTCAAAACTAGACTATAACCACTTTTACAAAAACTTAACCCTATGACGAACACATGCCTGCCTGCCAAGCTGATTGCCTCACTTATGACTTGTTGAAGTCATCTTTGATAATATAGTTGTTTATTACTGCCAACTTAGTCTCACTATTAGCTAGGATTGCCTTACTTATACGTATGGTTACGTATCCCAGCGCTACGCCTTCTCCCCCACATATATTAAATAATCGTTCAACCTTTCATAATAAACTTTAAAGGCATTAGGACATGTTACTAGTATAACTAAGCTAAGCATTGCAAGATTCATTGAACCTCGGGTGAATATAGCCTGATCACCTATATTCAACCAGGGACAGTGGGACATAGCCTGATCACCTATGTCCGACTCAGAGGTGAATGTTGCAATACTGAAAGTAGTTATAATGGTGGTATGTCCACTCGACCTCCTGATTGACTTCTAAAAATGGTAAAACTTTCATTTGTGTTCATCAAAAGAGTTATAAAGGTTTACTCCTACACATCACACACTAACGTCACAACATTCTCTCACTACGATACTTTTTCTCCTAAGTGGAACGCCTTTCTCATTACTACACTCTCTAAACTCACCATTTTACACCACTACCCTACGCCTCCGCGTCTACATCTTACTAGCACCGTGCATGGAGATTTGCCTGGCAGATGATGCACACTACCACTTCGCGCAAGGACACCACAATGATCCATGCTGAAATGGACCACTTTACGCCACCACTTTGCGCCCTCCGTGCCTACGTTATGTATGAGATTTGCTGAGCAGATAATACATAACCAGTGAAATGTTGCATGATACGAGTTAACGATTACATTTACCATTTAGATTTTTTTTTTTCCGGATTATGCATGACTAAATAAGACTTTAATTACCACACGACATTACTCTAAGTTTAGATTATATTTTTGGGTCGCTACAATACCATGTCTTCTGTTTCCCATCCCATCGACTTATCATCTTCATTACGGAATCATTAAACCTCTATTACTGAATCATTGCAACCCATGTCTCCATCATCCCATTCTATTATCATTATCTTAGGCGTTGAGATCGAAGTCATCTCGTCATCCTTTGCGAAAACAGTGTCACCCATACCCCAAAACTCGTACTCAATCGATGAACCGGATTACATCTCTAGCCGTTCTAGGAAACAACATACCTCGACATCTACAAAGGGAACCCCTCGCTAAACATAAATAATAAACGAACGTCTAAAACGATCTAAAAACATACCTAGGGTTAGCGTGCAACTCGGGTCACTTTTTCTGAGAACGAATCCTTAATCTTTCACTCATCCCTTTTAAACACCAACTGTCTGTCCTACTACCCTCTTATGAAATAGTAAACTTTGTCGCAAACTACTTGCAACTATTTTTCCGATCACTTCACGGTCATTCTACAAAAAGTCTTACTACTGTACCATTAAACCAAAATTTACGACTTTACAAATACTTTATAAACAATAACATTACTAATGTTTTGCAAACTATTAAACCGATTAATTACCTTACTATTATTTATGATGAAAAAAAAAACAAAAAAAAACAATTACGACAGCAATTTGCAATCTATATTACAAATTTTTCCTGCAAGATATATTACGGTCTTATAAACTATTTACCCTTTTAGTGACCTGTTTTAGCCTCGGTCTACTTTAAAACCATAAAACTTGGTACTCTTATCTCACAAACTATTTTGCCTTTACCGTACTAAGTATTTTACTACCACCCTATTTCTTGAACTACGAAATCTTCTACTATTTGACAAACAATACATTGTTTCCTTATGAGCTATTTTACAAATAATTTGACGAGTTATTTTAAAATCTGAATCGTTGTCTTACCAAAATATCACAAAATTAACCTCGATTTATCTACTATTCTATAAGTAATAAATCGTCTTCTATTGCTTTATAAGCTGTTCTAAAAATCACCTTACCAAGTTGTTGCTTTAATATCAAACCACAAACTATGATTTATCATGACAAAAGTATTTTCTTCTTACTCAATAAAGTGATTTTACAAAACTTTTTATGAACTTTACTGCAATTTCGTTAAAAACTATTTACTCCTCTTAAAAAAAAAAAAAAAAAAAAAATATATATGAGGTATAACCGATATTTTCTTTTGAAAATAAACAAAAATTTTCGGAGTAAAAATAAGCACATTGTTTTGAAAACAATAATGAGAAATACTAAGAAACAAAACTGATTCATCATCTACAAAAGCTAAGGTATTTGAAATTAATTGAATTTGAGAAACAACTTTTGAATTCACATAAAACCTCCAACTTAGAACCGATCCAATGTTGACGCCTAAAACTTTATTTAACGAGTTTTCATCGCAAAAGCTAAAATTCAGCAACTTTCTTTACATACATCAAGTGTTATTTAAAATTTTAAAGACTCTCCCTATATATATATATTTACATTAGAACTCATAAGGCTATACACACCCAACCACACTTTCTTTTGTTTAACGTTTTCACTTTCAAGGACCTCTCTCTAAGTCGCAATTGTGTCAACAATAAAACTCGTGGTAACATTTTTCTAAAAAGATTTATTTTAACGAGTCAAAAATTTTCTGGTCAAACCTCATCAAAACTTCTTATGCTAAAAAAAAATACCAAAACATCGACCCTTGCGAAATTGTTTTATTTGCATCACGTGTAAAAACCGATTTTATAGGATCCTTTCGAGGATGCAAATCTCTTACCCAATTTTTCATCCCAAAGAAATTGTGCCTCTTGAAATATTCTATTTAATCGAATAAATTTATCCACATCCCGTTTGCGAACAAAACTAGAAAATTTCAAAAATCTCCCTTTGTCACATAAGCGACTAACACAAACTTAACCTCGAGGACGAGGTTCTCATAAGGGGTAGGTACTATAGCAACCCGTAAAATTTCAATCGAATTTTAAAAGTAAATTAATAGTAATTTTATAACTAAATTTCACTCCTGGATTTTTCCGAGCCCATTTAAATCAAGAACGACAGATTTTCTCGAATCCGACACTCGACACGTACCGTCACTTAATAAAATTGGCACGAAATTTATTTTATAATATCAAGATAATAATAATACCATATTATTTCGCTCGTCAAAACGTCTCCGAAAATATAAAACTTTAATTTACGGCTACCCGAAAACTATTCTACATAAATAAACGTTATCCTGTACGGAACAAATTATATAGTACGGGATACACTTAATACAATAATAAAACTTAAAACTAAATTACCCTGACACCTAACATAGCCTTCCACTTTACCTGCTCTACTTTTTCTCTTTCACAGACACACCTCCTTATTTTTATCGTTTTCCCATTTGTTTTCTTCTCCCACGCCTCCAGGCTACTACCTATCCTCCATGACTAGAATCTATGAAGCTAATCTGCCTTCCTCTTTTTCCCAGTCCCCTATCGCCCTCCTACATATTCTCCCCAAGGTCAACGGTCCGAAGGAGTCATAGGTGACGAGGATTGAGAATGAACTTAGCTCAAAATAGATGTTCCTCATCTCCCATGCCCGAAAATATGTCGAAAACTTTCCTTTTTATTCTTTTTATTGGTGAACGAAGACCAGGGGTCCACACACTCAAAAACCCACTTACATCTTCACAAGGTCTAGCCCTCATATCTCACATTTTCTCACAACTCTCACCTCTCATCTTTGTTACTGTCGAAACAAAGAAAGAAAGGAAGTTAGGTTCCACATTTTGGAAAGCAAGGAGTATTGGGTTGATATCTTGGAAAGCTAACGAGCTTGAAGTTCTTGGACCTTTCATTTCACTAGTGCATCTTTCCATCACTGTGAGCCTTAAAACTCTCAAAATCATTACCATTTCACATATTTTCTTTCATGCACATAAATATGCTATGTCATAAACTTCACATTTAATTTGTTTTCTTTCTATTTCATGCGTACATATAATTCTTGTTCGTGCAAAACCAAACGTAAAACAAGCCAATAAACATTTGATGCTTATTCAGATTTTTACAATGAAACATGGAACTTTTCTTATAATTCGAACGTGTAAAATGGTTACGAGTAAACATGAATTCTATATAAGTCAGGCTCGCATTGGAAACACTATGTGTCTCGGTTTATTTGGCATATCGACTCATTCCTTTGTTCATTTTGACTTCAAGATTTACTCATCGAACTCTTTTGTACCCTTTGTATACACGACCTAGTGGTTGAAAACAAATCCAAGCTCGCGCCGGGCTTGGAAGCCCAACTCACAACTCGTGACCCATTATACCATGCGAGAGCTTGTTAGTAACAAGCACTCGGTTAACTAGAACATAAGCTAGATGAAAACCTCACTAGCTCTACTTGAGCTTCTGTGGTTTAAAAATAAAACTCAAGTAAGTCGAAAACTTATTTAGCTTACTCGATCTCGTCTTTGTACACGTAAAACCCACAGTTGAACTTGGTGGCTCATATGTTTGAAAGTTATGCATATTGCTTGTGGAAGAAAGGAAACAACACAAAGTCCACCCATTCACACACTTGATTCAGTGAACACTGAGAAAGGGAAAACGTTTTGCAAAAATCTAGCATATACACGTTATTGCATGAAGTATATATAACATAGGATAAACAGTAAGAGATCCTTAAATAAAATAGGTTCGTAAAATAAAACATGAATTGCCTGGTGGCTCACTTGGGTGGGGGCGTTGGTTTACACACAGAAGGTCACTAGTTCGAATCTCTTCCATGGCAGATTCCTTCTTTTTTTTTGTTTTTTTTACAACTTTGGCAACATGGCAGTTTAAGCCCCTCCACTTCAAGTTACTTTGCAATTTTCTTAAAACATGTAATAATCTAATAATAGCCTTTACACTTTCAACCCTTCAACTTTGACCCATTTAAAAGTTTTCTTAAAAACTTTCATAAAGTTTTGAAACATATATTAATGTTTGCAACTTTAACCCTTCGAGGTTAAACACGTGACACTTTCACCCTAAAACTTTTATAAGTTTTATAAACTTATATGTTTTACACTTTTCGTTAAATAAACATGTTTAACACATATTAACGATTTCATCCTCGTAAACTATAAATATTATATTTTTCCAAATATATTATTTTCTCACAACTTCGATGAATATATATTGTATATATATACTTTCACACCGCGAAACCTAACAAATCTAATAAATACAATTCGATTTGTATTTATTCCCCACTTCGATAATATTTGAGTCAATATTCGAGCCAACTCCTATACGAAAGTTTCGTATACATTTTTCCTCATCTATTCCAAGAGCCAATACTTACAAATATTTTCACAACTATATTTTATATACGTCAATAAAAACCACATAAGTTACGTAACGCAAACACACGAGAAAGTATTTGAAAACATTTATTGATGAACTATAAGCATTTCAGAAACTGAAACATGTGAAAATCTTTTGTGTCTGAACTTTAAGTATTACCACACAAGTTAAAACGATACGAGTGTCTCATACAAATCATTTTACAAACATTACCATCTAGGGTCGTACGCGGAATATATTATCTAAGACTTGCCATATTATATCTAGGTTTCGTGTTGAAGCCCTTGTCATATCGTACTTGCTATTGTTGTGCATTTCCTACCGTATCGCTAAGGTGAGTTCATAGCCCCACTTTTACTCTTTTAACTGTTTTATAAACTCCTTGGGGGAGAATACATGCTACTACTGCTTTTATGATCACAATTGCGAGTGAACGCAAATATCGTGGATAGTACTATGGGAACTGACGACCCCGACTCGGTTATCGGAAATAACCGGGGCGCACTATATTTGGTATCTCTATGTAATTGGCTATTACATCTCAGAGGGGCAATTTTATTTACTTACACCAGTAATTAGGTGTATGCAGTTAGTTTGGTGTCATGAGCTTAGTGCAATAATATCAACTATCTTTTATGGGCGTATAACAACGTAGCTCATGGCTTATTTTAAACTTGAAAATCTTGTGATCAACTGCTTATTTACTAAACCTATGAATTCACTCAACCATTGTGTTGACTTTTTAGCATGTATTTTCAGGATGAAAAGGCGATAGCTAACTCTGGAGGCGCTTGGGCATTGGCATGGCATGGTCATAGATGACTCTGATATACGAATAGGGACCACATTTTATTAATGGGCCATTTTTCCGCAACAAATCAACCTTTGTAAACTCTATTTTACTTCAATAAATGAAATCTCTTAAGAAAAATCTTTATTTTTCACTTTGTGTTATGATCCAATTGAGTAGCATCCCAAAAACTTTTTCTTCCGCTGCAAACCATTTTTGGGGGTGTTACATGAGGGTTATTACAAGGTATTTATAGGAGAGGGAGCTAGGGCAACACTCCTAGTTCCTTCCTTTCCTTATTGGACTTAGGCATAGGCTTATGGGCCTTCTACATAAGCCTAAGCTTAATAACAAACATAAAGGCCATATTAAGCTAACTATTACATATGAATCACTAACACTTGAATTAAGGTTTAGGAGTGATTCGAACAACATTATTCCCATGCCTTTACATGATCTGATTGATATGTTGAATTGACTTTTATTAGTCGATTGATGTTTGGGTGATGTCGACCACCATATATCTGTATGTGTGTTCACTAACGTATGCAAGTATATTGGTATATAAGAATGTTCCCGATCCAGATCCCACAATTTAAGATGATTGGATGCCGAAAGGAAAGGGTAACTATATCTTGGGTTGACAAATGAAGAAACGGAGCTTAATTTGACTTCTATGGAGAGTTGGCATAAATGCAACGTAAGAGTTCTCACTGCATCAGCAGATGGTTTTCTTCATCATCAAATGAAGAAACGGAGCTTAATTGGACCTCTATGAAGAGTTGGCATGACAAATGCAACGTCAGAAGTCTCACTGCATCTGCAGATGGTTTTCTTTCGCCCTACAGCAACAACAACAAAAGCAGCTCATCCACCTAACGTACCTTTGTGCAGGATTTATAGTGATGATGCCATGTTCGTATGGTAGATAAATATTGTTGTGAAAATAATTGGACTAATTTTTGGAAATCAACCGGACTTCATTTTATCAAAACTTAAGTCACTCAATCAACGACTACGGTCATTGATTGAGGGGGAGAGTGATTTCAAATTGAATAGTTTCAAACAATATTTCTTTATAAAAGTCCGGTTTGTACAAATTATGTGGTGATCTAAAGATTTAATGTTATGTCATGGTATGATTTTCTTTAAAAATCAAGATCTTTCAAAATGAAATTTTTTCTGTTCTTGTTTGATTGTGAAATTGTTTTATTTTACTTAAAGATCTCTTAAAACTATCATACCTGACACTAACAATCTTTAAATGTCTAAATCTGGTCCGCTATCAGAATAAATTAATCTGGACACATTTTCTTCCCATATTTTCTAAACCTATTTAAATCACTTGGGATCCAAAATCTCAAAGGATTTGATATTTTTGATCGAGGGAGAAAATGTGATTTAAATATGAAATCTGATAACATGTGATCGATTTGATTCAAAAGTGCAGGCTGCTCTTCCATATGTGCTAAACACTTTCAAATCTCGAAGCACATATGGTGGGGGAGCATTTCTAAAGAAAAGAAACTTTCAAGGTACAAATATTTCTATGTTTCAACATAAGTGTAACACCCCAACCCGACGAGGGTAGAAGTGTCACATTTTGGTATCATATCAGAACATACAATAAAAAAATCATTACAAACGAAAACCTTAAAAATGAAGTATCAAATCATATAAACAATTGACTGACGAGGAAAATACAATGTCTAAAATGGAATGGAATATCAAAACAAAAACTCTTCAAAGTAAGTCCAAATGATAAGGTAACTAGGTTTGGTCCACTCAGATAATCCAACTCTCAGCCCATCAAAGCCCATCTTCAAATCTAAAACCTGCCGCAGGAAAAGAAATGCGGCTGAGCTTAAAAAGCCCAGTGAACAGATATAACAAAACGAAAGCTAATAGAATCTGAAATGCAAAATGAATGAAGGAAACGGATAATAAAGTCACAGCGAAATGAGGACAATGAGTCAATGAGGATCCTGCAGAACACAATTATACATATATCCAAAACGAAGAGATAACAAGGAGAACGAAGCAAAGCAAAGCATCGATGACATATAAACAAGCACATACAAAGTAGACATACAAGTACTGAAACATAAACCACATAGCATAGCAGACGTCGTATCCACACAACATATACAACATACAATCAATTCAGGAAATCAGAAGACAATACAAGCCAAACAGATATCTACAGGAAAGCGGAAGCAATTAATTAATAAGTGAGCATGGCAATTCACACAGGTCAAAACCCTTAGTTGAAGACATAACCAGTATCATAATAGCAGTCAAAGCATGACATTCACACGTAACAAGTAGGAATACAGTATGAACACTATAATCAAATGAATTAAAGACATAGTAGAGCAATTAAACAGGTTAACAAGCTAGACGTCATAAGTTGAACCATTTCCCAATCAAACCGTAACATAAACAGAAATGCAAACATGGCAGGTCAACAACAAGCAGATAAGGATACTATCAGGTAATCATAGTCCACAAAATTAACTGAACGAAGTATACATGATAAACAGACAAAACTATCGATTACACACTAGCATGGTCACCAGACAATACAGCGGGTCACATAATAGTGAGATCACATATCATCAGTTAGAAACAGGTAACTCAGATAACCGCATGTTAATCACATCATATCAGGATAATCAATGGTCACATAAAACATGAATAGTATCATCAAATTCAATAAGCATATAATAACCCGGTACATGAATGGAACGATAGTCTGAAATAACGGAATGAGAGTGTGACAGATCAAAGAAATGGAATATATATATCTTGGTAGTAGAGTGAGTCAGATAAGGGTATTGGGTAAAGGACAGTCAATTCAGAATATGGTGCAGTGGGGAATCCAGAAGGTACAATATAGGTATATCAAAAGTGTAAGGGTTGTCAGAAATCTATCCCGAGCCAACAAAACAAACCATATCAATAGTGGCAATAGCAGCCAAGTAACCAATAGTGACCATTGTATTCGGAGGGGTGACCTCGGAATACCAAACCAATATGAGGGGAGACCTCAGTAACCAGTGGAGTAGCTAGCTCCCAAAATGTGAGGGGGTGTATTGCACACACGCACCACATCACCAAAACAATATATCAATATCAATACAATACAAATCTAGGATGCATCCATACGCCCCCTGCAAAACATATAGTGGCCATACAATATATCCAAAGCGCGCATAATCAATACAAATATGGGGACGGTGTGCAACATCACTCGTGCACACTGGAGTCATGCCATTGGTGCATCAATGACACGGACATGGAACCCCCATGCCTAGTTAATGGCTCGGGTATCAACTGACAGGTCAAAGTGTACAATATATATAGTTCAATCAATATCAAAGGTCCAATATTAGCAGTTCACAAATCAAAATCAGTAGTCCAATATCAAAGGTTCAATAATCAAAGGTTTCAATAGCAAAGGATCAATATCAAGGGTTCAATAGCAAAGGTCAATGTCAAAGGTTCACATAGCAAAGCAAAGGTTCAATATCAATATGGTAAGAGATCAAAGATGCAAAGAGATCACGAGAAACCTTAAGAGAAAGGTCAGAATATCTGTACCTTAACGCCAATGAAAGGAAAGCAAACGAATGAATGAACACAAGGAAACAACTCCACGTCTTCTTTAATGAATCTACACGGATCACGTTTCGTATAATACTTATTAGCTCATTTAAGTCATAATGGATTTATTGCTTATATGAATCGTATTAATATTTTTAGAGTTATTAAGCGTATTCTCACTTTTAGTAATGGACCGAATTAAAATACTTTAGGGTAATAATTATTAATTTGCCAAACTTAGGGATTACAAACGATAAATGGTAAATTTAAAGGTTTAATATGACAATATAGTAAAGTTATAGGTCAAATATGATAGATTCCAAAGATTAGGGTCAAAAGTAACAACTTAATAAAGTTCAGGGTTTGCATGGACCAATATCTAAAGATGAGTTTAAAATTAAAATATATAAGTATATTAACATGCAACAATGACCTACAGTAGCCTTTCATTTCTTTTTCTTATATTTCAAAACGATTTCAACATGCCAACTTAAGTCTCGATCGCGGTTCAAATGACTAACATTTACGACCAAGTAAACACGTATTATGATTGACCCCCGACTCAACTATCCCGTCATGCTTTCAAAATACAAAATGACTCAATCGTTACTTCCGCGATCACCCTCCAACATACCCCTACGAGACCCTTTTTTTAAAAAAACAGTTTACATGTCCAAAATAGTTACCCTTTTTTTTTACCCATCCCAAACGAGGCAACCATGACCCATACATATGCATGATTATCCTTGAACCATTTCAAACAAAGACCCATTCGCTATACATTACTATGCATGCACTGCCACTGTTTACACAAAACACTATTTGGTTTTAAATCTTTTGGCATGCAAGGTAAACAAGTATATCAACTCTAAATACAAGTATTTACCCATGTGACCCACAAGCAGGACTCACCCCACGTTAAAAGTTTTTAACGAGCCAAGCTCACCAAGACATTCACTTATGATCATATGGTTTACATGTTAAAAACAACCCACACAACACAAACTGTAATCACAAGAGACGCATGGCATGATTACATATAAAACACATAAACCCAAGTTCCCTTTTTATATATCTTAAGTCAATGACATGATTTTATTTTAGATCGATCAGAGGTCGTGTAGGGTTTCAAGGATCAGTCTAAACATGATGTATTTGAATATCAAGACCAGGACAGAATCGACATATTTAGATTCAATGTTCATGATTTTATACGACTCTTGTTAAACCCGATTCATATATATTTATCCATGGTTGCTTGTATTAAACTTAGGACAAGTATTATAGGTTAGGTTTCATGTCTTATGCGTATATTCGATAGGCTACAAGGCTTGTTATAAAGACACAAGTTTGAAGGGATACCTTTGTAGCGTGAGACAAGGAAGAAGAAAACGAGATCAAAGCCAACCAAACCAAGCACCCTTTGTGCTTTGAAACACCACGACCAGCAGCAATAATCAACCAACGACACAAACCAAGCAACCTCGAACCAAGCCTACGATATCAGCAGCTAAAGGACCACGTACAACTCTTCTTGAACCTCCTTGTGTGTCGACAGCAAATGGGAAGAAAAGATGATGCCGTCACTTTTGGTGGCTAGGGTTTGTAGTGTTTATTTGAATGAGATAAATGTAAGTTTTAATGAGAGAATAAGTGAGAATAAATGGGAAAGATATGGGGAGGTTGGGGCGTGCATTTGAGTCCGGATATGGGGGAGAATTGAAGACCAAAATCAATATTATTCATTTACCATATTTAGTGACGTTACATGTTAATTTAATTTACTTTTTTTTTTTGTAGCTAGTACATAATGTAGTATAGGTCCATTTAACTTCAAATGGTGCAATATGAATTATATCTCATAGACATAAGTGTACTTCATGTATCATAGTCTTGTGTAAATAATTTATGATTTAAAAGTTAAACGTATTTAACGAGATTGGCGTGTTTTACGAGTTTTCGAAATTATTTAACTTGAGGGGCAAAATGGTCATTTCACATGTTTACGAATTTAGGGTTTTACAATAAGTACCTTGATTGATTTTCTAATGGTTTCTCTATAACTATTGTGATCGTGGATGTGCTTCAAAATATCTCTTTCCTCTATGTGATAAAATGATTTCAAATATCCTACGCACATATTGAGGGGGAGAATTTACCAAGAAAATCAAATGACTTTTTCTATGAAAATTGTGATCAAGAAATTATTTCAAAGAACTCGTGCCTCCATGTGCTAAACAATTTCAAAATCATATGCACATGTTGAGGGGGAGCATTTCTAAATGATCAAAACTATTAAGGTACAAAATGCTTTGATTTTATATCACAAGTACCTTGATTGATTTTCCAAATGATTTTTCAATTGGTTTTAAGGAAGAATGAACTGTACCAAAAGACTGACCATTTTACTTTATGCATGGAGTTATAAGGATGGTGAGGTTAGGTATTAGTTCTCACGATCCGCCAGAACCGGAGGGATCTACCAAGGGACAATCCACTAGATAGTGTAGAAGTCCTTAGGTATGATGAAAAAGGGAGAAAAGTGAGATATGGGAAGAGTGCGGACTGAGATAGAGCTAGAACTGGAATAAACCCAACAAGGTTCTAGTTATGAAGTCTCGGTAAGCACGAAAGGGGTTGAAGAATGAAAAAGAAATGAATGTGAAAAGGGTGTAAAAAAATAGCCCTCCAATAATTCAACCTTAGGGAAGAAACCGGGTTCAATTCATATGCTACTGGTGGTTACTAAGGTAACACTGGTATTGAAGACAAAACGTCATGGACCCAGTGACGCACTGCACTAAACTTCCCAAGCTACTCAAGTTTCTCTTAAAAGGGCTTGTTTTATTCTCACGAGGAACCTACATAATCTATCGACTTTCTCTTAGAGATTGTTGATATTGAAGAAGGAGACCCTCTCCCTAGTCTCCGGAATAGGAACCAAATGTGCACAATTGAGTCTAGAGCCAAGAGATCATCCACAATATCTCACTAGGACACTAAATTAATGAAGACTTACTGTTTCACACAATGTGGAAAGTAAGTATATATTGAGAGTCCTACGCATCATCCTTGTGGTATTGCCAGAACATCCGAGTGATATGTAAAGTATTCACGATGAAGATGGAAATCCTTCTAGAGCCAACATCAAACAAGCTCTTGGTGGGTGACATGTGAAATCTTTTCTAAAGATCAAGCTTGTGACAACTGGATAGAAACAATGGGGCGATTCATTCTTGAATCAACCTTGGTCCAGGATTGGAATTGACGAATACTTTTGGAAAAACCGTTCGATGTGCAAATCTTCTTTTCTCTAGCACATCGAATGTGTATTCATGTTTCAAACACAAAAAGTATCTCTGATTGAAAAAATACTTTTGGAAAAACCGTTCGATGTGCGAATCTCTTCTTTTATCTAGCACATCGAATGTGTACTCTTTTCAAATATAAAAAGTATTTATGATTGAAAATTGATCTTTCTCATAAAACCTTCGTCGTATTGCAAAATTCTTTCTTCTAAGCAATACGCGATTGTTTTTCAAATCAATTTTTCATCAATCAGTGAATCTCAATTCGCTGGTTCACTCATTCCGTGTTGTCTTCTTTGAGACGTTCCGGTTTGAGAACAGCTAGAACAACTGCGAAACCCTGTCAAGGAGATTCTTCGGAATTATACCTGATCACAGGCAGTACTTGTACTGATCAACGGGGAACCGTGGGCCGTGTACCTCAATTCAACGAAAGTGATCAAAGACACTTTCTTGTGTTTTATTGCTAACTGTTGTTTGCAGGTACATTTGAACGGTTGCAGCTGATCAGAATTGAGGAGTCAATCCATAGCCGCATGCTCACACATCACTTTCACAATCTAAAGATATCATGATAAGTGCATATCTTCATCAACTGACTCTGATATTTTCAATCCATGCTTCTGCTACACTACTGGAAATATTATGAATCAACAAAAGCTTCCGCAACTCTGATGAGAAGATATCATGATCCAAAATGTGAGCATGTCGGTCCGATAGTCACAACTTCACATAATGGCAATGCTATAATGGATGAGCCTGAGATTTGTTGTGGCTGAGGATCTCTAACCTGGCTTAATGAATCACCAAATGTGGATCAGCATAAAGACCTCCACTAAAAGTACAAAGCACTTGGACTTTGAAGTATCACTACTAAAGCACAAAGACTGCAGACATTGAAGAATTGAATTCTACGAGCTCGAGCATAAAGACAAAGATAGAATGCTAGGATTCAAAATGTAAATCATGGGGTGACCTCCCTTAGGGGGAGATTGTTAGGAATTGGAAAATCCATAGTGAAGAGTCGGTCACCCCAACTCTAGTCTAGCATATGTTAGCTCGTAGACATTACTTTATTTACTAGTTAGTTAGTTACTTATTTAGTTTAGAGCAACACCGTGGAGGACGGACGGGTCTTTACCCACTGTATGCCTGATCCACAGTCCGTAGGAGGACGTGTAGTATGTAACTATAAATACCCTCTACCTCCCAAGGTAGAGGTTTGGACCTTTCACTCAATCTAACCTTCTTTCTTTTGTTTACTTTCTCTCTCTAGAAAGGCTCCCATCTTCCACTTTCTCTCTCTAAAACTCTATCTTATTCGAACCATATTGTATTATGTGATGTGTTTATGAAATCCAATATGTTACATAGAAACCCTAAAGTCCGGATCTAATATTCAAGATCTAGAGGGCGTGAGGGGGTTTGAACGCGCGTGAGTTACAAAAACATGACCACAAGAGCCCGATCTATCATTTGATAGGGGCGGTGTATGTGGTGGAGGTGGCCGGAATGTTGGTCGGAAGCTGAGGCGGCGCCGGAACCCTAAAGGGTGGTGGCCGGATTTTAGAGAGAGGTAGGAGAGGTGTGTTGTGTGTGTTATATAAGAGAGAGAAAGTAAAGTGGGGAAATGAGAGAAGTGGGAAGGTTAAGGGTATATATACTCCCATGAGGGACCAAACATGTATAATTGAAGGCACAAATGGCGGTGGTGTAATTATCACGGGGACTTAACATGTAACTTTCTAAATCTTTTGTTTGTAAATAACTCCATTTTATTTATCGTATTTTACCTTTTAAGTAAAAACTTTCTAAATCTTTTGTAATATTTAGTTCGGGACTCGTTTAGACTAGTAAACGAATGATTCGTGACTCGGGAATTACGCCAACGTTCTCAGAATAATATTTCCAGTAAAAATGTGTAACCACTGGTAAATTTCGCCTCGTATAATATTCTAACGAAAGAATATTCATCCATTTTCTACGTATAAATTTTTTTTTAAACGTTATCAGTTTATCTAACCATAACAACTAACTAATGTGACGTAACTCATATACATAATAAACATTCTTATTACGGCAAGTATAAAAGTTTTCAATTTATATTTGCCACTTGACGTTAATTCATTAACGTACGATTACGTAACATTCAAACTAAGCATTTGCTATTTATTAGAGTTTTCACGAAGCACTAATTTATTTTAACTATGATTTTACACAGCTAAATCATAAATACTAAAGAACAACATTTTATACCTAGTGTACAAGTTTTTAAAGCACGAAAACCTAACTTTACTTTATTTCTCGTTACAAGCCCTAACCTACCATTCTATGATTTTATGTAAATGAAATCACAAACCCTAATCAATATGTACATGATTTTTATTAAAAAAAATAGAAATGTACAAGTCTTTCCAGCACATGCACAAGTCCTTAATGCATAAAAGCTAAATATTAATATAAATCTCATTATAAACCTTAGTGTACCTATTATAAAGCACATAATACAAATCTTTAATGCACAAGCCTTAAATTAGATTTTATTATAATTTACAAACTCAAAGTACAAGTCCTTAATGCTTCTGGTACAAGTGCTTAATGCATGGAATTAAAAACTATACTTTTATATTTTCTAAACCTAACTCTACTTAACTAAAAGCTACAAAACCTAACTATCGACCTCAACTAAGTTTCTACCATACTTAGACTTCAAGTACAACCTCAACTAGCCCTAGGTACAAGTACCTTAAGCCCAAACGCCACCCTTTGATCCTATATGGTTCGAAATGAACCAAACCCTAACCAAACTAGTTCCTAGCTAGTTCAAACCTAACTAGAATCTTATCAAAGCCATATATGAACACAACTTAGCCACATCAATACGTTTACTAATTTAAATACAAGTCTACTTGGCTTAACTAGAGCCTAACACTTTGCAAAACAAGATTTAAACACATGTTAGGCTACTTGGTTCATTCTTATACCACAACATTTACCAACTAAGTTTAAGGTTACAAAGCATATTAGTTGGTTCATTCTTATACCACAACATTTCCCAAACTTATTTAAGGTTATAAAACTCATCACTTGTTTTCTTCTAAAACCATAACTCTTACCAAATTTATTTATGGTCATAAAACCCTTTACTTGTTTCATTCTAAAGCCATAAAATTTACCAAACTAATTTAAGGTCATAAAATACATTACTTTGTTTCATTCATAACCATGACATTAACCAACCTTATTTGAGCTCAAAAGACCAATTACATGTCTTCTTTAAAAACCATAAACCTTACCAAACTAGTGCCTATAAATACGCCTAATATCACTCCCATTCTTCTCATCTCTCACTTGCTAAGCCTACAACACACATTCACACTCCCACATTTTGAGGTACAAGGTCTAAGAAGAAGGAAAGAAGCTTAGGTGAAAAGCTTTGAAGCCTCGTTTCCATTTAGAGGTCCCATTGAGCATTTTGCTACCAAATCAAGTACTATAGAGTTGTAAGTCTTTTAAACTCATTTCAATTTCTTTAATACTCCGAATATCAAGTACATACTTTTAAAAAGGATTTTAAAAGGAAAAAGTATCAATTTGAATCACCTAAAACGAGTACACGAGTTAAAAGATACGGTCTAACGAAGTTACTGAATATCTGTTAAAAAAAACCTTCTGTGGACAGAAGGGCCGGGCACGAAATTCGAGGCATTTCTGGTCCATTTCATCAAAAAGTTAAAGCACGAAAGTTGTCCGGAACGAAGTTTTCTTCAAAAACTCAGGTGCACGGGTTCGGAAAGTGTAAAACGAAGTCTAAATTTAGCCAAAACCGTAACAGCTGTCATATAAAACCCAAACACCCCTTGTCAAAAACGCTCCAAACACCCCTTTTTAATAATTATTTTCTCCTAAACCGAGCATCCATAAAATAAATGGCTTATGCCATTTTAAAGAGGGTACAACTAAGATTCTAAAACACCAAGAACGTTGTAAAAATTTCTCATTGTCTCGTTTTTATTTGAGCCTCTTTTGGGCGTGTCGAATTTAAAAACAAACACCCTCCTTGTTGAAAAACGACCCAACCTCCTTACTTTGAAAATTTATTGCGACCAAACCATAAAAGCTTAGAACTTAGAATCTGAACCATTAGAAAGACCACCTTGCAAATATTTGAAATGATCAAGAAAATAGTAAAAACCTCTTACGACCTCGCTTATATTTATTTTTGTTTTGGACGACTTAAGCCTAAAACAAACGCACTTTTTTTTAGAAAACTACAAGGGTAGAAATTGTAATTCTTGAAAGATAGAATTTTCTTGGGCCAAAAATGTAGTTTCCTCAAAATTATTAATAAAAGGGGCTGCTTTTGCCAACAACCTAAAGTTAAGGGTATAAAGTGTCACTTTTGAAACTGCAAGGGTACAAACTATCAATTTACAAAAGTTCAAGGGTATAAACTATGAATACTTAAAACTATAAGGATATGAAATATAACATTTTTGAAATATATATACTTAACAATTCGGGATTCGATAAACTTATAAGCGATCGACCGAACCATAAAAATGAATATGATAAATATCATTAACTTTTGAAGAGACTTCATGTTGTCTCATTCAAACGCCAACAAAACACTTGTAACACAAATATCAAAATCACATATAGATGAATTCAAATACTGAAAACTTGACATACGAACTCAGGTCGCGGTTCGGAGCCGTTTATTCACAATACTTAATTTGTTTTCCATCCAGACTACGGTAACACCAAGGTGAGTTCATAGTCCCACTTTTTACTTGTTTTTCAAAATCGTGGGAAGATACATGCTACAAATCCGAAGACAAGTATTTTTCTATGCTACACCTACACCTTATTGTTATTGCTTAAGTTACTTATACCTGCCACTGAAAGTCCCTCATATCATGAACCATTAATCACTTTTACAAGTGAACGCGAATATAGTGAATAGATCTATTGGAAGTTGACGCCCCATTTGTGTTGGTCGGTCAGGTAACCAAATGCACTTTATTTAAGGACAAACAGGAGAATTGGCAAACTCCTTACACGAGGGTACGGTTTCTCCCATCATCATTATGATGTTTGTAACCATGTCATTATGACAATTACACTACACCTGTTAAGGTTTGCGTTCATGAGACTTAAGGCAATATGATGTGCACCGATATTACAAATTTTACTACTTTTCAATTTGTGTTCAATTGATTACTATAAAAACACAATGAATTCACTCAACCTTTGTGTTGAATTTTTAGCATGTTTATCCCAGGTACATAAAGAATGAGGATGGCACGGAGGGGCACGGATAGTCAAGAAGGCTATAATATATTTTATTATTCGAAAACTTATTTTATAAACTACGAAACTACTGGGACCTCATTTTTTAAACTCTAATATTTATATAAATCGAATGATAAATCTTTTAAAATGACACAATTCGAGTTCGTTTTCTATTTTTATAACTGTTGTGCCATGAAGTAACACCCAGCTTGAATTCCGCTACTGAAGGTGTTACAGATTGGTATCAGAGCCTCAGTTATAGAGAAACGGGTCTAATTGAGACCTAAACTATAACTACTTTTTCACAAAAACATTTTATAGCCTCTCGCTCTTCGTGCCATCCATCCTCCAGGTAATTACGCGACGTTTGGGTAGTTTATGCTACACAAACACTTTAGCATACTGATATATATTTCTGATCACTTTATACAAAATAAACATTCCCACATATGCGTATTCTAAGGTATTACGGCTTAATCACATTTTCCTAATCATGTACCCACTTCTACATTTTTTTTCAAATTTATGAAACCTTCCAAAGACATTGGGGATTACACAATTCTTACCTCATATACCCACTATTTTGAGTAATATGTCAACTTTCCCTGATTATCTTACTCTCATCTCTAAAAGATGAGTGTAAACACTCTTTCTGTACTCCCATAATATCTAAATATCCTTGTAACTCATCGGTCAAGTACAAATGTTGAGTCATAAATTCTTAAGTAGGATGATTTACAATATCTTTATTTGAATGGATTGGGACGCCTTTTTATTTAAATAAAGAAATTATGAATCACCGAACCATAAGTTTATATTTCCTTAATTACATTGTTTGGGACGCCTCTCTATGTAAGTAATGAATTATAAATAAGTGGGCTTATTTGTATCTGAAATGACATGAGTACTTACTAAGAAACAAACTGATTCATCATCTACAAAAGCTTAATTTCAACTACTTTCTCTACATTATCAAGTTCTCATCCAAAATCTTCATTGTAAAAGACAGTTTTCAACGTCAAGAATTCGATTTTCACAAAACAAGTAATTTTCAAGACTAATCACATTAACAAGATAAACCTTATCAATCTTATTTCAAAAGCAAAAGTTTGTAACAAGATAAATTGTTCGAAAACATCTCTGTTGTCAGCATTCCATAGATATCTACACTTTTTCCCAACACCACAATCAACACAGACTGAATCTCGGGACGTGATTCCATTTAAGGGGGTGAGACTGTAACCACCGGTAAATTTCGCCTCGTATAATATTTTACAAAAGAATACTCATCCGTTTTCTACGTATAATTTTTTTTTAAACGTTATCAGTTTATCTAACCATAACAACTAACTAATGTGACGTAACTCATATACATAATAAACATTCTTATTACGTCAAGTATAAAAGTTTTCAATTTATATTTGCCACTTGACGTTAATTCATTAACGTAAGATTACTTAACATTCAAACTAAACATTTGCTGTTTATTAGAGTTTTCACGAAGCCCTAATTTATTTTAACTATGATTTTACACAGCTAAATCATAAATACTAAAGTACAACATTTTATACCTAGCGTACAAGTTTTTAAAGCACGAAAACCTAACTTTACTTTATTTCCCCGTTACAAGCCCTAACTTACCATTCTATGATTTTATGTAAATGAAATCACAAACCCTAATCAATATGTACAAGGATTTTATAAAAAAAATAGAAATGTACAAGTCTTTCAAGCACATGCACAAGTCCTTAATTCATACAAGCTAAATATTAATATAAATCTCATTATAAACCTTAGTGTACCTATTATAAAGCACATAATACAAATCTTTAATGCACATGCCTTAAATTAGATTTTATTATATTTTACAAACTCAAAGTACAAGTCCTTAATGCTTCTAGTACAAGTGCTTAATGCATGGAATTAAAAACTATACTTTTATATATTCTAAACTTAACTAAAAGCTACTAAACCTAACTATAGACCTCAACTAAGTTTCTACCATACTTAGACTTCAAGTACAACCTCAACTAGCCCTAGGTACAAGTACCTTAAGCCCAAACGCCACCCTTTGATCCTATATGGTTCGAAATGAACCAAACCCTAACCAAACTAGTTCCTAGCTAGTTCCAACCTAACTAGAATCTTATCAAAGCCATATATGAACACAACTTAGCCACATCAATACGTTTACTAATTTAAATACAAGTCTACTTGGCTTAACTAGAGCCTAACACTTTGCAAAACAAGATTTAAACACATGTTAGGCTACTTGGTTCATTCTTATACCACAACGTTTACCAACTAAGTTTAAGATTACAAAGCATATTACTTGGTTTATTCTTATACCACAACATTTACCAAACTTATTTAAGGTTATAAAACTCATCACTTGTTTTCTTCCAAAACCATAACTCTTACCAAATTTATTTATGGTCATAAAACCCTTTACTTGTTCCATTCTAAAGCCATAAAATTTACCAAACTAATTTAAGGTCATAAAATACATTACTTTGTTTCATTCATAACCATGACATTTACCAACCTTATTTGAGGTCACAAGACCAATTACATGTCTTCTTTAAAAACCATAAACCTTAACAAACTAGTGCCTATAAATACGCCTCATATCACTCCCATTCTTCTCATCTCTCACTTGCTAAGCCTACAACACACATTCAGACTCCCACATTCTGAGGTATAAGGTCTAAGAAGAAGGATAGAAGCTTAGGTGCAAAGCTTTGAAGCCTCGTTTCCATTTAGAAGTCCCATTGAGCATTTTGCTACCAAATCAAGTACTATAGAGTTGTAAGTCTTTTAAACTCATTTCAATTTCTTTAATACTCCTAATATCAAGTACATACTGTTAAAAAGGATTTTAAAAGGAAAACGTAGCAATTTGAATCATCTAAAATGAGTACACGAGTCAAAAGATACGGTCTAACGAAGTTACTGAATATCTGTTAAAAAAACCTTCTGTGGACAGAAGGGTCGGGCACAAAATTCGAGGCATTTCTGGTCCTTTTAATAAAAAAGTTAAAGCACGAAAGTTGTCCAGAACGACATTTTCTTCAAAAACTCAGGTGCACGGGTCCGGAAAGTGTAAAATGAAGTCTAAATTTAGCCAAACCGTAATAGCTGTCATATAAAACTCAAACACCGCTTGTCAAAGACGCTCCAAACACTCCTTTTTAATAATTATTTTCTCTAAACCGAGCATCCATAAAATAAACGGCTTATGTCATTTCAAAGAGGGTACAACTAAGATTCTAAAACACCAAGAACATTGTAAAAATCTATCATTGTCTCGTTTTTATTTGAGCCTCTTTTGGGCTTGTCGAGTTTAAAAACAAACACCCTCCTTGTTGAAAAATGACCCAACCCCCTTACTTTGAAAAATTATTGCCACCAAACCATAAAAGCTTAGAACTTAGAATCTGAACCATTAGAAAGACCACCTGGCAAATACTTGAAAGGATTAAGAACGTAGTAAAAACCTCTTACGACCTCACTTATATTTATTTTTGTTTTGGTTGACTTAAGCCTAAAACAAACGCACTTTTTTTTTAGAAAACTACAAGGGTAGAAATTGTAATTCTTGAAAGATAGAATTTTCTTGGGCCAAAAATGTAGTTTCCTCAAAGTTATTAATAAAAGGGGTTGCTTTTGCCAACAATCTAAAGTTAAGGGTATAAAGTGTAACTTTTGAAACTGCAAGGGTACAAACTGTCAATTTTCAAAAGTTCAAGGGTATAAATTGTGAATACTTAAAACTATAAGGATATGAAATATAACATTTTTGAAATATATATACTTAACAATTCGGGATTCGATAACCTTTTAAGCGATCGACCGAACCATAAAAATGAATATGATAAATATCATTAACTTTTGAAGAGACTTCATGTTGTCTCATTCAAACGCCAACAAAACACTTGTAACACAAATATCAAAGTCACATATAGATGAATTCGAATACTGAAAACTTGACATACGAACTCAGGTCGCGGGTCGGAGCCGTTTATTCACAATACTTAATTGTTTTCCATCCAGACTACGGTAAAACCAAGGTGAGTTCATAGTCCCACTTTTTACTTGTTTTTCAAACTCGTGGGAAGATACATGCTACAAATCCGAAGACAACTATTTTTCTATGCCACACCACACCTTATTCCAATTGCTTAAGTTACTTACACCTGCCACTGAAAGTCCCTCATATCATGAACCATTAATCACTTTACAAGTGAACGCGAATATAGTGAATAGATCTTTTGGAAGTTGACGCCCCATTTGTGTTAGCCGGTCAGGTAACCAAATGCACTTTATTTGAGGACAAACAGGAGAATTGGCAAACTCCTTACACGAGGGCACGGTTGCTCTCATCATCATTATGATGTTTGTAACCATGTCATTATGACAATTACACTACACCTGTTAAAGTTTGCGTTCATGAGATTTAAGGCAATATGTTGTGCAACGATATTACAATTTTACTACTTTTCAACTTGTGTTCAACTGATTACTATAAAAACACTATGAATTCACTCAACCTTTGTGTTGACTTTTTAGCATGTTTATCTCAGGTCCATAAAGAATGAGGATGGCACGGAGGGGCACGGATACTCAAGAAGTCTATAATATATTTTATCATTCGAAAACTTATTTTAAAAACTACGAAACTACTGGGACCTCATTTTGTAAACTCTGATATTTATATAAATCGAATGATAAATCTATTAAAATGACACAATTCGAGTTCGTTTTCTATTTTTATAACTGTTGTGCCATGAAGTAACACCCAGCTTGAATTCCGCTGCGTATCACGAAATTGGAGGTGTTACAAAATGATTATAAATACGTATTGTATCTCAAATTAGAGGGAAAGATCACTATAATGGTCTTTTCTCCATTTACGACGCATCGAGAAAATTACGGGTTGTCACAGCCTCACCTCCTTAAAGGAATCGCGTCCTCGTGATTCTATTCGAGTTGCTTGTTGATGTCTAAAAGTGGTGAGTGTGTACGCATGAGGATTCATCTTCACGTTCCCTACATGAATTTAGGATCTCTTTGAGAGTTTCGACAAACTTCGTCGATAAGGATGCGACTTTACTAAAGTCGCTTGACTTCATGATCTATGATTTTGATAGGTCAACAAGGTTTAGACGCTCAAAGGTTTGGATTTCCCAGAGGGTAACAAATGCCTCATCAGCGAGTCATTTCTTTCTATTATGCACGAGATGTAACACCCCCAAAAATAGGGTTCAACGGAAACATACAAGTTTTGGATACTACTAATCGGTATCACAACACAAGTATAGAATAACGGGTTTTACTTAAGAAAACTCATTTATTCAATAGAATCAAAGTTTACAATTAAATTTAATGCGGAAATAGGCCCATAATAAATAAGTGGTCCCCAAATACAAATATCAGAGTCGTCTATGACCATGCCATGCCATCACTGCCAAGCGCCTCCCAATTAGCTACCAAAACCATACTTACCAATTACCTGAGAAAAACATGCTAAAAAGTCAGCAAAAAGCTGGTGAGTTCATAGGTTTAATTAAATAACGAAGCATTTGGACCAAACAGTAAATCCACTTATTACGCAAACTAAGCCGTAACATATAAGCAACCATCACACTCTTACATACATATACCAAGATGTTATACGTCATGCCAAATTATTGCAACCACAAATCTAGGTGCCACCCTGGCAAATTGGGCAAACAAGTCCAGACGAGCAGTCAACCACGATAGATCTATCTATAACATAACTAATGACCTAATAGTGGCAAGTAAAAGAGAGGCTAACCTTAGCCTTGACTATGTAATAAGCGCAACAAAACACAATTTCATAATCGGTCGAATCAAAACATTTACAAGTTTTCTCACCCCAAGATTTAATAAAGCAAAGTATAGGCGACAAACAGCGATTCACTTTCTTCCCTAAACTTCAATTATTAACATGCTCTAATCTACTATCCTTTGCGTTGATCTGCTCCAATTAATCAATTGCACTTGTGTTTTTGCTTGGTTGTTTCAGTTTCTTGTGCAATCGCTGTGGATTTAGGGTTTTTGGTATCGCTAGTTTAGGGTTTCTTTTCATCGCTATAGAACTTAATCGTTATTGCTATTATTATGGATATTGGTTAGTGTGTTGTGCTTCATCTCATGCCTTAGCTCCTCTAAGGTTATCGTGGTAGAAGATTGACAAGGATCTTCTTGTGTTTCCTGGTTTCTCTTGGTTTTCTTTTTGGTTTTGGTTTTTCTGTGTAATTCGTTTTTTTAGGGTTTTCGTACTTCCTGGTTTGATCTCATGGACAAGGTTGGAGTTTCTGAAGTTGATGTTGATGCATTGAAAGCTAGGATGCAGCGTTTCAAAGACTTGAAAGCTGGTAATGTTGATACTCAGCCTATGAAGGCCACTAGGGTTTTGCGAAACCCTAGTTTCTCCTCGGGGCAAGAACACGTGAATACTGCTGCTATGGATGCTAGGGCTGGTTCATTGGATGCTAGTTCGATTCAAGGGGCTGTCCTAGGTGATGTTGGGGGTCAGAATGTCATTGGTAAGGATGAAACATGACTTCCACCTTTGGAGACGTCTTTTCCAGCTACTATGGAGAATGTTGGTAAGTTTTCTGCTAACTTGGCTACGTCTCTTAAGACTGTTGATGATGCTTCGTTCTGGGATGTGGGACCCATAGGTGTTCTATCTAATCTTAGTGAAAAGGAGTACCCATCGTTACCTACTCATGCTAATACCCCGGTAGATGTTCATGTAACTGGTACGTCTATGGCTAACCAAACTACATCTACTATTGTTAATTCGACTAATAATGCAAGTACATCTGGTAACACCTCTAATACAACATCGTATGTGCATGCTACTGTTGCTAGTAATAAAAAGGGTAAGGCGAATTTTCGACCTTTGGAATCTGATAATTTAATGGAGGATGTTGAACTTTCTATTTCGTTTAAGGTTGTTGAGGATATTAGTAGCCGTTTTGATAACACTCTATACGGTTATTTTATTGGTAAAAGGGTTGCTTTCCCTGTTGTGGAGTACTATGCACGTACCACATGGGCGAAATATGGGTTAAAGAGGGTGATGGTGAATGCCAAGGGTTTTTTGTTTTTCAAATTTGATACGCAAAAAGGTTTAGAGGATGTACTTGAGGAGGGACCTTGGATGATTCGTAATATACCCATTATATTGAAGCCTTGGACTATGAATACTAATTTATTGAAAGAGGATTTACTCGTGTCCCGGTTTGGGTTAAGTTACATGATGTTCCCATGGCTGTATTTTCTGAGGATGGTCTCAGTCTAATTGCTACTAAGATTGGTACTCCTATTATGCTTGACTCATTTACTACTACGATGTGCTTAGAATCGTGGGGCCGTTGTAGCTTTGCACGTGCTTTGATTGAGGTGAATTCTGAGTCTGAATTGAAATCTAGTTTGGTCATTGGTGTTCCTTTGATGAATGGCATGGGTTATACTAAAGAAACTATCCGAGTGGAGTATGAGTGGAAGCCACCAAGGTGCGATACATGTAAAATATTTGGCCATACTTGTGACCAATGTTCTAAGAAGGTTACCCGTTTTGTTAATGTGGTGGAAAAGGATGCAGATGGGTTTCAAACCGTTGGTAATAAACGGAATGTTGGGAAGGGTGGTGCCCCACGTGGTGGTACGAAGGTGGGTCAGAAATTTATTTATCAACCAAAAGGTACTACTAACTCTAAAAATGTAGCTCCAGCTACTAGTAATGTGTCTAATTCGCAGGTGCCTAATAAGTCTTCTAATTCGAATGCAACTACTTCTAAAACTCCCTCTAATGCTAGTGTGAGTAATGCTAAATCTGGTACGCAACCTGAAGCGAGTAAAAGTAGTAATCTAAAGGCTAAGGATTCTGGTATTAAGCTTAATAACTCGTTTGGGGCTCTTGGTGAGGGGATGGAAAATGAACCTGATGGGGAGGACGACTTGCTGAATGTTTATGATGAAACAGCGGGTTTTATGGCTTCTACTTTGACAGGTGTTACTTATTCCACAGGGGCAAGCACTCCTGCATCTAACGTTCTTAATGTTTAGTGTTACTTCCTGGAATATTAGGGGTTTGAACCGTTCCCCTAAACAAAAAGAGGTGCGGCAGGTGGTTAATGAGAATAATTTGTGTTTGTGTGCTATTCTGGAGTCTCATGTTGATGTGTCTTGTGTGTATGATACGTGTGCTAAGGTTTATCGTGGTTGGAAGTGGACGTCTAATGGGAGTTTGTGTGATAAAGGTTCCCGTATTATTCTTGGATGGGATGATGCGGTTGTTGATGTTTTGCTTATGTCCCAAACTAACCAGGTTATGCATGTGCAGGTGAATGTTAAAGCTGACAGCAAAGCTTTCTTTGTCTCATTTGTTTATGCTCATAATTATTATATTGATCGGCGTGCTTTATGGCATGAACTTGAGGTTCATGGAAGTCTTATGCGTGATAAGCCTTGGGTCCTTCTTGGTGATTTCAATGCAGCTTTGTTTTTGGAAGATAAATCGGGTGGGGGTTACGAGCCTAATATTGCTATGAATGAGTTTAAAGACTGTGTTAATACTATTGAAGTCACCGATATTAACTCTTCGGGTCTTCACTTTACTTGGAATTAGAAACCTAAAGGTAGCAATGGTGTTTTGAAGAAGATTGATCGTGTTATGGGTAACGTTAAATTTAGTGATGAATTTCCTGGTTCATTTGCTATATTTCAGCCTTACCGTATCTCTGACCATTCTCCTTGTGTTATGAGAATTCCCACATTATCTAAGAAGAAACCTAAGCCATTTAAATTTTTTAATTTCCTAACATATAAAGCTGGTTTTTTGGATGTTGTGCGTGAAGGGTGGAAAAATGACATTCAGGGGCATAATATGTTCAAGGTGGTGAAACGCATGAAGGGTTTGAAAAAACCCATTCGCAAGCTGCTTAAAGATCATGGTAATCTTCATACCCGTGTTAACAATCTTCATGTGGAACTTGATGAGGTCCAAAAGTCCCTTGATAAGGACCCTTCTAATTCCGTTCTTCGGTAAGAGGAGGGTATTTATCTTCAGGCATTTTGTGATGCCGTTCTGGATGAGGAACGATTTTTGAAGCAAAAGGCTAAGGTGGAGTGGCTTCGTGAAGGTGACTCTAATTCTGCTTATTTTCATAATATTGTTAAGAGTAGAAGCCATAGGAGTCGTATTGAGCTGGTTACTGATGCTAATAATGTTATGCACCAAGGCAACAAAGTGCCTAATGTTTTTGTTCAACATTATGAGAATTTTCTTAGAGTGGAAGGGCATACCAATACGTTTGTAGATCCAGGTTTGTTTTCTTCTTCTATTGACTCGGATAGGGCTACTTGGATGGTAAGGCAGGTGACTAATTTGGAGATTAAGGAAGCTATGTTCTCAATTGGTGATAATAAGGCCCCGGGCCCGGATGGTTTCACGGCTGCATTTTTAAAAAAGGCTTGGGATACTGTGGGGAATGATGTTTCTTTGGCTATTCGGGATTTCTTTTCAAAAGGGAAGCTGCTCAAGGAACTCAATCACACTATTATTGCTCTTATTCCTAAAGTTTCCACACCGGCCAAGGTTAATGACTTTAGACCTATCTCTTGCTACAATGTGCTTTATAAATGCATTAGTAAAATTATTTCCAATCGGATTAAAGAGGGGCTTGGTGATGTTGTTAGTATTAATCAATCGGCTTTTGTTCCGGGGCGTAATATATCGGATAATATTCTTCTTACCCAAGAATTAATGCGTAACTACCATCGTCCGCGAGGACCGCCGAGGTGTGCATTTAAGATTGATATCCAAAAGGCGTATGATACTGTTGATTGGCATTTTCTTGAGACTATTCTAGTGGGTTATGGGTTTCACTATAGGATGGTTTCTTGGATCATGGCTTGTGTTACAAGTGTGTCGTACTCCATCTGTATTAATGGTGATATTTATGGGTGGTTCAGGGGTAAAAGGGGGCTTCGCCAAGGTGATCCTATGTCACCTTATCTTTTTACTCTTGTTATGGAAGTACTTACTCTATTATTGCAGCGTAGGGTTGAGCAGCGAGATGATTTCCAATATCACCATCTTTGTGAAAACCAGAAGTTACTTAATCTTTGTTTTGCAGATGATCTATTTATATTTACACATGGTGATGTGGTCTCAGCAAGTGTGGTTATGGATGCTTTAGATGAGTTCAAGAATTTGTCGGGCCTTGTTCCTAGTATCCCTAAGAGTACGGCGTTCTTTTGTCATGTGCCTACCCAGGTTAAGTTGTCCATTTTGAACTCTTTGTCGTTTAAGGAAGGTACGCTCCCTGTTAAGTATTTGGGTGTTCCTCTTATCTCCTCACGGCTGCTTTATCGGGATTGCAAAGTGCTTGTTGAAAGGGTTCATTCTCGAATATCTGATTGGAAGAACAAATTTTTATCTATGGCGGGTCGTTTACAGCTCATTATATCTGTGTTATCTTCCATGCATATATACTGGGCCTCTGTATTTATTCTTCCGGCACGTGTTATACATGATATCGAACAGCTCATGCGTGGTTTCTTTTGGTGTCAGGGTGAGATGAAAAAGGGTAAGGCTAAGGTGGCTTGGGAGGATATTTGTAAGCCTAAAGAGGAGGGTGGTTTGGGCATTCGTAGTCTCCATGAATTCAATGTCGCACTTATGGCTAAGCATGTTTATAGTATTTTGACTCATAAGGAATCTTTATGGGTTAAATGGATTCATGCTTATAAGCTTCGAGGCAGGAGTTTTTGGGATGTTCCATGTACGGGTGATATGAGTTGGGGCTGGAGAAAACTCCTCCTTATACGCCCCACTATTCGGCCTTTTTTCTGGTTCCATATACGTGATGGCAAGAGGGCTCTTATTTGGTTTGATAATTGGTGTTCTTTGAGCCCTCTTAGGAGTTTGCTTACTGCTAGAGATATCTCTAGGTCTGGATTTTCGTTGAACAACTCAGTTGGTGATTTGCTTGCTGATGGTGATTGGAGGTGGCCTAGTGAGTGGATTAATAGGTTTCCGGACTTATTGCTGATTACTCATCCAATTCTTACTGATGGTATTCCAGACGAGCTGGTTTGGAGAGTTCCTAATGGTGATTTTAAGCCGTTTACAATCTCTCATGTTTGGGACTCTATCCGTGGTAGTGCTAACCTGGTTCCTTGGTTCCATGTTGTGTGGTTCCCTCAGTGTATCCCTAAACATGCGTTTAATCTTTGGTTGGTCGTTAATTGTAAGCTTAAAACACAAGATAGATTGAGGCAATGGGATGTCGGTCCTGACACTGACTTAAACCTGATTCGTTGTCTATTCTGTGACAACCAACCATGCTCACCTTTTCTTTGAGTGTCCTTTTTCTTTACAGGTGTGGACGAGAGTTTTTTCTCTTTGTGGTATGGATAATATCCCTCCTAGGCTAAATGATATTGTCTCGTACCTTAAACCATTGTCTGAGGGACGTTCTGCCTCTGGTGTTATATCCCGTCTGATTCTTGCTGCCTCATGCTACTCTATTTGGCGTGAACGGAATTCAAGGCTGTTCAAGAAGGGAATGAAGTCATATACTCAGGTGTTTGATGATATTGTGTCTATTGTTCGTTTGAAGATCCTTTCGTTTAGATTCACGAAGAACTCTATGCGGATTCGAAGGATTATGGATAAATGGAAGCTACCTGGATCGGTGATCATTGCGGATTGTTCAACGTCTTAATGGAAGTTCTACATTGTTTATCTAGTTCGCAAAGGGAGTGCCAGGAATGGGTTGTACTCTTTTTCCCTTCTCCAAGGTTTTTCCTTTCGGGGTTTTTCTTGGAAAGGGTTTTTAAGGAGGCAAACTTCCTGGGTCGTCTTGCTCCTTTTGCGCGTGTGGTGATTGCGGGATGCTCGCTTGTTACAAGTTGTTCTTGTTTTATGCCTGGTTAGATGATTATGTATAGCTAGGTTCTTTGTGTTTATGGCATGTCATAAACACTAGTTATCAAGCTTTTGCTTGAGGTTAATGTGGTACTTCTGCCACATTCCATTTGTACTTAACATTTTTTGGTTATATATATTTACCGGGGTAAAACCCTTTACCCAAAAAAAATAATAAAGCAAAGTATGAATAAAAGTGGGGCTATGAAACTCACCTCGGTCCGAAGCCAAGCAAGAATCACAACTGGCATCGAGTGGCAATCACAACAAGAATCAACAAGCAATGAATAGCAATATTAAGAATTACAGGCACAATGGTACGTCCTTGGCACAACCTACTAGTATACGTTGTAACTTAGTATACGTCACTTAAAATAAAATAATATCCGAAAGACATCGTGTCTTAGTTTTCGTGGATCACTCATATCAAAGATTTCAAAAATCCATTATCAATATCTCAAGAGTTTAGTTTTAACGTTTCGTGTGGTGGTAAGAAATCAAAGACTCCAGCCACGATAAACCTTAGCACACGTATCATAAACAAAGTACTCAACATAAAAAAAACCCTAAAAATTCCTCTCTCTCTCTCTCTCTCCTAGAAAAAATGCCCCTCCATAATCTGCTACTTCTATCCATTCAAAAATTTGATTGGTGTGTTTCTTGTGTTTGATTTTTGTTCTCAATCGTTATCAACATATCGTTGGTGTGTTTAGGTGGATTGGTTCGCCCTTTTTTCTTCAGGATATTGCGTTTGGAACCCTAATCGTTTTTTAGGGTTTCATACTTGCACTTTGATCGATTGTTTCTTGATTCTTTCAATTGATTTAGTATCTAGATCGATTATATATCATTCGTTTCGATCAAAAGGTCTTTGTTCACTGATTTTAAAAACCCTAATTTTAGGGTTTTATAATTACGGCTGGAAGTAAACCTTAGGGTTTTTGCTGGACGTTATATTCACTTCTGATTATACGTGGGTTTTGAGGATGAAGGCTGGGTTTCTTTGTAATAGTGAGACGCCAATTGGTACAACTCAGATTAATTTGGAAGAGTTGGCGGCTCGGATGGATCGTTTAAAACGTGGGGATGTTGGGAGCGATGAGGTTAAACCTAATCTTTACCCTACTGCGTTCCCTATCAGGTCTGGTGTTGATGGCGTGGCAAGGGCAGATTCATGTTCTGCTGCTACGAATTCCGGTTCGAATGGGGATGATAAGAGTTTGGTACTTGATCAAGATGGTGCTGGGAATTCGGATGTTGTTATTCAGGTTGGTTCTGGACATGTTGTTCGTGAGTCTTGGGTGGATATTGAACAGGTTGGTAATTTCGTTCCTATTCCTGCTACTTGTGACCAATATGTTACTACAACAGCAGCGCCTATTGCACATGCTACTGCTCCTGGACATGGAGTTGTTAATCCTATTGTTTCGGGGTGTCTTGAGGGTTGTGATTCGGGTTCAACTACGGGTTATATGGTTGGTAAGGCTGCTGGTCCGATTCAATTTGAATCTGGTCTTGGGAACGCGTGTGAAAATACTACTTGTCCAAATCAGATTAATGAGTCGGGGTGTTCGAATGATAGGTTATTGTCGGCTGTAAATATTGTTATTCCCGTTGAAGTAGTGGAAGATATGTGTGGGAAGTTTATCCATACACTTTATGGCTATTTCATTGGTAATCGACTTGCATTTCCGGTTGTCGACGATTATGTAAGACATACTTGGGCTAAGTTCGGTTTGGAGCACACTATTCTACGGAATAATTTCTTCATTTTCAAATTTTCTTCATTAGATGGTATGACTAAGGTTCTTAATGGGGGTCCTTGGTTTATTAAATCGGTACCTATTTTTTTGCATGAGTGGGTGCCGAATACTAGATTGGAAAAGGAGAAAGTGACTAAGGTACCGGTTTGGGTTCATATTCATAATGTACCTTCCGTTGTGTATTCCAAAGCTGGTATAAGTTTGATTGCAAAATAGTTAGGGCGGATTATACGTTTTGATGAAGGAACTAATGCTATGTGTAGCAATCCGTGGGGTCGTTATTCATACGCACGGGTTCTTATTGAGTTATCTGCTGAGAGAGATGTTTTGGAATCAATTGATGTTGCTATACCTTTACCTAAGGGTAAGGGTCATTATGTAGGACCTTACAAATATCAACCTTATCACAAACCCCCACTTAACGAACACAAGAATACCACGTTAAACCCAAACTGTTATGCGTAAATGAATAGAAAGATTAAGAAAGAACTTGGTGACTTGATGTATATTCGTGTATGTTTAGAGAGGTAGAGGAAAGAAGATGAACACAATAAGTTGTATATTGCTTCAAGGAAAACACACACACACACACACTCAAGCACACCCCTCAAATGACCATTTGAGGGGTATTTATAGTACAAGACACATGTTGCCCTAAAGGCTTTCCATGGGCTTGGCTTGGGCTTCGTGGACTTGGGTTTGGACATGGGTTACACGCCATTATTCAATGTTAGCTTAACTAAACTAAAGCCCATTTAGCTTAGTCCAATCCACGAGCCCGTTGACTATTCTATCACGATATCTAACACACGTTACAAAGTTCCTAAACGTGAATGACCATCACTTCTAATAAAACAATTAAGGCTAACAATCTCCCCCTAAGGGGTGGTCATTCAAACGATGCTCCACTTGATTAGGTCTCTACTTTTCTTGAGCTAGGACTTTGTGTGTAGATATTGAATAGTCTTGATTCTTTGTTCCTTCATGCTTTGTGATCAGATAATGTGGTTGTCTGCCGTTGTCAACTTCATTGGTTAGGTGTCTCCACGTCATTCTCCATTCCTTTCTCCACCATGCTCACACTTCTATTTGTCTTTTGGTTACCAATGATGTAGTTCTGGAGTCTTTAAACTTTGTAGATTCTTTGACATTGACGAAGAATCATCTCCTTTGATTATGATGAGAACGTTCATGTGTTGTTGGTATGAGCATGTGGCAAGTCTGCACGATCCATCCACTCCAGAGCTTCCATAAGAAGAAAACATAAAACAGGTTAGTAATAAGCGGATTCCGGCACTTACAAGTTTGAATTTCGAGGGTGTTAACAGCATAGTGTGAAAACACGTCTCTAATTCTCACAGAGGCCGTTCCTGAACTGGAGTCCCACAAGTGAGATAACACGATATACCGAAGTACATCTACAGTTCAGATGAGTCGCTGAGGTACACCGAAGCATCACCTCACGACTGTAGACCGTTTGAGACACACTAAGCGTAATCCACGGAGAATTACCGAAGTGACCTGCTGTCAGGGCTGCTTGATGTTGACCCTGGCAGGAGTTTCCATTCAATCACTGAGGATCACAATTGTGAAACCTCTCATAAATGTTCTGGCAGATTGCTAAGATCTGCGTAGGACTCTAGAATATATCACTTGAGTTCTTATTGATGAACAGCAAGCGATGTCATGTCAAGTGTTCCTATGAGATCTTTTGATGAATCTCGTGTCTCTAGACTCAATTAGTGCATTTTGGTTTTCCTGAGCAGAGACTAGGGAGAGGGTCTCCTTCTTCAATACCAACCAACTCTAAGAGAAGTTCAATAGATTATGTAGGGTTCCCAATGAGAATAAAACAAATCCCTTTTGAGAGGAATTGAGTGGCTAGAAGGTTTAGTGCAGTGCGTCACTGGGTCCATGACGTCTTTGTCTTCAATACCATTGTCAACTAGTGACAACCAGTAGCATATGAGTTGAACCCGGTTTCTGCCCTAAGGTTGAATATGGAGGGCTATTTCTTTTCACCCTTTCTCATTACATTTCTTTTTAATTCTTCAACCCCTTCTTTCTCCTTTCTCACTTTACTCCTTTTTTCAATCATACCTGAGGACTTCTAATACTAACTATGGGTATTGTCCTTGGGTAGATCCCTCCGGCTCTGGCGGATCATAGGACGAATTTCCTATCCTTAGTCACCTTATAACTCCATGACTGTCCTATTGTTGCCATAAAACCATTTTTCTTGAAAATCTCTCAGAGTGCTTATGATAGAAAACATGTTTGAAACATTCCGAGAGTTTTGTATTTTTAGAAACACTCCCCCTTCACATGTGCTTATATGTTTTGACAGAAATCTGCACATAGAGGGTAGAGTTCGCACTTTTTGAATTGATCGACTTTAAATGAACTAGACCGATTCGAGACACGTTTACATCACTAGAGAACTAGCTTGAAATTATTACCCGTCCTGGTCAAGTCATAGAAAGTTTCTCGAGATGGTACATGATTCTTCGTCAATTCATTGGTTCCGTCTGAGTCGAGCTCATAATGAGATTCAAACCACGATCATTAAACATTTTTTATCACATTTTAATCACGTCTCCTCCCCCTCAAAAATAGCATAATTGTGATATTTTTGTTATCCACGGATTAAAAATCATTTTAGAATCTTTTGGGGAGACAAACGGATATGATTTAAGCATGAATTTGGAACATTTTGTTTTATACTCCCCCTTTAATAAAGCATAATCAATTAAAGGGTTTTAGAGGGAGTTATCTTGAGCACAAAAAATATTTGAAAGATTTTGAAAAATCTTTTTGAACAATCTTGAAAAGGTGCTCAAGATGATGATGATTTCTCACCATTTTTAAATGTAGTGCACTGACGCGTACACCTCATTTTTCGATCAAAGCACGAGTTTTGATTTGAAAGTAATCAAAAGTCATCATTTCGGTCCGGGTTTCGTACTGATGTATACGAAAGCCATTTTATGAAGAAATTTTGAGAAACGACATGTTTTAGAAAACAATTAAAGAACTCTCGCTCAAGCATCTGTACATGCCCGTATCATTGTTGAATGACATTTCTAGAAACGTACAGAATATCGATTATACAAGAGACATGTCGTAGAAGAATATTTTTGGATTTTTGATTTTCTATTGTTTTTGTATTTTTGAAAGTTTTATATTTTTATATTTTGCTTTTGTTGGTTTTTCAAATTTTGTATTTTGTTTTTCAAAGATATTTACAGCGAAGCTTTTTGGAAAATCATTTTCAATAAGATTCGAGAAGACGTTCTAACTCCTCAGGGGTTAGGCTTCGCATTCCAATTCGTCGAACTAAATACTCAAACCTTTCTTTTGGAAGGGCTTTAGTTAATAGATCGGCGAGTTGGTAATCAGTCTTCACGAAGAATAATTCAACAGTACCATTTTCGACGTACTCTTTGATGAAGTGATAGCGGACACGGATATGCTTAGTCTTTGAGTGATGAACAGGATTGCATGATATGGCTATGGCACTTTTCGAGTCACAATACATAGGTATTTTATCGAAAGTAAAGCCATAATCTGTGAGTTGTGTGCTCATCCATAGAACTTGAGCACAACACGCAGATAGAGACACGTACTCAGCTTCAGCGGTTGAAAGTGCAGTGCAATCTTGTTTCTTTGAAGACCAGCTGACTAGCTTTTCACCCAAAAATTGTGCTCCTCCAGATGTACTTTTTGCTGTAACTTGGTCACCTGCGTGGTCCGCATCTGAAAAGGCAATTAGATCAAATCCGGATTCCTTCGGATACCAAAGTCCCATGTGAATGGATGTCTTCAGGTACCGAAAGATCCGTTTAACCTCTTTGAGGTGCAGTTCGGTAGGCTTTGCCTGAAACCGTGCTAATAAGCAAACATCAAAATGAATATCTGGTCGACTAGCAGTAAGATACATGAGAGAACCAATCATGCTCCGATATTTCTTCGGATCAATAGGTTTCCCAAACAAATCGGATCCAATTTTTGGTGAAGTTACCATTGGTGTTCCAACAGAGTCACAATTATCCATACCATGATTTTTCAAAATCTCAGTTGTGTATTTAGCTTGATTTATAAAAATTCCACGAGGGGACTGATGTATTTGTAAACCAAGAAAGAATTTTAGTTCCCCCATCATGGACATTTCAAATTTGCTTTTCATGAGATTTTCAAAATGTTTTGAAAGTTTCGGATTAGTGGACCCAAAGATGATGTTGTCCACGTAAATCTGAACAATCAAAATGTCGTTTTTGCATTTTTGTGTAAACAAGGTAGGATCAACTGTTCCTTTGGTGAAATTGTTTTGGATAAGGAAAGAGGACAGTTCGTCATACCACGCTCTCGGAGCTTGTTTCAAACCATATATAGCCTTTTTGAGTTTGTAGACGTAGTCTGGATGTTCCATGTCTATGAAGCCTTCTGGCTGACTCACGTACACTTCTTCTTTCAGAGTTCCATTCAAGAACGCGGTCTTAATGTCCATCTGATAAACCGTGATGTTTTTGTGAGCTGCATAGGCCAAGAATATCCTGAATGCTTCAAGTCTAGCTACCAGTGCGAATGACTCTTCAAAGTCTATCCCTTCCTCTTGTCTGTATCCTTTGGCCACAAGACGAGCTTTGTTGCGAATAACAGTCATTTCTTCATCCCGTTTGTTCTTCCATAACCATTTAAGATCGATGACGCGAACGTCAATGGGTCTTGGAACCTTTTCCCACGAGTCATGTAGACGGTATTGAAGAAGTTCCTCCTGCATTGCTTCTATCCATGCGGGATCTGCCATTGCCTCACGAATGTTCTTTGGTTCTAGATTGCTAATTGAGCAAAGGTAAATGCACAAGTCGCAGTCTGTGGCAAGTTGGCGTCTCGTCTGAATTGGCCTTGAAGGTTCACCAATAACTTGTTCAATTGGGTGGTCTTTTGTCCACTTCAGAGTAGAAGGATACCGTTGGTTAAACGTGTGCGAGTTAGATGGTTCTCGTAAGTTTGAAGAAGATTCAGCTGATTCCGTAGCAAACGGGTTTTCAAATAAGTCTTCATCTAACGTTGCATCGTTCTGGTTTTGGTTTTGCTCATCAACTGCTGGTAGAACGGGTGCAAGAACTTGAGTAGATGTAGATGATGTTGATGGAGTTGGTGCATTGGTTTCGACCGTTGTAGATGCATCTTCTGTTGGTGGTGGAGGATGATTTTGAGCGGGTGCAGCGGAATGATGGTTTGATGCATTTGTCGAAGTTCCACCATAGTATTCATCGAACATTAACTCGAAGAAATTTTCCCATTCTTGTTCTTTAGGATTGTCAAACGAAGTTGATTGAGCTCTTTGAGGTACGAGTCCTGAACTGATGTGTCCAGAAGTCTGTCGGTTTAGAGCGGGTTCTAGAGCGAGTCTCTCAGAAGCCATTTGTGAAAGTTCGTCAAACTTCACATTCATCGTCTCCATGATTTTCTTTAGCCTTCTGTTATACACCCTGAATGCCCTCGAGTTATCTGAATATCCAATGAAGATTCCAATATCACCTTTTGCTTTCAGTTTTCCAAGATCTTCTCTATCATTCGTAGGATAGCACAAAGCGCCAAACACATGAAAGTAAGAGATATCCGGTTTTCTGTTGTTCACTATTTCATATGGGGTTTTATTGAATCTTGGATGGATAAGGGATCGGTTCTGAGTGAAACAAGCAGTGGCAACTGCATCAGCCCAAAGAAATAACGGTGCACTAGAATAGATTAGCATTGTGCGAGCAGCTTCCACAAGAGTTCTATTTCTTCTTTCAACTACCCCATTCTGCTGTGGAGTTCTAACAGCTGATGTCTGATGAGTAATTCCAACATCTTCAAAATAAGCTCTTAACTCCTGATTAGTGAATTCTGTGCCGTTGTCTGTTCTTACAACCCTTACTGGAGTTTGAAGAAGTACTTGAATACGTTTCAAAAAGGTGATGATGATGCCTGGTGCTTCGTCTTTTGATCTCAGAAACTTAACCCATGTATATCTCGAATAGTCATCGACGATAACAAGAATATACTTTTTCCCATTAATGCTTTCAACTCTCATTGGGCCACATAAGTCCATGTGCAACATATGCAACTTTGCTTCCGAACTAGGTACGGTTTTGGGTTTATATGATGCTCTTTTGCTTTTTCCTTGTTCGCATGATGGACATAAGTGATCCTTGGTGTATTTGAACTTTGGAAGACCATTGACGATGTTATATTTGGCAAGATTGTTGATGGTGTCGAAATTGAGATGGGATAACCGTCTGTGCCACAACCAGGACTGTGTTCCAGATGCTCGTGTCATAAGACATATTGGTGATGAAGAGGCCATTTGGTTTATGTCGATAGCATACAAGTTTGTATCACGATTCCCAGTTAAGAGATCAGTGCCATCCAAGTTTCTAACGAAGCAAGCATTTTTCCTAAAAGCAACCTCTAAATCTGCATCACAGAACTGCCCGACTGAAAACAAATTGTGTCCCAACCCTTCGACATAGTAAACCCGAGTGATCAAATAATTTCCAAAAGGTAGATCTCCATAACCCATGATAGCTGCTACATGATCATTTCCGAAATGTACGGTTCCCATGAATTTCCAGACGAAATTGATCAGCAGCTTCAGATTCCCGGTCATGTGCTTGGAGCAACCCGAGTCGACGATCCAAAGACAAATTTCGATAACCTGCCAGTTACAGAAAAAGAATATTGTGGAAACCGTTTTGATTTAGGTTCCTTTGGGTTAGAGGTAAAATCCTTATCACACTCAGAGAGGTTTTCTACAGGGGATTCTGGTTTATCACTCATTGTACCATTCTGGAGTGTGAAAGTTCTACCCGTGGGTTTCCAAATATCATCCCTAAAGTATACACGTTGGTTCCTGTCAGTAGTGTAAAGCCTAAGTTTTGCAACTAGTCTTCCTACTCGTTTAGTGTAATTACTTTTTGGGACGTTCTTCTTAACAGGCTTATCATTCACATTCTTAGAAACACAATCATCTTGAACACTTAAAGATTTCTTGCAAGTTAAACAAAGAGATTCAACACATTCATTAGACTTAGCAAGTTTCATAGGTTCAGTACATTCGGATGAAATGTCTTTCTTATTCAAAGGCTGTAAATTCCTAGGGTGTTCTTCTACTTTCTTCTCTTTATTCAAGCTACTGCTCCTAGAGGCAGTCGAGACTCTATTGTTCCTTGTATTGCTCTTAGGCTTTAGTCTGCTGCTCCTAGAGGTGCTTTCTAGTCCTGTAGAAGGTGATGCACACGCATTAGGATTCACATTTTTATGAAGGGAGGTGGTTTCAGCTATCCTAGTCTCTTTAGATGTGGAGGCCGACGCATTAGTGGTACTCATCTTAAAAAGGCCAGGTGCTAAAACTTTTGGTTTTTCGATAACTGCTTTTCCCTTATCAACATTTTGTTTAGGCAAGATAGGTGGAGTGACTGGTTTTGATGAAACATTTTTCTCATTGACTTTTGGAGGAGGCAAAGAAACAGACATTTTTGGTTTGGAAACCGGTTTGAGAACATTTGCTTTCTCCGCAGTCAATGGTTTTGTAATCACAGTTTCCACTGCCTTTCCCTTTTGACTTTCCAGCTGAGCCCTCAAAAGATCATTTTTAGCTTTCATGTCATTGTAGGCGCGCTCATACGACAATTTGTCATACTTGCATTCCTCAGTTTTTCGATCAAGTTGTTTAAAATATGTGATATTTTCTTTTTCAAGTTTCATAAGAGCTTTTTCATATTTTGAAACAATTTCGGAGGTCTCAGACTGGAGTCTTTCATGATCTTCAACAGAATATGTTTGCAAAATGATGGACATAATATCAGTGGTCAGAACATCTTCGGAGAGAGAGTCATTAAACCTTTCCAAAACTTTGATGTGTTCAACACTTTCATTAGCTTGCTTTACCAGGGATTTATGGTCCTTGACAAAGTCAGTTGTTTCTTTCAAAAACGCTTGTTCAAAATGAATTACCCTTGCACTGATGTTATTCAGCTGAGGGGCAATTTGAGTTTCAAAAAACTTTTTCTGTTCATTATCAAAACTATTAAACCAGATGCTTCTAATATTGGTTTTAGTTTTAACGGTCTCTTGAAGATCTGCAATTCTAGTTTTCACATTTTCCAAAATACTTCTCGCATCACTTGTGTTAAAAGGATTGTTTGAAGACATTTGTTCAATGTTCGAAAGAGATTTGGAGACAACAACTGGTTTTGAAACTGATTTTGAAACTGGTGTTGACACTTTGTTTGAAACACTTGGTGTGGTGGAAAACGTTGACTGTTCTTTTTGAGAAACAAAAGGAAGAACATTAATTTGGTTCCATTTGTTATAATCAATCGGTTTGATTTCCGGATGTTTTTGTTTCATTTTAGATCTACTCTCCTCAGATAGTTCCAACGTTTCAAGAGAATCATGCACAATTATAGGTTCATGCAATGGTTTTCCATTGTGCAACACATTCCGTTCTTTCTGAGCTTTCTTGAGGAAACAAGGAGGTGAGTTACCAAGAGCCATTTTTTTCGAAGTATGAAAAATCGGATTTACTTGATTAGAAAGCATCTTGATTGTCTTAGCGGAATGACCCGTTGTAAGAAGTAAATTGTCCAATTTTTTGATCGTTTCAGTTTTATCCAGAATCTCATCAAGAAGAGAATCTTCTCGTTTTGCAAAATCAGTAATCAACTTCTTCTTCTTTTTTTCAAGATCAGAATACATTGCATTTTGTTTAGAAAGTTGGTCATTTAGTTCAGAAATTTCCTTGTTTAAAGATTTGATTTTCAAATTCAGATTCACATCAAGTGTGTCATACTTGAGTTGCAAATCTTTTTCTCTTAAAACAGAATCTCGATAACCAATTTCTAATTCTGACATTTTGTTTGTATGAAATTCATAGGCTTTGGCATGCTCTTTGTAACTCTCAAGCTCAGCGGTCAATTTAGCATTCGCGGCCTTAACTTCGCGATTGACCGTTCTAACTTTCTCAACTTCAATGCCACATTGATTGATTAACGATTCAACATAAGCACGTGTTTCCTCATCAGTCTCAGTATTTTGTGCCACACAGCCTCCACTAGGATCCACATCTGGAGTCTCAGAGTTAGTATTGCTACAACTCGGATTGTCCAGGTATGTATCATAAGTAGGTGCTGGCGTCACAGAATGCTGTTCGTCGTGAGTAAACACATCAAATATGACATTGTTATAGCATGGATCAATGATTGGTACCTCAGATACGGTATTGGCGTCATAGACAGGAGGTGAGTCTGACTCAGTGTCGTACTTAGCTTCCTGAAGATTTGCCATGAAGATGCAGTTCGCATTGATTTCCTCGAGGTCTTCCAAATCATCCATAATAGCCATAAAGTCATGTTCCTCAGCACTCAACTGAAATCCAGCGCGTTCCTTTTGTACCAACAGGACAGTTTTCTTAAGATACTCAAGATCGTTCTTGTTCGGCTTAGAAGGACAATTCCTTGCCATGTGACCCATTCCTTGACAGTTATAACACTTAATCTGATTACCCTGATTCACATTTCCATGATTCCCAACGACTGGAGCTGCAACATTCCGATTCTGATTACCCACTGCTCTATTCCCAACATTCTGTCTCATCTGATTACCCTGATTCGGAACCGCCTGATTACCCATGCGAAATCCAGTAGCATATCCCTGCTGATTCCCAATAACTCCAACCATTTGACCTTGATTACCCATATTCACACCCGGCTGTGCAATTTGCCTGTTGCGAGTGTTTGATGATATCCTTTGGTTGTTGTTAGTAGGTGTGGAATAGTGACCTTTGATTACTTGACCCAAGAGAGAAATTATTTGGGACATAGGGTCTTCTTGATCAGATTCGAGATCAGTGATTTCTTGTTCCTGGTATTTTGGATCTGGATAGAATTGTTGTTGTGGCTGCAAGTTGTTGTTGTTGGAAGATGATGAAGCTTGTTGTTGTGTATTCACTGAAGATAGAGTCTTAGCAATGAGTGCCAATGGATCATGATTCTTTTCCAATCTTTCTTTCCTGACTTCATTCACTTCATTTTGGTTTTGTTTCAGAAAATCATTCAGTTGATCAAAGTTCACCTGATGAAGGTCTTTTGTTTGGTTGACAATAGTGACATATCGTCCCCATTCTTCTGGTAGATTATTCAGGAACTTGATGTTTTGAACGATAGTTCTGGGTGTCAGCTTGTTTCTGATTAGCTCATTCATCAAAGTGCAAAACCTTCCATAGTAGGATTCAATGGATTCTCCTGGTGTAGAAGTGAACTTTTCCCATTCAGTTAGCAACTTGTTCTCCATTTCTTGATGACCAATTTCTGTTCCATGACAAAGTCGTCTAACACGTTCCCACATATCGAAAGCAGTTTCACAAATGTCTACCGCAGCAAAGATGTCTATTGGTAAACCCAGTTGGATAATATGAATTGCCATGTCATCTGCTTCGACTTGTTTCTGATCCTCTGCAGTATATTCAGATTCGTATTGAAGACGAGAAGATGGTGCGGTGGGAGGTGTTGCATCAGGATTTCCAGGTACATTAACTTGTCGAGGCTGGAAGGGTCCATCCTGAATGGATTTAATCATGAGTTTGCCATTAGGTTTGGTCTTGATGTAACGGAGCATTCGACTTGTCCATTGAAGATAACCACCTTTTGCCAACATAGGAGGTCGGTTTTCGGCACCGGCTGCATGAATGTCTTGTTGAGTAGCCATTGATGAAGGTATGATCTGATAAAGTTGATGTAGGATCGATTCAACGATAAAGGAGTTGTGGTTGATGATGATTAAGCTCAGTTGAGGTGTTTCCGAAAGTCGTACTCGTAAACTCGGTTCTTAAAAAAATTTCGCCCAAAATTTGAAATTCACTATAAAAATCAATTCTAAGGTCGTATGAAAAATTTGAGTTATGACAATTTTGACGCAAAATTTGACCCGAAAAATTTGAATTTAGGCCCAAAAATTTGAATTTTTGACCAAACATTTCCAAGTTAAACCAAAATTTGAATCTCGCGTAAAAATTGAACGTTTAGTCTCCTCAAAAATTTAAATTTTACTCAACTTTTCCCGCCAAAAAACTCAAGTTACGAGTAGAAACTTAGGCGTAGGATCTTATGCGTAGGATCTTAGGCGTAGGATTCCTTAGGCGTAGGATCTTATGCGTAGGTTTAAAGTTACGAGTAGAAAAAGTTATGCGTAAGATTTAGCTTATGCGTAAGAAAAACTTAGGCGTAAGAAAAATGCTTATGCGTAAAGTATTCTACGCGTAAGTCGAAACTTATGCGTAAGATTAGGGTTTTGCCCAAAAATCCTTTACACTATCACAGTGTAAGAGATATCCAAAAGTCGAAGTGTTCCACACACTTATCCAAGTGAGGGAAGCACTGAGTAACAGTTAGAGCACGAAGATTCTTCACCAAAAAGTTACGAGTAGAACCTTATGAGTAGTTGACTTTCTTACGAGTAGAACTAGGGTTTTGACCTACTCGTAAAAAAATTTCAATGATTCAACCGATTTCTCTTGCACAGATATCCTTAAAAACACTCGAATAACCCAAAAATGTAGACCTTTTTCACCCAAAGTGCCTAGAAAAGTTACGAGTAGAAATGACCAATACACCAAATACGAGCTTAAAAATGAAGAAAAACACGTAACGCTTCGAACTTTTTGCAAAAAACTGAAACTTTAGCACCAAATAAACCTTAAACCACAAGAATCTTGAATTTTTTAGTGCAAAAATTAAAGCTTTAAGCTTTTCAAATATGTAAAACGTGAGTACCAAAACTTAACGCGTAACCCTTCAAAACAAACACAAACACTCCTAAACCATTGTTAGGCGATTGATACCAATTGTAGGACCTTACAAATATCAACCTTATCACAAACCCCCACTTAACGAACACAAGAATACCACGTTAAACCCAAACTGTTATGCGTAAATGAATAGAAAGATTAAGAAAGAACTTGGTGACTTGATGTATATTCGTGTATGTTTAGAGAGGTAGAGGAAAGAAGATGAACACAATAAGTTGTATATTGCTTCAAGGAAAACACACACACACACACACTCAAGCACACCCCTCAAATGACCATTTGAGGGGTATTTATAGTACAAGACACATGTTGCCCTAAAGGCTTTCCATGGGCTTGGCTTGGGCTTCGTGGACTTGGGTTTGGACATGGGTTACACGCCATTATTCAATGCTAGCTTAACTAAACTAAAGCCCATTTAGCTTAGTCCAATCCACGAGCCCGTTGACTATTCTATCACGATATCTAACACACGTTACAAAGTTCCTAAACGTGAATGACCATCACTTCTAATAAAACAATTAAGGCTAACACATTACATGGAAGTTCTTGAAGTCGAGTATGAGTGGTGGCCATCTTGGTGCTCCAAGTGTGTTAGTTTCAATCATGATGATGATTTTTGTCCTCTTAGAAAAAAGCGGGGTACTCATACTTCGACTAAGAAAGATGTTAGTGTTGATTGTCATGTTCACTCTCATAAGGCTGGTAAAGAAGTTGGTAAAGCTCCTAAAAGGTCTCGGGTTTTCAAACCAAAGACCAATGTTATGTATAAACCAGTTTCAAAACCGGCTGCCAAGAAAAAGAACTCTTTTAAGAAAGAAGTTAATACGACGACGAATGATGGTTCTCCTTCTCTTGGTACACTTAATGGTGCGTTAAGAGGTGATGATTGTGTGGTTAAGGTACAGGAACTATATTCACAGCCTTCTAATGTTGCTGATTCTTCTTGTGGGGGAAAGGATAATGTTGTTGAGGGCTGCAATAGTCAGGTGCCTACGAAAAGTATGACTGCTGATCTGTGGGAGCGTTTCCACACTCATGTTGCGTCTACAAGTAAGGCACAGATGCTTTACCCTAAGATTAGTGATGTGGCTTCAACTCCTATACAGGGTCAAGATTATGTTGAGGACGGGGTTGTTGAAAGCGATGATGAAGTCTTTGAGAACTATGATGACATCGAGATGTATGCTTCCAAATCTAAGAATTATAGTGGCTCTGCTAAAGACTTCAAGTTGCAAGGACGCACGAATAAATAGTTAGGTTTTCTTTTGTGTTTCTTGGTGTTAAGTAGCTTTGTTTAGCTTATTTTATTTGTAAGTTGCACATGTGTTTGTGCATGTTTTTTGCCCTTTAGGGCTGCGATGGGGGACTCACTCCCATTCTTTGTACATCAACGTTTTTGGTGTAATGCATTTTACCAGGGTGAAAAATCCCTTTTACCTAAAAAAAAAGAAATCAAAGACTCGATATAAACTCACGCCAAAAGTATATTATAGTTCCCAAGTGTGACTCGCACCAAGTGAAACTCACGCCAAAGCATAATGTATCTCCCAATACATTATAAGGAATAGTCAAGAATTATTGACCAAGACTTACGTAGAAAAGAAAACAATGACAAGAAAAGTGTCGTGATAGTAGCGACACATACTTACTTCAAGAAAGTTACAACCAAGAATTATGTACAAAGAAGTCAATTAGTAGTTTCGGCATTTACCCAATAATCCCAAATATCTTTAGAAGAACTAAATTCTATTCCTAGAAACACCGATGTATATTTCATTAAACGAGGATTTTACAATTAAGTAAAACCATACTTTCGATCTTAGTCGGGTTTTATCACAATAAAAGAGATTTAAAAATAAAAGTATAAGTTTAGCATGTTGGATGAATTTTCGGCATGACGCGTCCAATCATACAACATTACCAAGTCGTCGTGACTTTAAAATAAATTTGTTAAAAGTAATAGTTCCTGTCAATTTAATAGAAAACCAATAACGCGTATTCATTGATTATTAGACAATTGTTCTTTATTGTATTCGTTACGAATCAAATATATTAAATTCATAATGAGTCCAATATATTATATACGTTTCCAAGTCCAATAAGTCAAAATTTTCGAATGTTCAATAAACATCCATTGTCCAATTATGATCAAGTCCAATAATAATAATCCGTGTGTAAAACCCATCAAGTATATGTAACATCCAAATCCAAATTACAATTTCAATAGACACCCAAAACGTACCAATGTTCCCAAGTAACCAAATAGAACACGTTAGTTCAATGCTTCATATTCGCAAAATCATAATACTTATTGTAACTCCAATACCCTTTTATTAATTCTATTATACTCAAACCATTTAATAAACCAACACACCCGCTGAGAGACATGGGTTATTAGCCCATTATTAAAGCAACTAAACCCATCCTTTGCGACAAAGAAAATCAAAAACAAAAACAAAACGTTAACACCACATTGGTGGCTGTTAACAACCTGAACCAAGACACACCCGTTGGTGTGTCATGACCTACCCGTGAGCAAAACTAAATGAATGAACACACCCTCCGTGGGTGTTGACAGGACCAGGAGCAACACAAACGCACTCTACTTGGTTTGTTGAATTGAGGCCAGACAAACACACGAGATAACAAAACACAAATGTGTAACCGGGAACTATCAAAACCAAACATATGCCTTTTTCACAACCCTCAAATAAGCTTATTAGCAATATCATTTTGATGCTAACTCAAATATTGAAATAGTTCATGATTAAGAGACAATCAAATTCAACAATAGGCCAATACATATCATGACCCTCGACCATGAGTGTTTTATGAAAAATTCAAGACACAGAACCGGGTCAAATTAACCCGTTAGCGCAAGCAAGATCCACAACTAAACGGGTTTGAAACTGACCTGTGAGCCTAACGAACCAAAAAAACCAACACCATCTTAACACTTTACAAATCAAAACGAATATCCTTTCACATAATTTTAACCACACGAAACGATTGCAAACATTTTTAAATCCGGATTCAGTCCACGAGGTAAACACATCCCTCTTTCGTAGGTGTTTTGCCACACAAAATAGTTTCAAAAGCGTTTTACCTTCATTTTTACCACACGAACATAACCAAAACGCGTTTAAAAATTTCTCAGGTCCAAGAAAACTATTAACACTAATTATTCTCAGTTTTTAACAAGGTAATTAACAAAATAGATTTTTTTACGACATACCCACCAGATTAAGAGAAAGAAAAATAGGCGAGAAGGGCAGCGGAGGAACAGATTCATGGACAAATCACGAACAAAACCCTTATACCAATACCATACTGACCCCTTTGTCTCAATCTAAACCCTCAAACGAACCACGCGCTCTTCTTATCTTTAACAAAAAGAAAAGTGGTGGCGGATGAAGCTGATGTGGTGGCGGTTGAAGCTGTTGTGGCGTGTGAGTAGTGAGAGGAGTGGCCGGCAGGAGATGGTGGCAGCCAGGAGGGTGGCGGCGTGACCGGAGGTATGGCCGGAAAAAGATGGAGCAGCGACTGAAATTAGAGAGGAGGAGGGTGATAGGTTAGAGTTGTGGAAATGAATCAAACCCTAAGTGTGAATATCTTGATCTATTTATAGCCTACAAGGACGAGTTGTGAAATCCCTATATCCCCTCAGGGACTAAACGTGTAAATCCAGAAACCTTTCTCACTTAGATGGTTCGGGGCTCTTTTGGACTAGCAAACATGCGTTTTAAACCACGGAACTTGCGCCATCGCATTCAGAGTGATTTATCCAATAAGAACGAGTATTTACACGATTAATTTCTTGAAATAAAAGTAACGAACCATCAAATTGATTAACAGGTTTACGGTTGTGCCAGTACGTGTTGTGTCTAATTTTCACGTTTCGCGAGATAACTTTTTCTTTTTCACGTCAAATGAGCTCAGGAACATTGGTAAATGAAAAACGAACATAATTTCTCGAAAAATGAATATCTGGAAATCTCGGATTGTCGCAGACTTCCCTCCTTACCGGAATCGCGTCTTCGCGATTCAATTCAAGTTATTCGTTAGAATTGAAAAAAGATAAAGATACTTTCACAAGATTCCATTTTCACGTCCTCACGTGAACTCGAGACATCTCTTAAAGTTCTACCGATCAGTAAAAATAGGAAAACGGCTTTGCTCAAGTCGTTTGACTTTACGATTCACGATTCAATTGTAACACCCCCAAATCTCGGTACAGCGGAAGACTTAATCAAGTTTTTAGAGCGTTACATAGATTGGCACAACACACAAGTATAGCAAACAAGATAGTCATATTATCATTCAAACACCAATCCGACGTCATAGTAGGGCCCTAAGCGACACTAGCCAGCGCAGTCGTAGCAAAGTCTAGAACGATTGCTAGGCAGAAATCTATAGTAGGGCCCTAAGGTAGAAGTCTATACTTAGCTAGGCAAGCGTTATAGCAATTATGATTGCTACCCTAGGCTAAGGCAACAGCTACCACATATCTATTTAAACAGTCAAGCACATAAGCAAATCAAAATAGTTTAAAAGGTCCAAAAGAGTAGCATGATTCTCACCCCAAATTAGTTAAAAACATAGATAAAAGTGGGGCTATGAAACTCACCTCAAGCAAGCAACGCACAAACAAACACTAGCAAGAAGATAACAACTAACACGGCTCAGCAACTACCGACTCGGCACAAACTATTAATGTAAACAAAATCTTAATATATATATTTCCCAAAATCAACGTTATCTACCCCAATGTATTCCTTTTCTTTATCTCCAAAAATATCTTGTTTCACCGTTTAGTCCTAGCGTTTGGTATCGTCATGTGTGTGTATCGACTCAACATTATATAATGAATACACTCAACTAAACATAATGTGACTCAATGCAACACAACGAGACGTCTAAGCGATAAGCTCCATAGTCCAATAAGTTTCGGAATAAATAGTAGACCTTATCGAATTCGTCAACTCGATAAACTCAATCATTTATTCGTGTCGCTTATTATCCCATAAACCGGTCGCCTCCTAACGAGTCATAAGGATAATTCACCCATTAATAACGTTATCCAACATACTTAGCGGGCTCTTATTAGATTCGTCAACCTAATAAGTCTGTTATCCACGTGGATTGATGCTACTAATGTTAGGTCATCCGTAACCCATGCACAAGACATAAATAGAATTAAATACTTGAAATGGTATTAAATTCTCATAAATGGCACATTTCGATAAACGTGCACTCGAAACATTAAATACTTTTTAATTAGAAAACCTTTCCATTTTATGTTGTTAATTCCCATTTAAAATAGTGAATAACTGGACAAGTCTTGTTATCGATGAATTTAGTATGAAAACCATTTATTATTTATGTTTCACCATTTATTAAGCATGTTAATATATATATATATTTATAACGTCAAATTCAATATAAGTCTTAAATCATTATTCGTTTCGAGTCCACAAGCACGAGTCATGACTTCTCGGCTTTTAATCAATCTATAGTCCAATATATACTAAAGTCCATGTTACGGCATTGTCAGGGTCAACTATGACTAAAAAGTCAAAGTAACACCGACGTTGCACAAAGTTGACAATTTATAATATAAGTCCAAGTAAACAATCACAATAGCGCAACTCATTCTCAAATCAACCCATATCAATCTCGCCATCCAATCAAACTACCAAATATACCCGAAACCAATGTTATGATCCTAATGGTCATGACATGGTCACGGTTAATACCACGTGAACCAAACAAGCTCTAGAAGCTTTTCGACTCACGCGTCTCATCCAAACACCAACAACCACAACCAACAAGATACCACAACAACCCGACCCGGACCCTTGGTCCATGTGGGTCTTGTACGCCACACACCAGACCCAAACGTGGGTCTTGTGGCTCGTACGCCTCATCCAACACATCCAAACACTCCCAAATGGCTTCTACTACAACCAAACACAATCAATCATTTAATTTCCGAAACCATTACACCCTTAATTTTTCAATTGATTTTCATTTAATTCGTCCATATATCATGTTTCTTCTTTTATGATTTGATTATTATCAGATTTATTGATGATTTTCATGATTCTTAGTCATTTTTTATGGAGTCTATTGCTTTTGTTAGGGTTTTGGATCATCCCTGTTGATTAGCCGCCATATTATCCTAAACTTTGTAGTCTTAATGATAAGGCGGCGGTTGTGTTGTATTCTTAATGATAAGTCTACTTTAATGGTATGCAATCGATTGGCTAAGGTTTGTAGTCTTAATGATAAGGCGGCGGTTGTGTTGTTCCTGCTGCGATTTGGACTTTATGATAACGAAACCCTAACTTTTTAGGATCATTTTTATCATCGCATCTTGATGGATCTGATCTGCATTGCTTAAGCGAAACCTTAATTATTAGGTTTTCGTGTTTTATTTATTCGCGTGGTGCTGATTGTTGGCTATCCTTTGATCGTTATATCAAAGCTTTGTAGCTTTGTTCTTTCACCTGCTGGTGGCTTAGCTGGTTGGTGACTATGGTCTGCTTGTGACTTTCCTTGTCGATTGCAAGTTCTAGTCCTGATGTGCGTGTAGTGGATGAGGGTTTTAGAGAGATGTAATTCAAGTTTGAAGGGAAGCTTGTTCAAAACCTTTACTAATTTCACAGATCTTTATTTGAAGTGCTCATTCGTTGGTCTTGTGATTGTACTTTGTGGTAATTGGAATTTAGGGTGCGGAAAACCCTTGTGGTTCTATGGCTCATGAAACCCTAGCTTTAGGGTTGTTATCCAATGATTGCTGCTCTGTGTTCTGCAGCTGATGTACACCATTGTTATTAGGAGTTAGGGTTTGTTTGTACCCTAGTTGTTGGATCTTGTTCGTATATCACATAGACATGATGCTGTTGGGATCGTCGCGTATTATTGGTCTGACATACGAAGGGATTTATGCGTGCTTAGGGTCTGTAAAACCCTTGTTTTAGTCTATGGCAGGTTCTTCTAACATTGGTCTCATGCTGATTTGAATTTACTTATGATTGCTGATGTAGCTCTGAATCGTACCATAGTTTTATGGTGGTATTCATGGTCGTTGCTTGTTATTCCTCATGATCATGGTTGATGCGGTTTGTTAGGGTTGGCCAACCCTATGTTCATCTATAACTGATCAAGATACATTGGTTTTCATTTTTTTCTTGTGCTCCATTTCTTTGAAACTTGTATTGGATCAAGTTGTAGTGCATGTTTGGTCCTGTTTAGGATCAATGGGGTCGGTGTAGTTGTTTGGTTTGGATTGGTGCTTTTCTATCCTACCATGGGTACGGCTGCATCGTTGAAGGTTATGGACTTCTGTTTGTGGGAAAGTTGGAGGATTCTTCATGGAAGTAGGTTGACCACCATAATGATTTAGAAGGCTCAAGTACATTTCTTGAGTAGTATTGTAACGTTTTATGTACTTTTGTCATTATTAGTAGGTTCATTTTTGTAACTTATAAGAATGGTGTGTCATTCTTATATTTAAGTCTGTAAGTGTCCTAAGGGACTGAGATGAGGGAAATCACCCTCATCCTTTGTACCTCAACGTTTTTTGGAGTAACGAATTTTACCGGGGTGAATTAACCCTTTTACCAAAAAAAAATAAAATAATAAACAAAAAAAAAGTAAATAAAACAATCTGTCAATCTCCAAACAACATCCAATCATCAAACCCATTGATGAGTGTCTAAATACTCATCATTTTTGTGTAATCTAAACTGCAAAATCATCTGAAAACACTCAGAAACACATCAAAATGATCAAAATATCACAAATCAGTGTTTTATGTGTTTTAAATGCAAAAATATCAAAATCAGATGAAAAATGTATCAAGTTTGCAAAATTGGCAGTTTTAGTCCCCCAAGTTTTAAAAAGTTGTCAAATCTAGTCCCTGGAATTCAAAAATGTGAAGTTTTGTCATTCAAGGTCCCTGAAGTATTCTAAGTTGTTTAAAATGATCCTTGAATGATTCTTTGGTCAATTGGCAAGAAAGGTCCCTTAACTTTGGAATTTTGCAAAATTAGTCCTTGGACTTTTAAAATGGAATTTATGCAAAAAGGGTCCTTGTATTATCAAAGTTGTCAAGTTTGGTCCTTGTGAGAAGTTTGAAAAAGTTGCAAGATCAGTCCTTGAGGTTTGGATGAATTACACTTTTGGTCCTTGTTGTTATACTTAAACCAAACGGATCCTATTTTAATATCATACCCAAAACAAAAACAAGCCCAATCCATTATCCAAGCCCAAACCCAAGCTTGAACCTTGACCCTTGAGCCATGCACCTTGAGCCCCAGTTCAAAATCCCTTTTGACCCCAGTCACACCCTCCTTTTGACCTCCCCCGTGTATTATTAAGTTTCGGTCAAACAAAGTCAACCAAGAGAAATACGCGCCCAAAAAAACGGGCACTGTAGCTCCACCTCTTCCCCCTCTGTATACCCAAAACCAGAGATGGTTTTCACCACATTTTCAACCCCCCTCCATACTATGTCCCCTCCACCTCCTCTACACTCCAAATCCTTTAATTGACTCAAACCAAACCCTCATTAAAGCTAAAACCTGCTAAATAGAAAAATGGCGCCAAAATCACAAGTGGACGGATATGATGGTTCTAGCCAATCCAATGGCTCAAATTTGGTGGGAAAGATTCAGAAGATATCAAGGAGTGCTAAAAAGTCATTATAAAGGAGAGTGATGCAATGTATCTTAGTATCTAGTGTAATCTTAATTTTTTTTAGTCGTTTTTTTTATCTAAGCTTTCTAAGTGTATGATTTCAATTCCAAGTACTCTGTCTAAGTTTCTTAAGTGTAATTGAACCCTTTTCAATAATAAATTTCAAGTTTTCAGTATCAATTTCAGTTTATGCATTTTTCATTCAAAAATCTCAATTTATGCTAATGTTGTTGTTTGTTGTTTGTATGGACTGAGTTAGCTCACATAAGCTCCCAAATAGCTTATAAAAGCTATTAGAAACACTAAAATTCAGTTTAGCTTCAAAAAGTCAAAAATCACAAAAATACCAATTAAATAGGTGAAAAATCAAAAACCACTTGGAGAAGGTGTTCACAGCTGGAGCAAGGTGTATTATGGATGGCCTTGGTTTAGTAGCTTAGTGGTAAGCTTATAGGGGTATTCATTGGTCCTGGTTCTCAGTTTTAAGCTTGGAAGCATTTGTAAGCTTTTTGACCAATTTTGCATTTCACTGTTGTGGTTGATTATTAGTTGTAATTTCTAGTTCTTAGTGTTCATTAGTGGTAGTTTAGTGTATTTAATCATTAAAATCATAGTGTTGTTCTTTAAAAGTTATAGTTTATATAAATTTAGTTTTAGCAGTTAAAATTGCATAATCATCATCAGTGAATTTCTTGTGGTTAATGTTGTTATTTCATGTCTCTTTAGTCCTAATATATGATAATACAAGGTTTAATATCATCTGCATGGTCTAAATTTGTGATTTGCTGTGTAAAACTTCAAAACAGTCAAAGATAAGGAGTGTTTGGTTCTTGGTGTTTGAAGGTACTTTGGTCTTTAGTTTTGTTGGAAATCTGTCTAACTTGGTCTAAATAACTAAGTTCAGTCACAAAAACAAGCTCTCATAAGCAAAAAGTCAAAATTTCAGTTAATCATGTCTTAGGTGCTCACTGTTGGATTTTTAGGATATCATATCTTGATTTTGTGTTTAAAAGTTGTTAATCTTGCTCTAATCAGTCTTAACATACTTCAAAACAACATATTCAGTGATTAGTAGTGGATCAAAGTTCACTTTGGTCAACTTTTTAGTTGTTCTCAAAAAGTCAAAATCTCATAAGGTCATTTTTGAATAAACTTTGGAATTTCACTTTGGGTTTATTAATAAGATTCAGATTATAAGCTCTGGAGGTATTATAGTTTGGTTGCTAAAGAAAAATACAAAAATGCTAGTTCTTTGTTTCTCAGCTTGTTAAGTGCTTATTTTCCATCTTGTTGTGAGTACCTGTTCTGCATAACTGTCCTGTGCACAGTGAGTGTGCTCAAATTGATAAGCTCACATAGAGCTTATTAGTTGTCCAAATCTTGTGTTCTCTGGTTCTTTGGAAAGCCAACCTAGCCATCTTGAAGTATCAAGTTTGGTTTTTCATTTTGGAGCTTGTTTGCTAGGGCTGCAACAAGCCTCAAGTTTGTCCCATTTTCTGTTTTTCATCACAAATAGCCAAGTGCTTATTTGCTTGTTTCTAGCTTGTTAGTGTGCTTCTTTTTATCTTTTAGCTTCATTTCAGTAGCTTGTCACTTATTTCATATTATTCTAGCTTTTGTTTCAAGTTGTAAGCTTGTTTGAGCTCATTTCCACCAAATAAGCCATTAAACCCACTGTTGAGCTCATAAGCCATCAAAACAGCTTATTTATGGTTTATAAAATTTTTGTCTTCATTAAAGTTTCATAAAATCAGTATTAAAGTAGTTTTCAAAAAGAAAATCCAGAAAAAGTCCAAGTTAAAATCAGTGATAGTGTTTATTTAAGATTTTCTAGCTTTTTGATTTTTCTTTTCAACTTATTAATAAGCAAATCTTGTTTTTCTATTTTTCTTAGGTTTCTGTTATCATATAGTATTTTTAGAAAAAGTTTCATATTTTTCCTTTTCTGTTTAGTATTTATTATAATTATAAATAGTTAATAAATAATAAATAATTAGTAATAAATAATTAAAAAGCATAAAAAAAATCTTTTCTATTTTAAAATTAGTTTTATTATATTTTAGATTTTTCCAAGTTAAAATTTTATTTTTCCAAGTTTATTTTATATTTTCTAGTAATTAAGTGTATTTTAAATAATAATTAATTAGTAATAATTAGATAAAAAGTGTGAAAAATATATTTTTAGTTTTAAAATTAGTTTTATAGTATTTTAGATTTTTCAGAATCATAAGTTTATTTTTCTAGCCTTATTTCCTATTTTTTTCATTTTAGAGTATTTATTAAATAGTTAAAATAGTTTTTAATTAATAATAATTAATTAGATAGTTTTAAAAATAATTTTCTTTTTCTAATAATTTTATTTTATTTTTAGGATTCCAAAAATGTCATTTTTATATTTTTAGGCCTTTTATTTCTTAGTTTTCACTTTTTATTTTGTACGTATACGTAGTTTTTAAAAACTTACGTTTACGTTTTTCTTATCTGATTGTTGTGCTTTCCTGTTCTGTACTCCATTCCATTCCAATCAATCAGTAGTGTAATATTTCTAATCATAACCTTTACAGATCACTATCCTTAGTGATCACTCCATTATCTGAATCAGTTTTACACACCATTGAGTCTCCTTGGGACTAAACGACCCAGGAATTCACTATATTCTCTGATCTTCATTGCATTTGTGCTTAAGCTGTTTTAAGTCTGTTAGACTTGACGGTTTAGCACAGATCAAATTTTGGCGCCGCTGCCAGGGAGGCTTTAGCGTGTGTTTAGCCTTTTTCAGATCCATTCTTGCACATACCCCACCATTTGTAAAAAGTTTTTGTAAAGTTAAATAAATCAAAAAGTTCATTAACACTTTTCCTAAAGTGTTAAAAACCCAAAAACAATATAAAACAACAAAACAATCGGAACGTTTTCTATTTTGTATTCTCTTTTAAGGTGATTCTTGAAGAGATACGAGTTGGTTAAACGAGACGATAACAAAAATATTTTCCAAAAGTTTTTAAACCCATTTGCACAAATCTTACCTACGTCTTTTCAGTGGTACTTAATTGAATACATAAAAATCAACCACCGCAAATCAAGGCAGTGCACTACCTAACTGGGGGTGCGACCATTAATAAGTTCCCGAACATCAGATTTAAAACTTGCCTTTGTGTCACTTGTGATTTGGTGTACCTTTTTCAAAGAAGCCATTTCATTTGTGATTATTGGTTAAGTTCACTTGTGTTTTGCCTCATTTGTTTTGAAAATTGATTTTTATACATAGTGCATGCGCACTCGTTCTTCCAGTTCTACAAGTCCACTTTCTGAACTTGGAAACATTCCTCGCAGACGTAGAGGACGTTCAGCTCCTTCAGCCGTGACTGAGGAACGTCTACCACCACCACCTCCTGTCGAAATGGCAGAAGACAAACCCATGAATGAGCTTCTCCAGGCACCCATCGAGGGATACGGAGATGCCATCGTGGCTGACACTTTCGAGCTCAAAACCGGGTTGCTTAATCTAGTAACCCAAAGCCAATTCTATGGTTTTGAGCGGGATGATCCTCATGCACACATTCGATGGTTTAACAAGATAGCATCTACCATCAAGTATAAGAATGTCCCACATGAAGCTATCAAGCTTCTTCTTTTCCCATTTTCTCTAGAGGGACAAGCCCGGAATTGGCTTGAGAAACAACCCCCTCGTTCTATAGAGACATGGGAAGATCTGGTCACCAAATTCGTTAACGAGTTCTATCCTCCATCCCGAACCACAAGTCTTAAGAATGAGATAATAAAATTTTCTCAGAGATTTGATGAATCATTCGGGGAGGCATGGGATCGTTACAAAGAGTTGCTTCGCAAGTGTCCGCATCACGGTTTTACCGAGTTAATGCAAATGGATACTTTCTACAATGGTCTCAATCAGGCTAATCAATACTCTTTGAATGCCTCCGCGGGAGGTAATTTCCTGAGCAAGACCACAAAAGAGGCCTTGCAGATCATTGAGAACAAATCTCAGGTCCGTCCTTTCAGAGCTAAGACATATCAGTCTAATGCTGGACCTTCTTCTTCTTCATCCCCCGTGAGTACATCTAGCACCGATGCTAAGATTGACAAACTCACAGACATTGTTCAAGCTTTGGTTCTTGCTAACCAGAAGAAAGTGACCTTCACTCAGACACCAACACATGCTGAAGTGAAGAAAGTTGAGAGTTGTGTCACTTGTGGTGGTCCTCATGCTTACTACAATTGTACTGCCACCGATGGTAGTCCTTTTGAAGCAAATGCTCTAGCCGGTAGTTCACAGCAAGGAGGTAATCAATACCGTCCTCAAAATGAACCACACTACCGTGCTAACACTAATCAGGCACCACCCGGTTTTAACCAGAATCATAACATGCACAACCGGAATCAAAACCAACCAAGAATGAACCAAGGTTATCAAAACCAAGGTAATTTCTATCCTGGACCCAATCAGGGTTTCCATCATCAAGGAAACCCTAATCAAAACAATTTCAATCGAGGGAATCAATTTCATGGGAATATGAATCCTAATCAAGGGAATTTTGGCTATAATCAAAACATACGGCCTCAAATTGTCCCTCCAGCTCCTCCCGTCATTACTCCTCCAGTACCATCATCTGATGAGTTACTGAAGCAGTTCATGAAATCCCAAGATGAAATGAACAGGTTGTTGGTCAGTCAGATTGCTGATCTGAAGAAGTCTTTAAATGATCGACCCTCGGGCTCAGGTACTTTACCGAGCAACACGATCGCTAACCCGAGGGGCGATGCCAAGGCGATCACAACCCGAAGTGGTGTTTCATACACTGGACCTGCTGTTCCTACTACCTCTTCTTCTTCTTCTCTCCCTAAGGTAGATGAAAGTGAACCGAGGACACACAATGGACCTACGACTCCAATGCCTCCTCCACCAGTGCCAATGAGTCAAGTTACCAAGGATACTACGGACAAAGTGCATAATTCAAGCCCACGAAGTACAGCACACGTCCTACCTTCGGTAGTCCAACCTCAAGTGGTCCAGAAACCCAAGACAAATCAAGGAGTTGTTTTTGAACCTCCTGTAGCTCCTGTTGAGAATCAAAAATCCAAATCTTCTATTCCTTACCCATCACGTTTGAATGAGCAAAAGCTCCGCGAGAAAGCTAGTCATCAAATGGATAAATTTTTCCAAATTTTCCAAGAGTTACACTTTGACATAAGCTTTGCGGATGCTATCATGCTGATGCCCAAATTTGCATCAACTCTCAAACACATGTTAAGCAATAAGGAAAAGCTGTTTGAAATGGCAAAGACTCCTCTTAACGAGAACTGCTCAGCAGTTATTCTGAAGAAGCTTCCAGAAAAACTTGGAGATCCTGGGAAATTTCTCTTACCTTGTGTATTCCCAGGAATGGTTGAATGCTTTGCCCTAGCAGATCTTGGTGCAAGCATTAATCTTATGCCATATTCAGTGTGGAAGAAACTTTCTCTTCCGGAACTCACTCCTACATGCATGACTCTCGAGCTTGCAGATCGTTCCATATCCCGTCCTCTTGGCATTGCTGAGGACGTATTTGTGAAAGTAGGAAAGTTCCATTTCCCAGCTGACTTCGTGGTTGTTGATTTTGATGCCGATCATCGGGTTCCTCTCATTGTTGGTCGAGGATTCCTGAGAACGGGCCGTGCTCTCATAGATGTATTTGAGCAAGAAATCACATTGCGTGTTGGTAATGAAGCTGTCACCTTCAACCTTGACCAAACTTCGAGGTACTCCGCAAATTATGATTCTGAATCGGTTAACCGAATAGATATCATTGATGTTGCTTCTGACGAGTACTCTCAAGAAGTTCTTGGTTATTCTCATAATTCTGTGAGTGGGGATTCCACCACATCTTCTCAGCCTATCATAGCCAATTCTACTCCTTCTCTCACTCCGTTTGAGGGAAGCGACTTCATCTTAGATGAGATTGAAGCATATTTGGCTAGTGATTCTGTTCCTTGGGAAATTGATCACGCTCCAATTGATATTGAGGGGGACATACTTCTTATTCAGAAGCTGCTCAATGATGATCTATCATCAACCCCTCACTCTAGTGATTCAATCCCAGTTGAGATTAATCAAAATGAGATTAATCTGGAGGGAGATATTCTTCTTGGGAAATTGTTAAATCTGGACGCTTCTCCTCCTCTCCCTCCCGTCAAACTTCATAAAAAGGAAGTCAAGTCAGTTGAGAAAACTGAAGAATTTCCTGAGGTTGAGCTTAAGGACTTACCTCCTCATCTCGAGTATGCATTCCTTGAGGGTGATGATAAATTACCCGTCATTATTGCTCGAGATTTGAGTAAAGATGAAAAAGCTGCTCTCATTAAAATCTTGAAGTCACACAAGCAAGCAATTGCTTGGAAACTCTCCGACATCAAAGGTATAAACCCTGAGTTTTGTACCCATAAAATCTTGATGGAGGATGACTTTAAACCCGCAGTTCAACATCAGAGACGAGTGAATCCAAAAATCCATAATGTTATCAAACAAGAGGTTATCAAACTTCTTGATGCCGGATTGATTTACCCGATCTCAGACAGTCCTTGGGTCAGCCCCATTCATTGTGTTCCGAAAAAGGGTGGCATTACTGTTATCACAAATGAAGATAACGAGTTAATTCCAACTCGTCTGGTTACGGGATGGCGTGTGTGTATTGACTATCGTAAGTTAAATGACGCCACCCGTAAAGACCATTTTCCTCTACCCTTCATGGACCAGATGCTTGAGAGATTAGCAGGGAATGAATACTATTGTTTCCTTGATTGGTTCTCGGGTTACTTTCAGATCCCTATTGATCCACAGGATCAAGAGAAGACCACATTCACTTGCCCATACGGAACTTTTGCCTACAAACGTATGCCTTTTGGCTTATGTAATGCTCCTGGCACGTTCCAACGATGTATGATGGCCATTTTCCACGACATGATCGGGGAAACAATGGAGGTGTTTATGGATGACTTCTCGGTCATTGGGGATTCTTTTCAATCATGTCTCTCCCATTTAGAGAAAATGCTTCAAAGGTGTGAAGACACCAATCTTTGTCTAAACTGGGAGAAGAGCCACTTTATGGTCAAAGAAGGCCTTGTCCTTGGCCATAAGATTTCAAAGAACGGGATTGAGGTAGATAGAGCAAAAGTCGATGTTATTGCTAAATTACCTCATCCTACTACCGTCAAAGGTATTAGGAGCTTTTTAGGTCATGCCGGTTTCTATCGTAGATTCATACAAGATTTTTCCAAAATCGCCCGGCCTATGACCCATCTTCTTGAAAAGGATGCTCCTTTTATCTTCTCACCCGAGTGCATCATAGCTTTTGAAACATTGAAGAAAAAGCTAACTGAAGCACCCATTCTCGTTGCTCCCGACTGGGACTTGCCTTTTGAGCTCATGTGCGATGCAAGTGATTTTGCTATCGGTGCAGTCCTAGGGCAACGAAGAAACAAGCATTTTCAGCCTATTCACTACGCAAGTAAGACTATGACTGAAGCTCAAACTCATTACACCACCACAGAAAAAGAGCTATTAGCCGTGGTGTATGCATTTGAGAAGTTTCGGCCATACTTAATCCTGACCAAATGCGTGGTGTATACGGATCACTCGGCTCTTAAATATCTCTTTGCAAAACAAGATGCAAAGCCGAGATTGCTTCGTTGGATTCTCCTCCTCCAAGAATTTGATATCATTATACGTGATAAAAAAGGAGCTGAGAATCTAGCTGCTGATCATCTGTCCAGATTAGAAAACCCCCACCAAGATGTTTTTGAGAAAAAGGAAATAAATGAAACATTTCCTCTCGAGACACTCAATGCGGTTTCTTTTCGTGGAAATTCTACCACCCCATGGTTTGCTGACTTCGCAAATTACCATGCGGGTAACTTCATTGTGAAAGGGATGTCGACCCAGCAGAAGAACAAATTCTTCAAAGATGTTAAACATTATTTCTGGGACGACCCTTTCTTGTTCAAAATCTGTGCGGATCAAGTCATCCGACGGTGTGTTTATGGACAGGAAGCTATTGACATTCTCACAGCTTGCCATGCTGGACCCACCGGGGGCCATCATAGTCCAAACTACACCGCCAAAAAGGTGTTTGATTCCGGGTTCTATTGGCCCACAATCTATAAAGATGCCCACGAATTTGTCAAAGCCTGTGACGCTTGTCAACGTCATGGAAATATATCTCAAAGGAATGAAATGCCGCAAAATGCCATTCAAGTTTGTGAGATATTTGACATATGGGGTATTGATTTTATGGGGCCATTTCCTTCGTCTCGTGGTAACAAGTACATACTCGTGGCTGTTGACTATCCGTCAAAATGGGTTGAAGCAAAAGCTTTACCCACTAATGATGCCCGAGTTGTTGTGAAATTTTTGAAATCTCTGTTTGCCAGGTTTGGAACTCCGAGAGCGATAATCAGTGATCGTGGCACACATTTTTGTAATGACCAATTTGAAAGAGTCATGCAAAAGTATGGTGTTACCCATCGTCTCTCTACTGCATACCACCCCCAAACAAGTGGGCAGGTGGAAGTTTCAAACCGGGGTATTAAAAGGATTCTTGAAAGGACAGTAGGCGAAAATCGTGCATCCTGGTCGGATAAGCTTGATGACGCACTCTGGGCTTTTCGTACAGCTTACAAAACACCCATCGGGTGTACTCCATACAAGCTAGTGTACGGAAAGGCATGTCATCTTCCGATCGAGTTAGAGCACAAGGCTTACTGGGCCTTAAAACATGCAAACTTCGATATACAGACAGCTGGTGATCATAGAAAAGTTCAAATGAATGAACTAAATGAACTTCGTGATCAAGCATACGAGAACTCTTTGATCTATAAACAAAAGACAAAGAAGATTCATGACTCAAAAATCAAAAACCGCGTTTTCAACATTGGTGATCGAGTCCTTCTTTTCAATTCAAGATTGAAGATTTTCTCGGGAAAGCTTAAGTCCCGTTGGTCTGGTCCATTCACTATCGCTAAGGTTTATCCTTATGGTACCGTTGAGTTATCTCAACCCGATGGTCCTAATTTTAAAGTGAATGGTCATCGAGTTAAGCATTACTTTGGAGAGGACATTCCCCCTGTGGTTGTCCCGGATCTACAAACATTCCCCATGAACCAATGAATGCGGGGATCGAGTCAAGCTAGTGACTCGGGAATCAAAAACATTAGCACACGCACCATATGGGTTTTCACCCATAATTCTGTCTTCTTACCCCCTTTTCTACCACCCTAGTGTGGGGGAGTTTCCCCACGCTGTTGTATATTCTCATTCTTTTAAAAAAAAAAAAAAAAAAAAAAAAAAAAAAAAAAAAAAAAAATCTCTTTCAAATAATGGCCGTAGTATTTCCCTTTCACGTTCTTTGTTTCGGCATAACCGCCGGTACTTTGAATATTGAGGGCAATATTCATTTCTAAGTGTGGGGGGGAATTCTCACGAATTTCATATATTATCTACCCAATTCCCCCGTTTTTGGCCAAAAAAAATTTTTTTTTTTTTTGGAGTAAGTGTTCTACACTTACTCATCTTGGTTATCAGTCCGCCTTGTCTATAAGACAAAAGGATTGGCTAATCCAGGAGCAAACGGCTCTTGGTAAATATTTCTCAAATCCGTTTATATGGCTTGCAATTTGCCCAAAATTGTATGGTTCTCAACTCACCATATCCTAAAAAGTGAAGAGTTGGCTAGCCCGCAAGATTATGGCTTGTGGTAAAGGCAGTGGAAAAACCATAATTGGTATTCAGCTCACCAAAGATAATTCTGATAATTTATCTAAGAGTTGGCTAGTCCAGAAGGGTACGGCTTCTGGTAAAGACAAAATCAAATCCGTTATATGGTTTATGATTTGCCAATAAATCATTTGGTTATCGTTGTACCAAGATTCTTACTTGAATCAAAACAATTGGCTACTCCAGAAGTGATGGCTTTTGGTAAAGAGTTTTTCAAATCCATCAAGTTTTCTCAAATCATTGCTAGGGACTAGCAATATCTTAGTGTGGGGGATTGATGAGTGTCTAAATACTCATCATTTTTGTGTAATCTAAACTGCAAAATCATCTGAAAACACTCAGAAACACATCAAAATGATCAAAATATCACAAATCAGTGTTTTATGTGTTTTAAATGCAAAAATATCAAAATCAGATGAAAAATGTATCAAGTTTGCAAAATTGGCAGTTTTAGTCCCCCAAGTTTTAAAAAGTTGTCAAATCTAGTCCCTGGAATTCAAAAATGTGAAGTTTTGTCATTCAAGGTCCCTGAAGTATTCTAAGTTGTTTAAAATGATCCTTGAATGATTCTTTGGTCAATTGGCAAGAAAGGTCCCTTAACTTTGGAATTTTGCAAAATTAGTCCTTGGACTTTTAAAATGGAATTTATGCAAAAAGGGTCCTTGTATTATCAAAGTTGTCAAGTTTGGTCCTTGTGAGAAGTTTGAAAAAGTTGCAAGATCAGTCCTTGAGGTTTGGATGAATTACACTTTTGGTCCTTGTTGTTATACTTAAACCAAACGGATCCTATTTTAATATCATACCCAAAACAAAAACAAGCCCAATCCATTATCCAAGCCCAAACCCAAGCTTGAACCTTGACCCTTGAGCCATGCACCTTGAGCCCCAGTTCAAAATCCCTTTTGACCCCAGTCACACCCTCCTTTTGACCTCCCCCGTGTATTATTAAGTTTCGGTCAAACAAAGTCAACCAAGAGAAATACGCGCCCAAAAAAACGGGCACTGTAGCTCCACCTCTTCCCCCTCTGTATACCCAAAACCAGAGATGGTTTTCACCACATTTTCAACCCCCCTCCATACTATGTCCCCTCCACCTCCTCTACACTCCAAATCCTTTAATTGACTCAAACCAAACCCTCATTAAAGCTAAAACCTGCTAAATAGAAAAATGGCGCCAAAATCACAAGTGGACGGATATGATGGTTCTAGCCAATCCAATGGCTCAAATTTGGTGGGAAAGATTCAGAAGATATCAAGGAGTGCTAAAAAGTCATTATAAAGGAGAGTGATGCAATGTATCTTAGTATCTAGTGTAATCTTAATTTTTTTTAGTCGTTTTTTTTATCTAAGCTTTCTAAGTGTATGATTTCAATTCCAAGTACTCTGTCTAAGTTTCTTAAGTGTAATTGAACCCTTTTCAATAATAAATTTCAAGTTTTCAGTATCAATTTCAGTTTATGCATTTTTCATTCAAAAATCTCAATTTATGCTAATGTTGTTGTTTGTTGTTTGTATGGACTGAGTTAGCTCACATAAGCTCCCAAATAGCTTATAAAAGCTATTAGAAACACTAAAATTCAGTTTAGCTTCAAAAAGTCAAAAATCACAAAAATACCAATTAAATAGGTGAAAAATCAAAAACCACTTGGAGAAGGTGTTCACAGCTGGAGCAAGGTGTATTATGGATGGCCTTGGTTTAGTAGCTTAGTGGTAAGCTTATAGGGGTATTCATTGGTCCTGGTTCTCAGTTTTAAGCTTGGAAGCATTTGTAAGCTTTTTGACCAATTTTGCATTTCACTGTTGTGGTTGATTATTAGTTGTAATTTCTAGTTCTTAGTGTTCATTAGTGGTAGTTTAGTGTATTTAATCATTAAAATCATAGTGTTGTTCTTTAAAAGTTATAGTTTATATAAATTTAGTTTTAGCAGTTAAAATTGCATAATCATCATCAGTGAATTTCTTGTGGTTAATGTTGTTATTTCATGTCTCTTTAGTCCTAATATATGATAATACAAGGTTTAATATCATCTGCATGGTCTAAATTTGTGATTTGCTGTGTAAAACTTCAAAACAGTCAAAGATAAGGAGTGTTTGGTTCTTGGTGTTTGAAGGTACTTTGGTCTTTAGTTTTGTTGGAAATCTGTCTAACTTGGTCTAAATAACTAAGTTCAGTCACAAAAACAAGCTCTCATAAGCAAAAAGTCAAAATTTCAGTTAATCATGTCTTAGGTGCTCACTGTTGGATTTTTAGGATATCAGATCTTGATTTTGTGTTTAAAAGTTGTTAATCTTGCTCTAATCAGTCTTAACATACTTCAAAACAACATATTCAGTGATTAGTAGTGGATCAAAGTTCACTTTGGTCAACTTTTTAGTTGTTCTCAAAAAGTCAAAATCTCATAAGGTCATTTTTGAATAAACTTTGGAATTTCACTGTGGGTTTATTAATAAGATTCAGATTATAAGCTCTGGAGGTATTATAGTTTGGTTGCTAAAGAAAAATACAAAAATGCTAGTTCTTTGTTTCTCAGCTTGTTAAGTGCTTATTTTCCATCTTGTTGTGAGTACCTGTTCTGCATAACTGTCTTGTGCACAGTGAGTGTGCTCAAATTGATAAGCTCACATAGAGCTTATTAGTTGTCCAAATCTTGTGTTCTCTGGTTCTTTGGAAAGCCAACCTGGCCATCTTGAAGTATCAAGTTTGGTTTTTCATTTTGGAGCTTGTTTGCTAGGGCTGCAACAAGCCTCAAGTTTGTCCCATTTTCTGTTTTTCATCACAAATAGCCAAGTGCTTATTTGCTTGTTTCTAGCTTGTTAGTGTGCTTCTTTTTATCTTTTAGCTTCATTTCAGTAGCTTGTCACTTATTTCATATTATTCTAGCTTTTGTTTCAAGTTGTAAGCTTGTTTGAGCTCATTTCCACCAAATAAGCCATTAAACCCACTGTTGAGCTCATAAGCCATCAAAACAGCTTATTTGTGTTTTATAAAATTTTTGTCTTCATTAAAGTTTCATAAAATCAGTATTAAAGTAGTTTTCAAAAAGAAAATCCAGAAAACAGTGATAGTGTTTATTTAAGATTTTCTAGCTTTTTGATTTTTCTTTTCAACTTATTAATAAGCAAATCTTGTTTTTCTATTTTTCTTAGGTTTCTGTTATCATATAGTATTTTTAGAAAAAGTTTCATATTTTTCCTTTTCTGTTTAGTATTTATTATAATTATAAATAGTTAATAAATAATAAATAATTAGTAATAAATAATTAAAAAGCATAAAAAAAATCTTTTCTATTTTAAAATTAGTTTTATTATATTTTAGATTTTTCCAAGTTAAAATTTTATTTTTCCAAGTTTATTTTATATTTTCTAGTAATTAAGTGTATTTTAAATAATAATTAATTAGTAATAATTAGATAAAAAGTGTGAAAAATATATTTTTAGTTTTAAAATTAGTTTTATAGTATTTTAGATTTTTCAGAATCATAAGTTTATTTTTCTAGCCTTATTTCCTATTTTTTTTCATTTTAGAGTATTTATTAAATAGTTAAAATAGTTTTTAATTAATAATAATTAATTAGATAGTTTTAAAAATAATTTTCTTTTTCTAATAATTTTCTTTTATTTTTAGGATTCCAAAAATGTCATTTTTATATTTTTAGGCCTTTTATTTCTTAGTTTTCACTTTTTATTTTGTACGTATACGTAGTTTTTAAAAACTTACGTTTACGTTTTTCTTATCTGATTGTTGTGCTTTCCTGTTCTGTACTCCATTCCATTCCAATCAATCAGTAGTGTAATATTTCTAATCATAACCTTTACAGATCACTATCCTTAGTGATCACTCCATTATCTGAATCAGTTTTACACACCATTGAGTCTCCTTGGGACTAAACGACCCGGGAATTCACTATATTCTCTGATCTTCATTGCATTTGTGCTTAAGCTGTTTTAAGTCTGTTAGACTTGACGGTTTAGCACAGATCACCCATCAACTAATCCTAACCAAGGACATAAAACAATGATAAAAACGCAAAAACACAATAAAATGATACGACACACAATACCAAATCACTAGCTACATGTTTTATTAGTTGTAAAATAGTTTTAGACCCATGTTTCACCCAAAACCCATTAAGGTCGAGCCTTGTACGAGCCATATGGAGCTCGTACGTGGCTTATCAAGGCTCAAACGAGCTTGACCCACGTTCCTTTTACCTTTTCCAAACCCGATCTACAAGATTACTTGAAAACCCTAGAACCACGAATAGTTTTTGTAAGATTTAGAGGTGTTAATGAAGGCTTCTATAGGCGTTCTATATATGGATGGAAAGAGGAAAGAGAGATCTATCAAATGGTAGTGGAGGTGAGATGCCATTCGCTGGAGGGTCACCGGAATTTGGCTGGAAAGGGGCAGTGGTGGTGGTGGTTATTTTAGGGTTAGGGTTTTGTTGGTGGAAGAGAGAGAGTGTAGAGAGAGAAAGTAGAGAGTGTGTATGTTTTTAGTGAGAGAGTGAAAGTGGTAAAATGAGGGTGGATGGGAGCTTATATACTTGGGCAATAGGGACTCAAAAATAAATAAAAATGTGGGAGGGGGCAACGGCAAGGGTAGAAATGGGGGGCCAAAGTCGTGATTTTTCATAAACTATACCGTTTACCCATTCCCGAGTGCATATATTGTCCTACGAGTGTCCCACGACGTTCCTTCGAATTTCTATTGCGTTTATTTATGTTTTTCTACAAGTTTTGACTATTTATTTGTCAAGTTTCGAGTTATGGTTTAAAAGTTACGTTATTTCTTGTTTTAGGATTTTATTGTGCCGAATCGCATAGTGCCTAACAAAAAGAGTTAAAACTCACCCGATAACTCATACAATAATAAAATAAATCATAAAAATCAATAAACGATATCAAATCAAGTCATGGTCAATTAAAATAGTTCTAAAGGCAAATACTCGGTTTAGTTTAACGTAATGCGGCCTAAAATAGACTCCCTAATTGCCTGTTGTCACAACCTCCCAGCCTCAGAAGAAACCCGTCCCGAGTTTCACTACGAGTTGCTTGGTGTCATGAAGAGTTTAGGGTACTTCCTACGGAATACGTCCTCACGTTCCCAAGTGAACTCCGGTCCATGTCGGGAGTTCCAACAAACTTTGATAATCGGAATACGGCTATGCTTCAGCCGTTTAATCTCACGATCCATGATCTCTATTGGTTCCTCAACGAAATTCAACTTCTCATCAATACGGATATCTATTAATGGTACAACTATGTTTTCCTCCGAAAGACACTTCTTAAGATTACTAACATGAAAGACATTGTGTACACTGCTCAATTCCGAAGGTAGCTCAAGACGGTAAGCTACTGGCCCGATTCTTTCCAGGATTGGAAAGGGAACAATATATCAGGGATTGAGTTTTCCACGCTTGCCAAAACAAATAACTCATTTCCAAGGAGAAACCTTTAACATAACACGATCTCCAACCTGAAACTCTAAGGGTTTACGTCTCCTATCGGCATAACTCTTTTGTCTATCACGAGCGGTTTGCAAACGATTACGGATCTGAACTATCTTCTCAGTGGTTTCTAGGACAAGTTCGGGACCAGTAAGCTGACTCTCGCCAACTTCCGCCCAACAAACAGGAGAACGACATTTTCGGCCATACAATGCCTCAAATGGAGCGGCCTTAATGCTAGAATGATAACTATTGTTGTAGGAGAATTCGGCCAAAGGGAGATGTCTCTCCCAGCCTTTGCAGAAATCGGTGACATAGGCTCTAAGCATACCCTCTAAGGTCTGAATGGTTCTTTCGCTCTGACCGTCGGTTTGAGGATGATAAGCAGTGCTCATATCCAGGTTTGTTCCTAACGCTGACTGTAAGGATCTCCAGAAAAGGGATGTAAAACGGCTATCTCTATCGGAAATGATAGATGCCGGTACTCCATGTCGCGATACTATCTCCTGGATGTACAGCCGAGCGAGCTTGTCGAGACTATCAACCTCGCTAATGGCCAAGAAGTTAGCAGACTTAGTCAAACGATCTACGATTACCCAGATAGCGTGATTGCCGCTAGTTGTTCTCGGTAATTTGGTGATAAAGTCCATGGTGATTTGCTCCCATTTCCATTCTGGGAGTTCGGGTTAAACTAAGAGTCTTGAGGGTTTCGGGTGTTCGGCCTTTACCTTAGAACAAGTCAAGCACCAACTGACATACTAAGCTATGTCGGCTTTCATGTTAGGCAACCAGTAGAGATTCTTTAAGTCCTGATACATCTTATCAGCTCCAGGATGAATAGAGTATTTTGATTTATGCGACTCGTGCATAATCAACTCACGGATTCCGCCATGAAATGGTATCCAGCTTCTGTCTCCGAAGCATAAGGTTCCGTCGGAACGCTTCAAGAAGCCGTTTTCACTTTCTACCATTCCATGCAGATTCTCAAATGGACGGTTCTCTTCCGTCAACGCCGCAGCTTGGGCGGCTAAGATTTGAGACGGTAGAGGCGAACTAATGGTCATTCCTAGGGATCGAACGAGTAAAGGTGGAATTTTCTCCTTACGGCTGAGGCCATCTGCCACTACATTGGCTTTACCGGGATGATAATGAATCTCACAGTCATAATCACTGAGTAACTCCAACCAACGACGCTGTCTCATATTCAACTCCTTCTGGTCTAAGATGTGCTTCAGGCTTTTATGGTCAGTAAACACTACACACTTGGTTCCATACAGATAATGTCTCCAAATCCTAAGGGCAAACACTACATCACCTAACTCCAGATCATGGGTGGTGTAGTTTTTCTCATGCTTCTCCAGTTGTCGGGAGGCATAAGCTATCACCTTCTCCCGTTGCATCAAAACAACACCAAACCCTTTATGCGAAGCGTTGCAGTACACGACAAAATCTTCGCTTCCTTCAGGCAAAGCTAGGATGGGCGCACTACACAACTTCTCCTTCATAAGTTGGAATGCTTCTTCTTCCTTTTCTCCCCATTCATACTTAATGTCCTTCTGTGTCAGTTTGGTCAGCAACTTAGCTATTTTGGAGAATCCCTCAATGAACCTCTGGTAATAGCCTGCTAAACCTAGAAACTGTCAGACTTCTTATGGGTTCTTACAGGCTACCCATTCCTTAATGGCCTCAATCTTGGCTGGGTCAACATGAACTCCTCGACTATCTATCACGTGACCTAAGAATTGCACAGTCGGAATCCAAAATTCACACTTAGAGAATTTGGCATACAACTTCTCTTGTCTCAACAACTCTAAAATGAGCCTCAAACGCTCTTCGTGCTCCTCCATATTCTTATAGTATATCAAGATGTCATCCATGAATACTATCACAAACTTATCAAGATATGGCTTACACACTCGGTTCATGAGATCCATGAATACCGCTGGCGCGTTGGTCAAACCAAATGACATCACTTGGAAGTCATAGTGCCCATAACTAGTCCTAAACGCCGTCTTAGGGATATCCTCCTCTCGAACTCTAAGCTGATGATAACTAGACCATAAGTCAATCTTGGAAAAGACACTAGCTCCTTGAAGTTGGTCAAATAGGTCGTCTATTCTAGGTAGCGAGTATCGATTTTTCACCGTCAACTTATTCAACTCCCTATAATCAATGCACATCCGAAACGATCCATCATTATTCTTCACAAACAACACCGGTGCTCCCCACGGTGACGAACTTGGTCGAATGAATCCCTTCTCTGACAACTCTGCCAACTATTTGGACAGTTCCTCCAATTCTCTTGGAGCAAGTCGATAGGGTGCCCGGGCTACGAGTACAGCACCAGGTATCAACTCAATTTGGAATTTCACTTGTCGGACATGTGGAATCCCTGGCAGATAGTCGGGATACACATCCGGAAATCTTCTAACGACAGGTACATCCTTAAGATGTCTTTCACTCTTCTTCTCACTTTTCTTTTCAGAATATCGACCCAAGAAAAGACAACCTCCTCTATCGATGTACTTCTGGGCCTTAATACAAGAGAATATGCTCAACCGGGAGGGACCTCCACAGTCGCTTCGATCTCCTTGTATGCTCAGAACGTTTCCGCCACACGGTACACGCTCTATCTTCTCATCGCAGATGATGTGTGCACCGTTCTTCGACAACCAATCTGTTAGGAATTAGAAAATTCCATAGTAAAGAGTCGGTCACCCCAAGTTATTTACTGTTTTATTAGTTAGTTATTAGTCTAGTTTAGCATAGTGCAACACCGTGGAGGAAGGACGGGTCTTTACCCACTGTATACCTGATCCACAGGCCGATAGGAGGTCGTGTAATTTGTAAGTATAAATACCCCTTCCAACCATGGAAGGGGTGTGGCTTCTTTGAATCTAATCTTTCTTTTGTAAAGCAACTCTCTTCAAGGAACCTCCTCTCAACTCTCTTCATCTATCAAAATGGCTTACTTGTTTAATCACAATCCTAGACCACCCGAATCATCTAACAACATAATATTCACGATCCTACAATTGGTATCAGAGCCAGGTTATGTTGTTTGTTTTGATTCGTGGTTCGACTCATGGTTTTATGCGGGGTGTCATGCGGGTTATGTATGTGGTTTGGTTTACATTTTTATGTGTGTTGATGAAAGCTGGTTACTGTTTGTATATGGTCATTGAGCATGTGTCAAACTTATTGTTTGAAGCTATTTTGCATCACTTTTATGAATCTGGGAAATATTTTTCTTTCCTTTATGCTTTGTGGTAATCAGTTTTATGTCCTTTTTGTATTTCTAATATGGTCAAAAACACAAAAGTAACAACTTTTATTTATTTTCATATATCTGGTTTGTGTCACTTGTGTCCAAACAGGTTTATGTTATTTCTTTTGTTACGACTGTTTTTTTTAAAAACCATTTCCGTGATATTCTGTGGTCAATAAGGTCAAAACGAGTCACAATGAAGGTGTTCTGTTCTGCTGCTGCTATGAGTTTCATATATGCGAGTTGGGTACAGAATAAAATGCGAGTTGTGGTCTGCCTCTTCTATGCGACTTGCCATATGCGAGTTGTTATAACGTTTTTGAAGAGCAAGCGAGATGCTGTCAAAAGTTGTCCAGATACTACGTACCTTATGCGAGTTGTCTTTTGGACAATGCGAGTTGGTATGATGCGTGTTGCACTTGCTCTTTAGCGAGTTGCTTAATAATGTCAATGCGAGTTGTGTCAGTCATTTAACTCGCATTTTTGAATGCGAGTTGCTCACTTGCATTATTGAATGCGAGTTGCTTATATGATGGCATACTAAGCGAGTTGTGATGATAATGGAAGAGATGCGGGTTAATAAAGGACTAAAGATGCGAGTTGTAAACAAGACCATTTACCACATTCAACAATCACGTTCAAGACTCTAAGCATTTAAGGAAATGATTAAACATTTTCAGATCTCAGCCTTCACTTTCGTTACAATCCAAAGTATATCATAACCTTAGGTCAATTTAACGAAAGCAGAAGCTACATCATTGATCTAACTTTATGAAGCATATACCTCATTTTTAATATCCAAATTAGAAGAATGTCTCATAACAATTGTGTTACGGTCTATCCTTTATTTGGTTCATGTACTAAAATGTAATGAAATGGACGTCTTCGTATGCTACAATGATATATCGAACCTCAAGGGTCCAAGAAACGAACAACATCATGAATCTCAGAGGTATTCGTGTGTTTCCAATGAATATGTAACCCATGAAGGCCATTCAAACACGAAATCTTTTCATCACAAATTCGGTTTCAAGAAAACAAACAAAGTGCCAAATCGATAATCAAAAAAAATGGATTGAAAAAGAAAGTATACCAATGAACCTCTCGACATTCAAATCAATGACTTAAAGACTCATTATCTCAGCCTGTTTCTATCGTGTTAATCAATGAAACATCAATATTTTTGAAGGCAAGTCAATCAAGAGAAACAAATCATCATCGATTTTTTGAAGCATAACTTCTTCACTATCCGAATATAAAGAATGAAATATAACAATTATGTTACTTTCACTCTTTGTTTCGGTTAGACCTTAACAAGAAAACGAACCAATTAATATTGTAACCTACCTCTTCTGAACGAATGAATAAAACCATCCCTGTGGCTTAACTCGTTGAAGCTGTGTCCTACACCTCAAAACCATCCCTGTGGCGAGGCCTATTGATTCTTAAACGTGATGTCATCTATGTGGCTTGGATTATTGCGAATAGGAGATTTGAAGCAGATAAAAGGGGTGATTGTTTTCTTTTTGTACGTTGCGTCTGAAGAGTGAAAAAAAGAGGCGGATTTATCTTGAATGATATTAGGGTTTAGTTAATTGGATTTGGGAATGATATCAGTGGTGAGAGGCGGAGGTTACATGTGAATGATATTAGGTTTACTTTGTGTGAGGGAGTTTAGGGACTCAAGTGGTTAAGTGTCTGCTTTTATCCTCGAATTTAGGGTTAGTAAATTTGTGGGCCGTGCCTGGGTTGTTGATCACATGGGCCGTATGTCTCATGAAGGTTGTTACTGTTTGGGCTTAGGATCAAGTGGGACGTTGGTTAATCATACTGAGAAATCAAGTGTACAAATATATCCTGCCTTCATTATTCTCTTTTAACGTTTGGAAATATTTCTTTTGGAAATATTTGAACGTTTGGGCTTTGAGTTGGATTTTAGATATTGATCGAATGTTTTATGATATTTCACATGAATGATGATTTTTGTTTAAGGGCCTAGAGATATGCTTCTTGGACGGGATTATTATTATTGGACCAGGCTTGGTATTGAATATGGGTTGATTTGATTTTGTAGGATATTGGTTTTCACATACACATCAAACCATAACAAAAAGGTGGCGTATAAGTGGAATTCTAGAGAGAGAAAGTTAGAGGCTTAGGGAACTTTAGTGAGAGAAAGAAAATTCTTATTATGAGCTCCAACTCTCTACCTTGCAAGGTAGAGAGTATTTATAGTCTTACATAAAACGCCACACAACGGGCTGTGGATCAGGCATACAGTGGGTAAAGACCCGTCCGTCCTCCACGGTGTTACTTAACTAAATACTACTTAGCTTAAAATAACTACGACTACGAGCTTTCTAACGATTACATATACTTGAGGTGACCGAATCTTTAATACCTGGAATTTCTAATTCCTAACAATCTCCCCCTAAGGGAGGTCACCTCAATCATGTACTAAAATTACATTGAATACAAACAGATATTACACTAAAAATTGTTCTTGCATTCTTGATGTAGTACTTTGCTCCGAAGCTCGTAGTCATTGATTCTTCTCATTGCATGTTTGGTTAATCCAAGTGGAGGTCTTTTACTGATCCACGTGATAATAATTTTGAGCCAGCTTTTGAGATCATCAGCTATCAAAAATCTCTGAGACATCCATTGTGGTGTTGGTATTAGGTGATGTTGTGACTTTCGGACCGACATGCTCACATTCTGGATCATGATATCTTCTCATCAGAGTAACGAAAGCTTTCGTTGATTCATGATATTGGCAGCAGCGTAGCAGAAGCATGGAGTGAAAATATCAGAGTCATTGACGCACTTATCATGATTTCTTGAGAGATGAATGTATTGTGTGAGCATGCGGCTATGGATTGACCGCTTCATTCTGATCAGCTGCAAACGTCGGGCGTACCTGCATACAACAGTTAGCAATAAAGCGTACAAAAGTGTCTTTGACCACTTTAGTTGAATTAAGGTACACGGCCCACCGTTCCCCGTTGATCAGTAAATGTACTGCATGTGATCAGGTATAATTCTGAAGAATTTCCTTGACAGGGTTTCGCAGCTGCTCTAGCTGTTCTCAAACCGGAATGTCTCAAAGAAGACAACACGGAGTGAGTGAACCAGCGAATTTAAGTCCACTGATTGATGAAAAGAGATTTGAAAAACAATCGTGTATTGCTCAATAGAAATTGTTGTTGCAATACAACGAATGTTTTATTGAAAATCAATTATCAATCATAAAAACACCTTTTGATTTGAAAAATTAGTACACGGTCGATGTGCTAAAGAAAAGAGTTATTAAGCACAAAGACCGGTTTTTCAAAGGTATCCGTCAATCCATAACCTGAACCAGGATTGATTCAAGAGATTGAATCGCCCCATTGTTTCTGTTCAGTTGTCACATGGTTGATCTATATAATAGATCTCACATGCCACCTACCAGGAGCTTGTTTGATGTTAGCTCCAGAAGGTTTTCCATCTTCACTGTGAATATGTTCACATATCACTCGGATGTTCTGGCAAAACCACAAGGATAATGCGTAGGACTCAAGATATAATCTCTCTTTCCACATTGTGTGAAACAGAGAGTCTTCATTGAAAGTGTCCTAATGAGATTTATTGATGATCTCGTGGCTCTAGACTCAATATGTGCATATTTGGATCCTGTGCCGGAGACTAGGGAGAGGGTCTCCTTCTTCAATATCAACAATCTCTAAGAGAAAGTCGATAGATAATGTTGGTTCCCCGTGAGAATGAAACAAGTCCTTTTAAGAGGATCTTGAGTGGTTTGGAAAGTTGAAGTGCAGTGCGTCACTGGGTCCATGACGTCTTGTCTTCAATAACGATGTTACCATCAGTAGCATATGAATTGAACCCGGTTTCTGCCCTAAGGTTGAATAAATGGAGGGCTATTTGTTTTCACCCTTTTCTCATTCAATTCTTTTTAATTCTTCAACCCCTTCAGTGCTTACCGAGACTTCATTGCAAGAACCTTGTTGGGTTTGTTCCAGTACTTGCTCTGCCTCAGTCCGCACTCTTCCCATATCTCACTTTTCTCCTTTTTATCATCATACCTAAGGACTTCTACACTAACTAGTGGATTGTCCCTGGGTAGATCCCTCCGGTTCTGGCGGATCATGGGAACCAATACCTAACCTTATCATCCTTATATCACCGTACATAAAGTAAAGTTGGTCGGTCTATTTGGTATTGTTCATCTGCCATTTGAACCAATTGAAAACCATTTGAAAATCAATCCAGATACTTGTGATATAATATCAAAGCATTTTGTACCTGAATTGTTTTTGATATTTTTAGAACGAGAACTCCCCCTCAACATGTGCATCAAATATTTGAAATCGTTTTGCACATGGAGGCAAGAGAAAGAATTAACTTCTTTGATTACCATTTTCTAAAAGATATCAACATCACTTCCCTAATCAAGACAAGTAGATAAAGCATTTTGGGGAAGGATGAGGTTTTTATAATTTTGCTCCCTCTCAATATGTGCCTCGAGATTTGAAAAGAGTTTTGCACATACTAGAGGGAACCTGCACATTGAGATAAGTGATCACGTTTCAAATCATAGGTTTAAGATAGATGCTCCCCCTCAACATGTGCATGGAAAAATTGAAATCGTTTGTCACATGTGGGAAGGAAAGCATGTACATCCTTATAAAACCATTTACCGAATTATCAGTTTAAATCCAATTTAAATCACACATTCTCCCCCGATCACAATTATCAAATCATTTGAGATTCGTGATCTCTTATAGATTTAAATTGATTTTGAAAGCTTTTAAGGAGAATTGTGACTTGATTATGAAAGCGTTTTAACTGATAAGGATCGGATTTTAAGACTTTAAACTCCATTGATAAAACATGCATGTATATCTTTTGAAAACAATTTAATGCCAAATAACTTTTTAATTTAATTGAAATCATTCTCCCCCTCAATCAATGACATAGGTTGTTGATTGAGAGATTGATATTTTGACAAATATGTCCAGATGATTATCAAAAATAGAGACTGAGTTATTTTTCAAAGCAGTTAGTTTTCAGCAGATAAATGTTTATAGAATCAGAGCATGGAATTTTGAAAAATATGATAAAGAATGGCTCTGTTTTTTCTTTATAAAAAGCGGGTTACTGCCTGAAATGACAATAAACCATCTATTTTCTCTTTCTCCCAAAAATAATTTTTTTGATTTTTTTTTTTTTTTTTTTTTTAAGAATTCGAACAACATCTAAAGTCCCGTGTCATTCTTTGAATGACAGCACAAAGACCGTAGATATTGTCGAACCGAGAAAAAGCATAACAAATTGACAATATTTTTTGAAGATTTTTTGAATTTTTCAGATTTTTTTGGATTTTGAAGGTTTTATAATTTTGTATTTTGTTTTTCGAATAGATATATACAAGAGATAGATGAAGATAGACCTTTACTCCTCGTCTTCCTCCTGAAGACGTTTGAGTGTTTCTGGTTGAAGGCTTTTCAAGCCAAGACGTGGAAGAATAAACTCAAAACGTTCTCTTGGAAGAGCTTTGGTGAAGATGTCTGCTAACTGATATTCAGACCTCACAAAATAGAGTTCCACCACACCTTTTTCCACTTGTTCCCTGATGAAATGATGTCGAATGTCGATATGCTTTGCTCTTGAGTGTTGAACGTTGTTGCATGAGAGAGCAATAGCACTTTTATTATCACAGTACAGAGGGATTTTGTTGAATTCAAAGCCATAGTGAGATAATTGTGATCTCATCCATAAGATTTGAGCACAACAAGATGACATGGCTATGTATTCAGCCTCTGTAGAGGAAATAGAAGTACTCATTTGCTTCTTTGAAGACCAGCTCACAAGCTTATCACCCAAAAACTGAGCACCTCCAGATGTACTTCGACGAGTATCTTGACACCCTGCATGATCAGCATCTGCATAGGCTGTTAGTGACATGCCGGTGTCCTTCGGGTACCAAAGACCCATATTGATGGTTCCTTGGAGATACCGAAAGACCCGTTTAACTGCTTCAAGGTGCTTTTTAGTAGGCTTAGCCTGGTATCTAGCACACATGCAAACAGCGAACAAGATGTCTGGTCTACTAGCTGTGAGGTACATCAGGGATCCAATCATACTACGATATTTTGTTTGGTCAATCATGATCCCTGAGTGGTCCTCATCTAGTTTGGTTCGATCAATCATGGGAGTGTCAACAGGGTCACTTGAATCAAATCCAAATTTCTTTAAGATCTCAGTTGCATATTTAGATTGATTTATGAAAATGCCTCCGGGACTTTGTGAAATTTGTAATCCCAAGAAAAATGACATTTGTCCCATCATTGACATTTGAAATTTAGAACCCATTTCATTTGAAAAACGGTCACACTCATTGGGGTCAGTCGAGGCAAATATGATATCATCAACATAAATTTGAACGTGAATTAAATGTTTGCCTGACTTCCTTGTGAACAATGTTGGATCGACTACTCCTTTGCTGAATCCGGTAGATAGAAGAAACTTTGATAGCGTATCATACCATGCCCTTGGAGCTTGATTTAAACCGTAAAGAGCCTTCTTCAAACGATAAACGTGGGTAGGATGCTCTGGATTCACAAAGCCTTCGGGTTGGCTGACATAGACGACTTCTTTAAGATCTCCGTTCAGAAATGCCGTCTTTACGTCCATCTGATAGACTACCATGTTCTGACTAGCAGCATTAGCCAAAAAGATTATGATTGCCTCGATTCGAGCAACAGGAGCAAATGATTCCTCAAAGTCAATACCCTCCTCTTGACGGTATCCTTTAGCAACCAATCGAGCCTTGTTCTTTAACACATCACCATGCTCATCAAGTTTCACTTTGAAGATCCACTTTAGAGCAATGATCATAGCACAATCTGGAGCAGGTACTAATTCCCATACATCAAGTCGATCAAACTCATGAATTTCTTCTTGCATGGCATTGAACCAGCTGTCTTCATCCATGGCGGTTTTAACATCTTTTGGTTCGATCTTAGAGAGTACGGAGTTGAAGAAGCACCATAAGGCATCTGTTGCAAGTTGTTTCCGTGTGGATACAGGACGAGAGGGATTTCCAATGATGTTGTCCAATGGATGATCGTGAGTCCATTTTCTGAGGTGTTCATGTGGCAGTGGTTGAGGGACTGAAGTAGCAGAGTCGATGTCTCCTGAAGAAGATGGTTCTGATGAAGATTCAGGAGCAAATACATTTTCAAATGGAGCATCTTCAGGAGTAGCAAAGGGATTAACTTCATCATTGATCCCAGACATAGTTCCATGATGTACCCTTGAAGTTTGATGATTTGTTGATGAGACATAGTGATCAACAGCAGGCGCTTCTTGACTTAATGATATTGAGATTGAAGGATTGATGTCATTCACAGGAATATGAGCAGCCTCTGAAGTAGGAATTGTCAGTTCATTAGCACTTGGCTGATAATGTTCATCAAACATGGGATCAAACAATTTCTTTAAATCATCTTCAGATGGAGGTACATATGGAGTTTCTGGAGAAGAATTTGGTATAAGGGATGAACTAATGGGACTGTCTTGAAGTGCGGGTCCTGAACTGGAGTGTCCAGGAGCCATACATCAGCATCTTCATTTTATGGACTAATGAGATTGACCAGTTGTCTATTTAGGGGAACAATACATCAACATCTTCATTTTACCAAGTGCATTCCAGTTATCTCCCATATAACCAATCAGCCCATAATGTACACACGTACCCAACCAGAGTAGAGACAACGACATCACAGTAACTGGTTGAATCACTGATCTCCTCTACGGATGTCAACTCCGGAATATCATAATTAAGCTCGATCATGTGAATATGTTGTGCGACCTTGATGTACACATATCTCTCCTCTGATGGTTGTGATCTCATTGGAATCATCATTACATTGTGTACATGAAGCACTAACCGGAAGCACTTTATCATAAATCATATTGAAGATGTCGATAAGCACTTTCATCTCACGCTCCAAATATTCTTCTCATAGAGAAGAACAAAAATAAGCTCAAAGGAGTCATGTGAGAATCAACTGTTATAGAAACTCTCTCTGACTATCTTTATCAACCCATATGCAGGCAATTTGAAGTGGCCACTGTTGAAGAAAACCAGATATACCAAACTTGAAACTGAAGTCGAATTCCCCGCATTTGTATCTTAAGCTTGCACTTAATGATGGAAGAACGGTGTTGAGAATTTATACACCAAGCAAATCTCTAAGTACTCACAACTCAAACAAAGTATGAGACATTAACACCTCTTGATATAATCCACACCGTCATATGCGTGTGACACTGAGTAAAACAACGTAACTCCTAATAGTGATAGTTAACCAGGTCTTCAACCAACCACCCCGACTGCTGGTAACTAGATAAACCAAGCCTTCAACTCAAATTCTTAAGCCCGAGCAAGTTATCAAATAAGAACACGCCTTTGTGAAGGACAACTTCAATCTCAAATAAGTGATAAATGATTAACTCTGAAGTAATCAACTTGTGTCAAATGTCCAACACGTGAATAAACATACAATCGGATGTACATTGACCCACTGAATGAACCGGAGCAAATGATTCCTCAACATCAATGCATTCTTCCTTAAGGTATACATGTAGAAACTGATCTGGAAGATTCACCAATAATGTTTTCGAGCGGATGAGGTAGTCATTTTCCTTAATGTTCATGTGGTTGATTTATAACGTGCACCATGAGAGGAACAATAATCCGTGAAGATTTGGCAAAGGAATACCAAAGATCGGATCACTATTCATGAGTGCAACTGCAATGATAGTCATTAAGAATGCCCACATTTAGGAAAGAACAATGAAACAATGATCCGTGAAGATTTGGCAAAGGAATACCAAAGATCGGATCACTATTCATGAGTGCAACTGCAATGATAGTCATTAAGAACGCCTTGTGAAGTAACTGGAGATAAGGTTTCTTGAGAATTCTGAGAAGTACTCATCAAGCATATTTTGAAACAATGAATCCCAAACATTGATTCCCAATTATCCTTAGTGAGTGAAGCATTAGGCGTTGAAGCAGAGTCATCAAAAATCAAAACAATGAGTCCCAGTTATCCTTAGTATATTCACTCTTCATCAAAAAGAATACACTCATCATCATCAAAAATTAAGTCGTATGCATTATTCAAACATCCATCATCATGTAGTATATTCACTCTTCTCCCCCTCAAAAATTGCATCCAAAGTTGCCATTTTTGATTTAACAAGTGAATAAGAGTATACACCAATGAACGTAGATCCACTTGATGACTGAATGAGCGTGGAAAAACATGAAGCTTGTTGATGAAGAATGTAGATGAGTATGGCCATTCATGAGAGAATTTCTCTTTAGCTGAAGATAAAGTGCACAGAATAGCGTACACTTTTCTTATCTTAGAAGAACGAGGCTTGAACTGAAGTGTTCAAACGTCATAAGAAGATTTCTCTTCTTTGGAAGATAAAGCGCACTGAAACGTACACTTTTCTTTTCTTTAGAGTACGAGGCATGAACTGATGTGTTCATACTTCATAATGTTGAAGTACGAGGCCTGAACTGATGTGAACAGACGTCATAGCCGGTTGAATATCAATGTTGAGAAACTTGAACCCGTGAGTTATGAGATATCAATCCATTTGTAATCCATACTTTAAGCCAGTCCATGTATTGAAGGATCGAAGTATCTGCAACTGAGTAAGGAGTACCTGCACTAACATTACAAGCTTGATTGCATATATATGGGTTAGTGACATTAGTATCCAAACTCTTTGGGGTTTCATGGTCAACCTTGATTTTTTAATCAGAAAACAACTTTCCGGTAGGAATCCACCTAAGTCCAGCATCCTTAAACATTCTACCAGACGGTATCCACTTATGGCAAGGTCTAGGATTGTAAGGCTTCTTATACATAGTGGAAGACTTATCCTTGTTCCTAGTTTCCAAAGATTTAGCAGTTGGTATCCATCTAGGCGAAGTTTTTGGTTTGTATTGTTTCACAACATGTTGACCCTTAGTCGCATTAGTGGTCTTAGTGGATAGTACCTTGGCATGTGAATTAGGAAACTGTTTTTTATGTGGAAAAAACTCAGAATTTCTAGTTTTGTTTTCTACATGCTTAGCATTCTTATGCAAATAACTACTCTTAGTTGCACGCCAATCCCTAGTCTTTTGAGTGTTCCTAGGTAGTGGTTTACAACTACTAGCAGTGCCTTGAAATCTCGTAGAATTCATCACCCTAGGTCTTGCACCTAAAATTCCGTCTTTTCGAATCTGTGCCTTTTTTCTAGCTTTTTCTAGATAATATTTCTTCCACAAGTCATTCATATCATATGAATTCTGGGTTTTAATGCTTGATTTTGACACTGTTTTCAAACTAATCCTAGAGGTGCTGGGAGTAGAAGTAGATGCTTGTTGAGGTTTAGAGGAACTAGAAGCATAATTCTTAGGCAACTCAGGTGAAGTGACTGGTTTTGACAAAACTTGTTTCTCATCAACTTGGGAGGCAAACCGTGTTTTTGAAAATTTTGGTCTTTCGGATATAAACGCAGTTGGCTGCCTAACAATGGACCGGTTTCTAATGGGATGAGAAACTGGTTTCCCCAAGGTTGATGGTTTTGTAAACTTAGTGTTCACACTTTTCCCTACAGTTTTCCTAAGCTCATTTTTTAAGGCAACAATAGCGAAACTCTTTTCCTAAAGATGAGCTTTGAGTTCATCAATTTTTGCTATCAAAGAGTTTTGTTCCATTGACTCAGTTCTAGCTTCTTTGACAGAGTCACTTAGTTCTATGTGATTCTTTCTCAAAGACTCATTTTCCTTTAGTAATTTGGCCACACAAACCGCTAATTCATCATTTCTCATTTGAATATCATCAATAGTATTAACATCAGAATTACTTGTAACCAAATTACTTTTCACATGCGTATTAGAAATGTGTTTCTTCAAATTGTTGATAGTTGACTCTTTGTCTTGAAGCTGAGCTTTCAAAGTGTTAATTTCAAAAAGTTCACGGAATTCAGGAAGTTCCGGATTTTTACATGGTTTGTTAAGTTGAAAACTTTCTTCTTTACTCTGTATTGCAATTTCAAGTGAAATGCAATGTTTTTCAAGTTTTGAGAATTTGTTTGAAAGTTCATCAAAAGCCTTTTTATCAACCATATCATATGTTTTGAAATTATTAGACTCAGCCTCAACCAAGGAACATTTATCAGAATCATGTTCAGCGTTAAGATCAGTATGTTTCAGAACATTAGTAGATGCACTATGTTGAACAGTTAAGGGTACCTCATCACATGACATCTGATCATCTGAAGATATGTCATCAGTATTCACCAAATGAATACTAGGAGTTGTCATGTAAACTGTTTCACCCTTTTCTGACTCTGAGTCTTTGAGATCAGTACAGTTGTCTTCATCCTCCTTCATTGCAATTGAGCTTCTGCTTTCGGCATCATTCATTAGTTCGACTGATCCATTGCTCGACCTATCACAATCTTCACATAACATAACTTGACACCCATTCAATTCATTCATCTTGTCATTCTCTTGAGCAGCTTCCTTAATGTATATTTCCATATTACCAATAAGTTGAATAAAGGTGTTTCTGAACTCATGAATTTCCATTCCAGTGTGTTTCTTGAATGAAATTCCAGTCATGTCATCATCAAAATCTGAGGAATATTCCCCCCGGATAAATGACTGAAATTGATCGAAGATTACTTGAAGAGCTGCATTAGATACATCAATTGAGAACTTCTCTTTAGTAATTTGAAACCTCAGTTGTTCTAAGTTGAGTAGTACAGTTCTTGTCAAGATGGGAAAATCCTGACGAAGGAGAGTACTGCTTGTTCGATCCATAGTTGTAGATAAAAGTAGTTTGAGGTGCTGATAAAGTAGTTGAAAGGGCTCAATGTTACATTCCTTTAGCATGGCATTTTGAAGCATTGACTGGTGCATTTCAGTCTTTTCAAAGTCTGAACCCGGAGATATCACATCCTCATTGATTGATTCAATCATCATTAATCGTTCAGTGTAGCTAATATTCTCAGGGTTGTCTACATCATCATACAATTTAAGCACTTCTGAAATCACTGGGTCAGTAGAGTAAGACATGATGTGGTAGAATGCACGGGATTTTACAAGTCTATGATTCAAACCGAGAAATAGAATCTTTCGCGGGATTTTACTAAAATCAAGACCAAACCGTTAAGCAATGACCAATGGAATGATAGACAATTGTGTGTTAGGACATATGATTGTTTGTAGGATTAGCAGAGATGTTGTTTGGTGTGATTCGGATTGGTTTATGCCCGTTTTTCCTGAGAAATTTAGGTCTAAAAACTTAAAAACCTCAATAACTTCTGTTCGGAGCGGATTTAGACCTCGAAGATTGACCCAAGTTCATTTGGCGTGCCATTCTCCTCGTTCTCATGGTCGTTTTGATGGGTAGAACGCTGAAAACGGAGTTACGGTTCAAAAGTTATGGCCGTTTGAAGTTTTGACGGGAAAAAATCAACCAAGTCGCTACGAATTCTTGAACCAAGTCGCTAACAACTAATTCGCTATACCACCAAGTCGCTAAAGTCCCAAGTCGCTAAACAAAAGGCAAGTCGCTAAATAGCAACTCGCTAAGCCTCTAGTCGCTAGCAAAATTTTGGCAGCAATTCGCTAAGATTCAAGTCGCTAAAGAATCAAGTCGCTAAATAGCAACTCGCTACTTACCAAGTCGCTAACACCAAGTCGCTACCCGTAGTGGAGAGTCCACTACTTGTACTGTTAGTCGCTAAGCCTAAGTCGCTAGCTCCAAAAACTGCAACTCGCTACAAAAATGTAAGGCAAGTCGCTACTAAGAAAAATAATCCGTAGGTCAAGTCGCTAGCAAGAAAACTTCACAAACATCACTTTTCAATCCAAAAACAACCCAACCAAGATGATTCAAGCTTACCAAATGAAAACCTAAACACTTGTGATGATTCTAAACATAAAATTACTAACAAAATCCAAGCTTTAACACAAGAAATAAACCAAAAGATGCACAAACCACTAAACTTTTTTCAAACTCAAAAACCACCTAAAAACCACTAGAAATCCAAAGATGTGCAAGATATGATCTAACCATGGCTCTTGATACCAATTGTAGGATATTGGTTTTCACATACACATCAAACCATAACAAAAAGGTGGCGTATAAGTGGAATTCTAGAGAGAGAAAGTTAGAGGCTTAGGGAACTTTAGTGAGAGAAAGAAAATTCTTATTATGAGCTCCAACTCTCTACCTTGCAAGGTAAAGAGTATTTATAGTCTTACATAAAACGCCACACAACGGGCTGTGGATCAGGCATACAGTGGGTAAAGACCCGTACGTCCTCCATGGTGTTACTTAACTAAATACTACTTAGCTTAAAATAACTACGACTACGAGCTTTCTAACGATTACATATACTTGAGGTGACCGACTCTTTAATACCTGGAATTTCTAATTCCTAACAGATTTGGATTATCATGGGAAGCAATATCTCCATGGACCGGGCCTCGATTATTCATGTTATCTATTTTGTGCCGTACACATGATTGGGTCGGATGGGTTTCTCAAGAGATTTGATTGTTGATGATGATGAGATTGGTTGAGACTTGGTATGATAATTAGAGTTGTTGTGGTATGCAGTCTGATACTTTGGAGTATACTTTTTCACGGAGAATATCTTGTCACGGCTTGAATTGATGATTGAACAAAGTGATTACGGGGTTGTTTAGACGGTATTTCATATTTGGAGTTGAAGTGAGGTTTTCCAGGCGCGTTTACTTATTTTCATCCTCTTTCTTTCTACCTTTCCGTGAAGATGACTTGTTTGGGCGTTTATTGAGTGTGATAAAGACTTGGCTATTTAGTTACGATTGTGATTCTTTCTCGCTTAGCTATCACTTCGGTGTCTCACGCAGTTGAGGATATGTCAAGAGGTTTTGTACATTGGGTACACCGTTTCTTTTTCACGAGGATTAGTACAAGTTTAAGTAACAAATCTGGGGAATTCTACTTCATAATCAAGTTTGGCATATCGGGTTTACTTCACCATGTTGTCACTACAATTGCCGACAGAATGCGTGAAAGATGTGTTTATCATGGTGTTGATTGGATGGTTGATGTTGTTAGATATTGAACCGTTGATGAACCGCTGCATGTTCCCCTAAAACAGATATTCACCGAAGCCAAATTTGTCACAACACATTCAAGCTGACGTTGTTTGCGGTTTAGTCTTGATTTTGTAAAATCCCGCGAAATAAAATATTTCTCGGTTTAAATCATAGACTTGTAAAATCCCGTGACAATGGAAACATCCTGGTAAAAGTAAAGTGCATTTCCGGATCTTTCTTACGGTTTACTCTTGGTTTTGTAAAATCCCGCGAAAGAAACTATTTCTCGGTTTAAACCATTGAGTTGTAAAATCCCGTAATGATGGAACCATCTTGGAGAAAGGAAAGTGTATTTCGAGATCTCTTTTGATGCTGATGCTACGTTTTCTGTTTCGAAGAAGGGATAAAAGAGTGTACTTCATGAATTGGATGTGTGTTTGGATATTAGTCATGGCAGTTTGGGTATTACATGGTTTTACGGGGTTATGTGCATTAAGCATGGTCGGGATGAAACCATTATCAAAGTTCGTTTAAATGTCAAAGAAGGCTAGATTTGAGCAGTTAACCCGAAAAAGTGACAACGGCGTTAATTCAGTAATATTTATTTGAGGTTGAAGTGAATTATCATGGGTGAGTGTACTTAGTATCTGAAGGTATCGGGGATGGTTGGATGAAGATTCTTCATGATCCTTGTTCGAGCTTATTATCAAAAACAAAGACTTGGAAATCTAGTTATTGTTGGGTGTCTTTTACCTTTTCTTTTACCACTTGGGGGAATTGGGCTTTTACCACCACAAAATAACTATCACTTTAAGGAGTTACGTTGTAGTGCTCAGTGTCACATTCAATTGTGGATTTTCAAGAGGTAATGTACGTCTTATACTTGATGGTTGGTTGGTTGAAGAGTATAGAGTACATAGAGAGTACTTAGAGATGCTAATGGAAATCGGCACCGCTCTTTGTTACATATGTGCAAGTATAAGTCACGAGTTCGGGTTAGTTTACTTCAGGGTCAAATTCATCATATTGGGTTTTCTCCATCAGTTGTCACGGCAAAGAGCCTACTGAATGATAATGGGTTGATTACATGTTTGCCAAGAGTAGATGAAAAGAGAGAGATTATGACGTATGAACACTACAGTTCATGCCTCGTTCTCTAAAGAAAAGAAAAGTGTACGTTTCAGTGCGCTTTATCTTCAAAAGAAGAGAAATCTTCTTATGACGTCTGTTCACATCAGTTCAGGCCTCGTACTTCAACATTATGATGTTTGAATACTTCAGTTCAAGCCTCGTTCCTCAAAGAAAAAAAAATGTGTACGTTTCAGTGCGCATTATCTTCTGAAGAAGAGAAATCTTCTCTATTATGACCATTCTCATCAACATGCTTCATACCTTTTCCATGCGCTTCAGTCATCAAGTGAACCGGGCTACCATTGACTGTTTTCTTATTCCACTTGCTCAACTATAATGACGATGGCGACATCATGTGCTAATTTTGCGGGGGAGAAGTGTGAATAGAATACTTTTGGATGATTTCACTTATTTAGTCAAGAATGGCATCTCCGTATGCAATTCTTGAGGGGGAGAAGAAGTGTGAATTTTTTTGCATGGTTGATTGATATTTGAGAATAAATGGTCAAACGGTTCCAAACTCATGTAAGAACCGAGCTTCTTATTATCGGGTCATCTTCACATGATGTTTCTTTTAAGAGCCGTTGGTTGACATCTTCACTCGGATTGATGAGTTTATCGACAAAGTGCTTCCGGTTAATGCTTCACGTATACATCAACATGATGATTCCGAACAATCTTTCTGTTCTTGTTTGATGTGATTGGTAGTTTGGTGTTACCATCTTGTGTGTTCGTTGCGGCCTGATTGCTGATTTCCTTGATGAACATCTTTCTGTTCTTGTTTGATTGAGAGGGATTTTAGTTAAGGGGATTTGCAAGATGTAAGTTAATTGGGATGCTTTTTGGTGGGATGCTTTTTGGTGTGAGTTGAAGATGTTAATTATCTATTCCCCAACTGGACAATCTTGAAGAAGGTCGAGTCTACAGTCTATTCTACATTTCTTGCTATATGTTAGAAGACCAAAGACGAGTTGCATTTAATGATCTAAAGACTTCTTCTTAATCTGGGCATTTATCAAAAAGATTGTCGGTCTAGGGGAGAGCACTAATTGGGGGAATGTGATATGTCAAATTTAATCCCCAATTAGACTTGCTCACATTATTCAGCATGTTGATTCTCACAAAGACTTCAAGCGATCTTCTCAACAAATTTCAAGTATTTGGGCATTCAAAGAGTTGCTGATTCTGAAGTATCAAAACCAGAAAGGGGGAAGGAGACAAGCATCTAAACGCGAGTAAACTTGATGTACTTAATACTTCTAAGAAATTGAAGATATCCCGGGAAGACAAATGTTATTACCGCAGAGAAACTCAAGGTTTGACTCATGGCGAGTAAACTTGATGAACTTAATTCTTCTAAGTGATTGAAGATATCCCGGGAAAACAAATGTCATGACCGCAGAGAAACTCAAGGTTTTACTCATCAAGGCGTTTAGTATTCTTATTCCAACTATGTGGGGGAAGCGATGGAAGATTTAGTTTTTGAAGATAAAAGAGGTACACAAGTGCGTGATGATCTCGATGGTATCACAATCATCAGAGGAGAGAGAATTGTGTACATTGGGGGCGCTCAGCTGTTTCACTTGAGGGCTTAATCAGTGATTCAGAGATATAATCACTTATTCCAGAGTTGACATCCGCAGAGATTGTCATCCGCAGAGATGATCAGTGACTTGGCATGCTTCTTCAGTGTTATCAGTTTTTCCTTCCTTAGGTATTGGTATACTTCGGATGCTTGAGCTTCATACACGATCATCAGGGAAGAAAAATGTGAACATGAGGAGGTGTTTTCATTCCCCTCATGATGTGTATTCGGGAGAGCTCTTGGGTATTGGTGTACTTCGGGTTCTTGAGCTTCATACACGATCATCCGGGAAGAAAAATGTGAACATGGGAAGGTGTTTTCATTCCCCTCATGATGTGTATTCGGGAGAGTTCTTGAGCATTATACAAAGAGGCTGACTGCATCAATTCAACTACTTGGGGGAATTGTTCTCTTGACAACTTTTTGGAATGGATTGGTTCAGACGTCAGTAGAAAAGAAATTTGAGAAGATTGTTTTATGTGTGGGATGATACGGTGTTGTTCTTCTATTGGATGATATAACCTCGAACGAAGAATCACAGTGATTATTCTTAAAAGGAGCAGCAAGTTCGATGATAATGGTGTGCTTCTTTGTGCACCTGGCTAAGAGAAGCTTGAAAGAAAGCTTTGAATCTGCTCAACTAAAGGATTTTCGGTTTGGGGGGAAGCTCCCAAAGTCTCACTTTCAGATGGTTCAATTTCTTTCTTCTATGCAAGAGCCTCAAAAGCTTTGGTGGTGAATGTTTAAGAGATGATGACTTCTATCTTCTACAACGGGGCTGCCTGATATCCTTATCTCGGTACTCGTATCATCATCTTCCTAAACTATATCATCTACTCTATCTCTGTATATATTTATCAGAAAAGCAAAATACAAAAATATAAAACCTACAAAAAAAATAGAAAATTATAAAACCATCAAAAACCCATAAAAATTAGAAAATTGAAAAATACCAAAAATATGTTTTCTCTAGACATGTCTTCTGGTATCGATAACATCTATGGTCTTAGAAATGTCATTCAATAATGGCACGGGACTTTAGATGAAGTTCGAGCAGGAGGTGTAAATATTCTTTTCTTAACATGTCTAAAAAAATTAAAAAAAAAAATGGCTTACAGTTATTTCAGACTTTAACCCGCGCTTCAAAAATGGCTTGCAGTTACTTCAGACTGTAACCCGTGCTTAAAACTATGGCTTGCTATTATTTCAGATAGCAACCCGTTCTTTTAAAGGAAGGAAAGTGCTACGCTAAACCTATTTTCAAAATATTTCGTGCACTTATCCTAAAAACAAAACAAGGAAAGTATGTCGAAGGACTGCTGTTCCTACACAAATGTTTTTCCGTCTAAAATTCTTCAGAAAAATATTTGGTGTTTTCAAAAATGGTGGTAAATGAGTTGCTTTTAAAACAATCAGATTCAGAGTTTTTGTAAATGTCACACCCCCAATTTACCTGTTTTGCAGCGGAATGGAATTCCTGGGGGCATTGACTGTCATAGCACCACATCACAGTTATATTGAACGACCTAAAGTGTCGTTTTAAAAACACATCGTTGGATATTTCATAAAAACATAATCAGAGTACAACATCGGTCCCAAAAGGTTTACAAAGTTTGCTAAAATACATCCATGTTACAAATCCAAACGATGTTTTGAAATAAAGTACCATAATGTACATAATGTAAGTCGACGCCGCGACTCAAAATATAGGTCCCTAAACCATGTCATGATGCGAATGCCTCAGTTACCTGAAAATACATTGCTAAAAACGTCAACAATAATGTTGGTGAGAAATCATAGGTTTATGTAAATGTTTTATACGACTACACAAGTATAGAATATGCATGACAATCCAGTCACGTAAAAATAATGTTACAATTGCTCTAAGCCCATGACCCCGAAACTAGACTGTTCAATAATGTATGCCCCTGCAGAGTGTTTGCCAGACAACTCCGTAATACCATCAAATGAAATGCATCCGTTTGCCTGGTTGGGATTCACCAACCCGGATGGAGGCGTCACCCTCGATAGATCTATCCACTCATCCTCGCTTCAAAGATTAACGGTTCATGTTCAAGTAATGGGGACTTTCAAATTGGCATATGCGGTAACTTAAGCAATGTAATTGAATTTAACATACTTGGTATCGTACAAAAAAATGTAGTGCAATGTATTCTCCCCCGTGGGTTTGAAAATAATCAAAAGTATGTAAAACGGGGCTATGAAAACTCACTTGGATAAACTGGAATAACGGCAAAAGTGAGTACACCGAGGTTTAATGTTATGCGTCAACCGGGACCTATTACGAATGATATGATATGTCATGAGTTGCAATGTAATGTTATGCATGCACTTCGTATGTTATTTATACCATTTACGGGTTTTGAAAATATTACTCGTCGTCGAAAAATACTCTTTTGACGTCTCGACCAATCAAAAAAATGACTTTACATGTTTTTACGTCAAAATATGGCCGATGAACTTGATTTTACTAGAAGACATTTCGCTATAAAAAGTTTCACATCATGGTTAAAAACAGCCGCAAACATAGTCCTTACAGCCAATGAAATACTTGTAACGTAAAAATAATATAGTTTTTCAGAAAATAATATTTACGGCAACTTTATGAAAACGTGCATATATTTGTCGATTTAAATCCGTTTTCTACGTAAAATATGGCCTTAGCTTCGTATCGAAGTAAACTAATATATTTTTGACTAGTCGAAATAATTTGTGAAGCTTAAGGCTCGTTTTTGACCCGAAATATGTAAAAACTGCTTGCTGAATATTTCAGAAAAATATACTTTTCGTCGCCAAACTTTAAAAATTCACCACGGCTTCGTTATAACTCCGTTTTTATCCGTTCAAAAGGCCACGGATTCGTTTTAAAGTCTATTTTCTAATTATCAAGGCCAAAAGGTCGTACCATCAGTGGGTTTTTCCAGAAATTCGTTTTAAGGACAGATCACAAATTATAGTTTACGAAAATAGTTTTTCTCGGACAAAACCTATTCTAATCCCTTCAAATCAACTCCAAAGCTAATCTAATCCTACCATACACCTTCTTAGGGTGTCATGGGTTCCTAATCACCATCAAGACCAAAGAATAACTTGGGAATAATTATAGGATGACTATATTGTATATATAACTTAAAAATCATGAAATAAATGGTATAAACTACATAACATGCATATAAGTTTCAAAAAAAATGATAAGAAACATATGAAAATGATAAGGAAACTTAAAAATGATAAGAATATGCTTACTAGTGCAAGTGAAGAGGTGTAGGTAACAAAGGATTAAACTTAGATATCCTTGGTTTTTATTTCAAAACCATGAAAAGGATATAAACTAGGTTGAAAATACACTTGATTTAGCAAAAAATCTCTTGATCCCTTGGATTTCTTGATGAGGCCGGTTCTATGGAGCCAAGAAAGGAGAGGATTTATTTTTTTTTTCACACTTTGATAATATGAGATGTATGTGAAGTGATTTTGAGTGTTAGACTTTTTGTAACTTATGTGAATTATTAGCAAGACAAAGTAGTAAGAAAACCATACTTCAAATTAATGCAAGCCCTCCCCTTGGCCGGTTTTTGGGGAGGGTTTGTCTCTTCATATATTTTTTTTTTTTTTTTAAACTTGTATCTTGTATATATATGTAAGACTTGTATAAATAAAATGTGTAAGTAAATGAATGTAATGGTAAATGGTGATTTGTGGTACAAGTAAGTTTTTAATAGTTCAAAATAGATTGTATTGAGGTGATAAAAATTGTAAAAATACTTTCCTTGTGAAAATTGAGTGCTAAAATAATTTATCGTAAAATTTTTAAGAAAACGACGTAATAATTAAACGTTAACGATTAAAATACCAAATAAATTTGAAACACTAGGAAAACTAAAAATATAGTTTTTATAAACTAAATGTAAGTTTAAAATAACCTCGGGATCATTTTTGAAAGTAACGGGTTAAATATACAAAATAAAAACTCACGCGATAAAAATTATTAAACATAAAAATTACGCGTTGAAGGGTGAAATGAAATGTCGTGCATGTACTAATGAGATGCACATGATGTCAATGAAATGTAGACTAATCGTAGTCCATATGAAATGTACGTGATGTCATGATCATGAATTCGCCGCTAAACCTCCAAGGTTACGCGAATTTGAAACAAGTAAACCAAGTTTACTAAAATGTTGAAATAATGAGACATGAACGGTGTCGAGAAATGACCTGAAAGTACGGATTGTCACATTCGCCCATCCAAAAAGGAATTCAGTCCCTGAATTCAAACGTTGTTAGGTGTAACGGTGTCGGCGAAAAGATGTGGATACTTGCGTCGCATCTGGTCTTCCCGTTCCCAAGTAAACTCAGGACCTCGTCGAGAATTCCAACGAACTTTCACAATGGGAATACGACTCTGTTTCAACTGCTTGACCTCGCGGTCCATGATTTCTACAGGTTCTTCCACAAAGTTGAGTTTGTCGTCAATCTGAACTTCGTCCAATGGAATAACGAGCGATTCGTCTGAAAGACACTTCTTCAAGTTTGAAACATGAAACGTGTTGTGCACATGACTAAGTTCTGAAGGAAGATCAAGTCGATAAGCTACCGGACCAACTCGGCTCAAAATCTTGAATGGTCCAATGTATCTCGGGTTCAATTTCCCACGCTTTCCAAAACGTATCACGCCCTTCCAAGGCGATACTTTCAACATGACTTTGTCGCCCACTTGAAATTCCAAATCCTTGCGTCTAACATCCGCATAACTTTTCTGTCGACTCCTTGCAGTTCTGAGTCTATCACGAATTTGAACAATCTTCTCGGTGGTTTCCCGTACCATTTCTGGGCCAGTAAGTTGTGCGTCTCCGACCTCGGCCCAACAAACAGGTGATCGGCACTTTCGACCATAGAGTGCCTCGAATGGTGCCATCTTGATACTGGTGTGATAACTATTGTTGTACGAGAATTCAATTAATGGCAAATGGTTAGCCCAACCATTTCCAAAATCAATCACACATGCCCTCAGCATGTCTTCTAATGTTTGAATGGTCCTTTCACTTTGACCGTCGGTTTGTGGGTGATATGCTGTGCTCATCTCTAATCTGGTTCCGAATGAATCTTGCAATGAATTCCAAAAGTTTGAAGTAAATCGACTATCTCTGTCGGAAATGATAGAAATTGGTGCTCCGTGCCTCGAGACTATTTCCTTGACATAAAGTCTAGTGAGTTGTTCCATGGAATAAGTCTCTCTAATCGGTATGAAATGAGCTGACTTGGTAAGGCGATCAACAATTACCCAAATAGCGTCGTAACCTCCCGATGTCTTAGGAAGTTTCGTAACAAAGTCCATTGTAATGCGTTCCCATTTCCATTGAGGAATTTCTGGTTGTTGGAGCAATCCTGACGGCTTCTGGTATTCGAATTTTACCTTAGCACAGGTAAGACATTTGCTAACATACGTGGCAATTTCCGCTTTCATGTTCGGCCACCAATAAAGCTTCTTAAGATCTTGGTACATCTTATCCGATCCTGGATGAATAGAATACTTTGACTTATGCGACTCATGCATAATCAATTCTCGTATTCCGCCATACAATGGAACCCACATTCTATCCTTGAAACATAGTACTCCATCTGTTCTTTTCACAAAACCATTTGCGCTTTCGGGCATACCATAAAGCTTTTCACTTGGTCGATTTTCCTCCTTAAGTGCTTCGACTTGTGCTTCATGGATTTTCGATGGTAAAGGAGAAATAATCGTCATTCCCAATGAACGAACTCTTAAAGGTTTAGGCCTCTCTTTCCGACTAAGAGCATCAGCCACAACATTGGCTTTTCCTGGGTGATACTTGATTTCACAATCATAGTCGCTGAGTAACTCCAACCAACGACGTTGCCTCATGTTAAGCTCTTTCTGATCAAGAATGTATTGCAAACTCTTGTGGTCGGTAAACACTATGCACTTTGTACCGTAAAGGTAGTGTCTCCAAATCTTGAGCGCAAAAACTACGGCTCCTAACTCGAGATCATGTGTTGTGTAATTCTTCTCATGCGTCTTAAGTTGTCGAGAAGCATACGCTATCACCTTCTCATTTTGCATTAAAACAGCCCCAAGTCCTTTATGCGAAGCGTCGCAATATACAACAAAGTTCTCAATGCCTTCGGGTAGTGCCAAAATCGGCGCACTGCAAAGCTTTTGCTTCAACAACTGAAAAGCAGTTTCTTGTTTCTTTCCCCACTCGTACTTCTTGTTTTTCTGCGTCAACTTGGTCAAAGGTCTCGCTATCTTTGAAAAACCTTCGATGAACCTTCGGTAATACCCGGCTAGTCCTAGAAATTGTCGAATTTCCGTAGGATTCGTTGGAGTAGCCCAATCTTTCACGGCTTCAATCTTTGCGGGATCAACTTGTAGTCCTTGACTATCAATGATGTGACCAAGAAATTGCACTTTGTGGTTCCAAAAATCACACTTCGAAAACTTAGCATACAACTTCTCATTCTTGAGTAGCCTTAGAATCGTCCTTAAATGCTCTTCGTGCTCTTCCTTGCTCTTGGAGTAGATCAAGATGTCGTCGATGAACACAATCACAAACTTGTCCAAGTACGGCTTACATACTCTATTCATGAGATCCATGAATACCGCCGGTGCATTAGTCAATCCAAACGGCATCACTTGAAACTCGTAATGACCGTAACGTGTTCTAAAAGCTGTCTTTGGAATATCCTCTTCCCGAACTCGAAGCTGATGATAACCCGAACGAAGATCAATCTTGGAATAAATACTTGAACCTTGCAACTGATCGAACAAGTCATCAATTCTGGGGAGTGGGTAACGATTCTTCACCGTTAACTTGTTCAACTCTCGATAATCTATGCACATTCGGAAGGATCCATCCTTCTTCTTCACAAACAAAACCGGTGCTCCCCAAGGCGAGGAACTCGGCCTAATGAATCCTTTGTCTAGAAGCTCTTGCAATTGATTAGACAACTCTTGCATTTCGGATGGCGCTAAACGATACGGTGCTCGTGCAATCGGTGCAGCTCCGGGCACTAAGTCAATTTGAAACTCCACTTGACGTGCCGGTGGAAGTCCTGGTAAATCCTCGGGAAATACTTCAGAAAATTCACGGACAATAGGAACATCTTCAAGTCGCTTCTCCTCCGACTTTTTCTCGGTTACATGGGCTAAGAAAGCAAGACAACCTTTCTTAATGTACTTCTCCGTTTTGATACTCGATATGATACTAATTCTGGTTCCACTTCGTTCCCCACGAATAATCAAAGTTTCGCCATTGTAGGGAAGATGTACAACTTTCTCATCACAAATGATCTTTGCGCGATGCTTAGATAACCAATCCATGCCTATGAAGACGTCAAAACTACCAAGCTCTACGGGCATGAGGTCTATGTTGAATGGATGATTAAGAAAATTGAATGTGCAACCGCGAACAATGGTGTTGGTGCAAACTACGCTACCATTAGCTAATTCGACGTTGTATGATATATCTAGTGTAGTTGGTGTAATGTTTAGCAAAGGTGCAAATGCAGTAGACACAAAACTTTTATCGGCACCCGAATCAAATAAAACTGAAGCGTAACGATTATTGAGAAGAAACGTACCCGTAATGACATTCGGGTCTTCCCTATCTTCTCCGCCTCCAATAACATAAACTCTTCCTTGAGCCATACCTCCTTGATTCGGATTTGCTTGATTCTTTCCCTTCTTGCAATCCCTCTTGTAGTGTCCAGTTTCCCCGCAACCAAAACATGTAACCTTTGGTGCCGTGCAATCCCTAGTACGGTGACCAACTTTCTTGCAATTCTCACACGGATCAGGACATCGACCCAGATTGTGGTGACTCAAACACTTATTACACTTCGGCAAAACCCCCGAATATCCTTTTCCTTCTTTTTGACCCGCGGCATAAACCTTAGCAACCTCTTGCCTTTTGGGTGGTTGTTGAGTAGCATTTCTACCCCTAGTGTTATCCCACTTGCGCTTGTTATTGTTGTTGTAGTTGCCTCGGTTGTTGTTGTTGAAACGGTTGTTGGGGTTGTTGTTGTTGTTGTTTCGGTTAGTGGTGGTGTACTTACCTCGCTTCACCACTTGTGCCATCAACTTCTGAGTCACACGAATAGCTTCTTCAATTGATTGTGGATCGAATGAAGTCACATCCCCTTGAATCACTTCGGGAAGTCCTCCAATAAAAGCCTCTAGCAACTTTTCATTATCAGAAACCATCGACGGGCATAATGCGGCTAATTCCTGGAATCTCCGAATGTATGTGTCAATGTCGTACCCAATCGTGACCAATTCATAGAACTCCGTCTCTAACTTTTTGATTTCTGTTCGAGGACAAAACTTCTTAGTCACCAAGCTCTTAAATTCCTCCCACGTAAGCTTAAAAGCATTCTCTATACCAATCGGTTGCGCGTATGAATTCCACCATGACAACGCTCCATCGAGCAAAGTGCTCGTAGCATACTTAACCTTACTGTCATCCGGACAGTTACAAAGCAAAAATACCGATTCCAACTTTTCAAACCATCTAACCATTGCTGTTGCTCCCTCGGTACCTCGAAACTTAGTGGGTTCACCACTTTTGAAATCTTTGTAAGAACATTTCTTAACCCCAGATCCTCCGGCATTACCAGTTGCAGCAGCTAATCTAGCGGCTTCCGCAGCAGCCGCGGCTTCAGCAGCAGCAGCAGCCACTGTTTCTCTTTCGACTCTAAGTGCATTAGCAATGCTATCGTTTACCAACTTCTGAATTGCTGCTTGGGTCATCTCAACTGTAGCTTTCTTCGGTGCCATAACTCTTCAAAATCACAAGATGAAACAATCGTGAGAACTCGTAAGTAGAAACAACCATCATACAAATATATCCACAACCACAACATGCATAAAGATAAATGGAATCACAACGGAACAATAACGAAATATCACAAATATAATCACAACACACGTGGATAATATACATGAAAATTTCGGCCTACATGGACCGATATCATAGATAATAATAACCATTCCTACATAGTAGAGTCAATACTTGATACATTTGTTTGTACAACAACCAAAATACAACAAGTTCTTTAAACTACGTCACACACCCCGTGACTAGGATACTAATGGTCAAAACTATACAATGACAAAAGTCTACATAAGGCACCTCATGGTGCTCCGCCGGCTCGATCCTGGAGATCGCGAACCTGAATAACCAAACTATCAATCAAACTCCTCATCTCATCCATCTGACCCTGCAATGTAACAATACGCTCACGAGCTAAAGCTAACTCCTGTGACTGACTCTGTGACTCATCACGTGCCATATCAGCCCTGTCAAACAACTCAGGCATCTCCTGCCTCAACTCCGTGATGTGCTCTCTATCCTCAATCTGTCGGTGCTGAAGACCCTGAAACTCTAAGTCAATACAAAC